>CM032333.1:45200622-45550411 GCA_019022515.1 Quercus aquifolioides
GGTTACTCACAAAACTGATGAGCTGATGAGGGAGAACGCCAATCTGAAGACTAAGGTGGCCGCTCTTTATAAGCATATGGACAACATCAAGGAGGAGGCCATCAAGGAGTTTCCAGACTTCTAGTGTTCCAACCATATTTCAATAAGATGGGGGATTACTATGGGGATGGCTTTGAGGACTTTCGTAAGTAAGCTATCCTCATGTTTCCAGATTTGGATTTCTCCCAGATTCAAATCAAACTCAATGCCCCGACGAATCTTGCTGTCGAGCCTATCCCTAACGATGTGGAGACTGACAATGAGGTGCTAGAGACTGACGGGCCTAGTGGTGTGGCCGACGACCCCAAAGAACCTGATGAAAAAGCAACTAACCACCCTGCCGATCCTTAAAAAACTTTTTTGTTTTCCTGTATTTTCCTTTATCTTTAGTTTTTTGTTTAAAACTCAAAAACAATGATGGTGCCATGTTTTGGGCATAAGTTACTCTTACCCTTTGTTTGGGTTGACATTCATACTTTCAATTATTTCATAATGCCTTATGTTTATCTTATAGCAGTTCTTCCTTTGTGTTTTGTACATTGTTAGGTCACACTTCGAATGACCCCTTGTGATAAACCCTAATTAATTAATTAATTAGCCAAGTTGTTTAATTAATCAATTAAGCATGCAATTGCGTGGAAGCACAAACAAATCACCAAATACTAAATATGCAGCGGAAAAATAAATAACACGGTGATTTGTTTACGAATGGGGAAAACCCTAACGGCAAAAACCCCACCGGGTGATTTTCAGGTCACCACTCCCGAAACTCCACTATTATCAAATCAAGCGGTTACAAGAAAGGAATCCCAAGTACCTTACCAACCTACAGTTGAACCCTTACCCCAATACCCAATTGGACTTGATCTGTAGTGACAATTTCCACCTTTGATGCACGGCTCCCAAGTACGTGACTAACCAATGCGCGGATCCCAGTACGCGACTTCAGAACACCAACTTGAGGAAGAATGGTTGGCTGCAAAGTTCTTCAGTTCATCCACGTGATGAATAGCAGGAAGATGCTTGGTTACAAAACCCTATGGTGCAAAGACACAGCAACTTCTTGATGAAGGATGAACTAGGTCAAGAACTTCGTCTGTTGAGCACAATTTGCATAAACAGAGATTGCTCAATGATAATACAACTTGTGTCTCCCAAAACGGCTCTTAAAATAATCCTTTTATATGTTTAGGGTTAGAAGAAAAGAAGCCCCAAAAACATATTCACGGATCCCAAGAAAATCAGATTTGGAATTCTGACTTTTTAAATCTCGACAGATAGCAGGTGTCGAGGTAGCTATCGAGAGGTGTCGAGATTTAAAAATTCTGCACTTCAACTTGCTTTTTCTTGGACAGACTTGATGGCTTCAACACTTGATCTTGAAACATGGTTTCTTGAAGTATTAAAAACACCTAGATCTACCCAATTACAAGTAGAGTGCGTTTTGTCAAAGGATTAGCCAATTTACATAAATAAGTAAGACATATGTTCTTAGCATGTGAAACACATATGTCCTAACAATCTCCCCCTTTGGCAATCCGTGACAAAACCACAACAAACAAATGAGCATATGAGAGAAGTCATAAATCACTCAACTCATATTCACTTGTTGAGTACAATAAAATCTATCCTAACACAAACTCTTGAAAAACTTTGCAAGAAGAGAGTTTATGGCAAGTAGACTTTAACAACCTGTATTTCTGAAACACTTTAAACAAAACTCATCAAGGCATCTTGTGTGAAACAGAAATTAATAGATTGCATACAATAAAAGAACATGTGTATAAAGATAGAAAAGAAACAACACATGAAGAGAGAGGTGAAAGAAACATACATCCACATATATAAGAGAATAAATATCATGTATGTAAAACTGGTCACAAGACCTCATATACAAGAACAATGTATCTAAAAAGATAAGAAAAGAAAAGATACATATAGCCTCACTACATCCCTCAAAAGTATCAACACTCCCCCTATCAAAAATGTCCTATACTAACTCTCCCCCTAAGATGACTACTCTCATAACCCAAAACTACTCCCCCTTTTTGTCACGAGTGACAAAGGGTAGAGTGTCATGCAGACATCTCATCGGCAGAGCTAGCATCTCCATCATCATCATCATCCTCATCATCATCCTCATCCTCAGAATCTGAAGCTACTGGAGTAGGTGGTGAAGGAGTAGCCTCTGGAGCAAAACCGCCCATGGTCGCCTGGCGTCGTGCAATACGACCCACACGAACATTCACTTGATACAACTCAGCAGAGAGTGTATCAAGACGAGTGTCCATGCGCTGCAGCTGCGCCATAATATCACCAAGGGATACATCGCTCGAAGAGGAAGAAGGAGCAGATGTAGATGGAGCTGATCTGGATGGTGCTGAACGGGAGGGAGGAGTGGCACCAGGCTGTCTCGACCTCAACTGTGCCTCACTACGTTTTACGGTAGCGGCATCTATGGCAGATATGTGTGTGAAGTGGTCGGACACAGGAAAGGGAACAGAAAAATGGCGTAGAATCCGCGTGATAGCAGAAGGAAAGATGAGCTTATCACGAGACGCCGAATCAAGATAAACATCTATGATAGACCGGATGAAGTGAGAAGGGAAGTCTATGGTCAAGTGCTCAAGAAGAGAAAGCAAAAAACGAGCACGAGGCTCTGTGATAGAGTTATAGTGAGAAAGAGGATGGAGAACAAAAGTCATCACCATGTTCATGAATCTAGGACTTTTAGCAAAAGGCCTACATGAAGTGAACTGATGCTCACCCCAATCAGCAGGACGCTGACAGAAGGCAGAGATGAGCTCTTCTTGGGACACAGTCCTCAGACGCTCACAAGAGGGATAATCAGGAAACTCTATCCTAGGTACCCTAAGCACATCCGCAACAAGTTGCGGTGTGACAGGAATGCGCATACCTCGAACGCGAGTGGAAAAATGAGGTACTGAAAGATCAATCCCGTGGATATTGGAGTAGAACTCCTGTATCAGCACGAGAGGGCAAGTGACCGGGATGTCACACAGTGACCCCCATCCCCTACTGTGAATGACAGAAGGAAGGTCAGTATCGGCGAAGTCCGCCAGAATGACTTGGCGTTCCGAATGAACACCTCGTCTAGAAAAGTTCTCAGTAAATGCCTTTGAGGCATCTCCATCACGGAACCGAATGTTAAAAGGAGCAGAATCAGAAGATGAAGATGCTCTAGAACGCAGAGGGTTCCGAGCAGGAGTAGATTTACGTTTGGGTGCCATAGACACTACTAACGTAAAAGAATGAGAAAGAGATAGAGAGGGAGACAAGCAGAAAAGTCCCAAATCAGTTCAAATATAACAGATATATGAACAAAGAGTACGTATGCATGGGAATGCATGAACATATGACATGCAAAGCAGAAATATCATTATGGGCTCAGCCCAATCCATTCCTAACAGCATATAAACAAAGTACTCACATCTAAATGCATGAAAATATCATTATAATGCACATGAAATGCAATGTATGACATTTTGAAATCATTTAAGTCCAAACTCAACCCAAAATTTCAATAAAAACTTAGCAATTTTGAAAAACCCCAAATTTTTATGAAAAATCCCAAAACTAGGTTTTCAAAACATGAAATGCATGAAAATGAAAGGGAAAAGGTGATCTTACCAAGAGATTGAAGATTTGAGTGAGAAAAGCTGTTGGAGAAGTTGAAACGCCTCGGACAGATCGAGTGAGATCGAGAGAAATGAGAGAAAGATCGCGATCAGCCTTTAAATAGGCACCTCAGTAATTCTCGACAGCTGAGGTGTCGAGAGGTATCGAGGTATCTGTCGAGAAAGGTATCGAGGAATAAGCCGTCGACAGATGAAGGTATCGAGAGGTATCGAGATACAAGGAGAATTTAAGATACGCAAATCTCGATCGATCGACCAGGTGTCGAGAAGGTATCGAGAGGACAGAGACTTTCTCGATCGATCCAGCAAGTGTCGAGGATGTGTCGAGATTGCGATAAGAAACAACTTGAGAATCTCGACAGATGACCAGGTATCGAGGAGGTGTCGAGGAAGGTGTCGAGACTCAGTAAAAGGAGTTTTTCGAGAAGAGAAAAACATAGACATGAAAGCAATCCAACACACATCTCTTCCAACAAATCCACTCAACATATAAACCTCTCAAAACATCTCTCAACAAGAAATTAAGCACAAAGATCATGCAAAACACACACACACACTAAACAAGTCTAACCAATTTTATATTTCAAAAACAAGTTATGACAGTTTAGTGAGCATACACTAGCATATGTAAACACTTGTGATGGCCAAATCACATTGTACCTGCACATGTATCAAAAGTAGCAAAGAATATTGCGTGTTGTGTGTGAAAAACATCGCAAGATTGCATATGTGTATACATGTTATGACGATCTGAGATATGAGTAAATAACTTTTAACTCACACACAATCATAACTGTTTGATGGGGACTATCACCTTCAAGGTACATCCTATAACTCCCACATCTCCTAGAAAACACGCTTGCAATCATATTTAAAGCATCTTTAATCTTTTTGCTTTATATTTTCTTTGCATATTTTTCTTTTAAGCATATCATGCATGGGCATAAAAAGAGAGAAAAGAAATACCCAAGATGTTAAGCATTTGACATCGCAATTTTGCTATGCCGAAGCATACGAATGTCTTTGACACTGCACTTTTGCTATGCCGAAGCATACAGGTGTCATACTATGATTGGCGGGTAACAGTGGTGAGATGGTTATTAATGCCTTTCTCTTAGGATTTTCTAGTCCTACCCGTCAAAAAGAGTGATATGAGTGTTAAGTTTTAAGAGATAACCTAATCTTACTCATCACAAACAAGAGCCACAAAGCTCACTTGCTTAGTTGTGCATAGAGATGCTCATCTAAGCTACAATAGATACAAAGTTTAGAAACTTTGTTTCAATGGCCATCCAAGGTACACAAATACCAAAGTACACATAACACACACTGTTTTTGTATTTTTCTGATTTTTCAATTTTTTTTTTTTATTTTTTTTTTATTTTTATATCAAAAACAAAATAAACAAAACTGAAAATAAACAAACAAAAACATGTTAAACAAAGCAAAGCAAAAACTAGATGCAAATGCATGAGGAAGAAGGACAAGAGAAGGAGATCAATCCATGGAGATGACACCAATGTTTTGACGAAGAAATTCAAAACGTTTGCTGTCAAGAGGTTTGGTGAACAAATCAGCTTTCTGATCATCAGTGTGGATGAACTCAAGAGTGAGAGTACCATCTTCGACAAGTTCCCTAATGAAGTGATGTCGTATCTCTATGTGTTTGGTTCTAGAATGTTGAACCGGATTTTTCGAGATATTGATGGCACTGGTATTGTCACAGTAAATAGTGAGATGCTCTTGACAAATACCATAATCATGGAGGAGTTTTTGCATCCAGAGGAGTTGGGTGCAACAGCTACCAGCAGCAATGTACTCAGCTTCTGCAGTGGATAAGGAGATGGAGTTCTGCTTTTTGCTCATCCAAGAGACAAGATTGTTACCCACATAGAAGCAACCCCCCGAGGTACTCTTTCTATCATCAGCATTTCCAGCCCAATCGGCATCAGAGTACCCAGCTAAGACACCATTAGTGTCCTTGCTATACCACACACCGAACTCAGCAGTGGTTTTGACATACTTTATAATTCTTTTTAAAGCAGTCATGTGGGATTCTTTGGGGTTAGCCTGATATCTAGCACACACACCAACACTATAACTAATGTCAGGTCTACTAGCAGTAAGGTAAAGAAGACTACCTATCATGCTTCTATAGAGGGAATGATCGACACTTTTGCCTAACAAGTCTACAGTGAGTTTGACATTAGGGCTCATAGGGGTTCTAACAGAACTAGCAGAATCCAAACCAAATTTTTTCACAAGATTCTTAGCATATTTAGATTGAGAGAGAAATATACCTGAGTCTTGTTGGCGAATCTGCAATCCAAGGAAGTGAGTCAGCTCTCCAACCATGCTCATCTCGAACTCGGCTTGCATGAGTTTTGAGAAGCCATGAGCCAGTTCATCCTTAGTCGACCCAAAGATGATATCGTCAACATAGACTTGAGCAACTATTAACTCCCCACCTTCCCTTTTGATGAAGAGGGTTTGATCAGCCTTTCCTCTTGTGAACCCATGTGACACAAGATATTGTGTGAGTCTATCATACCAGGCTCTAGGAGCTTGCTTCAACCCATAAAGTGCCTTTTTAAGATACAGCACATGATCTGGAAAGTGTGGATCAGTGAATCCTTTTGGTTGAGCCACATAGACATCCTCTTTAAGTAACCCATTCAGGAAGGCAGTCTTTACATCCATCTGATAGAGCTTGAAGTTCAGTTGACATGCTAGGGCAAGAAGAATTCTGATTGACTCCATTCGAGCAACTGGGGCAAATGTCTCATCATAGTCTACTCCTTCCATTTGTGAGTATCCTTGAGCCACAAGTCGAGCTTTGTTGCGAATCACATTTCCTTCTTCATCAGTCTTGTTGCGGAATATCCACTTTGTACCGATGATGTGTTCTCCTTCCGGTCTGGGCACTAGAGTCCAAACATCATTCCTCTGAAATTGGAGTAATTCATCATGCATTGCTTCAACCCAACTTTCATCTTGTAGTGCTTCCTCAACTTTCTTAGGTTCAACCTGTGACAAGTAGCAGGAATAAGACACAAAGTTAGCAACACATTTATCAACTGTACGTTTCCTTAATGTGAGTTCATTCATGTCTCCCACAATGACTTCTGGAGGATGATTTAATTTGATTCTGGATGAAGGTCCCTTCTTTTCTGAAGATTCAGACTCTGGTGAAGTGAGTAAGTCTGCAGGGTCTTCCACAATACTGGGAGTACCAGGAGTACTTGGAGAAGCAGGTTCTTGTTCAGTAATGTCTTGAACTTCCCTAGGCTCAGAAGGAAGAATTTCTTTGGGAAGTCCCTCAGTGCCTTTCTCAGAACTTGACTCTGAAGACTCATCAATGACGACATTTACTGTCTCCATTACCTTCATCGTTCTTTTGTTGTACACTCGATAAGCCTTGCTTGTAGAGGAGTAGCCAAGAAATATGCCTTCATCACTCCGGGAGTCAAATTTTCCCACATTCTCTCTATCCTTGAGAATGAAGCAGGTACTTCCAAAAATTCTGAAGTACTTCACATTAGGCTTCCTTCCTTTCCACAACTCATAGGGAGTCTTTTTGGTACCGGGTCTGAAGTATACCCTATTTACTGTATGACATGCAGTGTTTACAGCTTCTCCCCACAGATTTCTAGCCACATCTTTGTTATGCAGCATGGCTCTAGCCATCTCTTGAATAACCCTGTTCTTCCTTTCTACCACACCATTTTGCTGAGGGGTAATAGGAGCAGAGAATTCTTGAGATATACCCGATCTTGTGCAGAAGGATTCCATGGATGAGTTCTCGAATTCCTTCCCATGGTCACTCCGAATTCGATCAATCTTCAGGCTCTTTTCATTTTGCAGTCTTGTGCATAAAGCTTCAATGTGCTCAGGAGCATCAGACTTGGATCGCAGTAGAATGACCCAAGTGTATCTGGTGAAGTCGTCTACCACAACCATGATGTATCTCTTACCCCCAAGAGACTCAGTTCTGGTTGGACCCATAAGATCTAAGTGCAACAGCTCCAATGGTCTGGATGTAGCCGTTGTTTGAGTGCCTGGATGCTTAGCTTTTGTCTGTTTTCCAAGCTGACATGGTCCACACACCACATTGCTGATTCTACTAAGCTTTGGTATCCCCAAGACTGACTCATGTTTAGATACAATAGATAGATGCTTGTAACTAGCATGTCCCATTCGTTGATGCCACAGATCTTCATTAGGCAGACGAATACTATTGCACACAATATCAGCATCAGGAACCAATCCATAACAGTTGTCCAAAGTACGAACCCCACTAATGAGTTTCTTTCCAGATTCATCCATGACAAGACACTTCCCTTTTGAGAATAGCACCATGAAGTCTTGATCACATATCTGACTAATGCTCAATAGGTTCACCCTTAGACCTTCTACATAAAGGACATTCGCAATGTCTGGTAGTCCTGGCAGAGATATAATCCCTTTCCCTTTAATTTGTGACTTGCTTCCATCTCCAAAGGTAACATTGCCACCTTTCTTAGACTCAAAGATCTTGAAGAGAGATCTGTCTCCAGTCATGTGTCGTGAGCAGCCACTGTCAAGATACCATAGACATGTGTCCATTACCTTGAATGCAGACTTCATCATGAAACATACTTCATGCTTAGATGATAAATCAGAAGGAATGGTTCTTTCTCTCAACTGCCTTTTATGAGCTAAGCCTATAACTTTCACTCTTCTCAGACGAACTCCTTTGCACATTTTCATTCTGAGACAGTCTAGTTTCTTCTTAGCAAAACTGAGATCTTTTCCAATAGTCATCATAAAGGAATTCAAATAACTTTTAGACTTGTATTTTCTGAGACACTCAAGCAAATAGTGGTTAGAAAAACAAGATGTATTTGAAAACACAGATCTCATTAAGCAGGTTTTAGCCAATGACAAACAGGGGTCAATGGATCAACACAGCAAAGATTAAATCCTAATCAGAGTGTGCCTGCTCTGATACCACTTGTTAGGTCACACTTCGAATGACCCCTTGTGATAAACCCTAATTAATTAATTAATTAGCCAAGTTGTTTAATTAATCAATTAAGCATGCAATTGCGTGGAAGCACAAACAAATCACCAAATACTAAATATGCAGCGGAAAAATAAATAACACGGTGATTTGTTTACGAATGGGGAAAACCCTAACGGCAAAAACCCCACCGGGTGATTTTCAGGTCACCACTCCCGAAACTCCACTATTATCAAATCAAGCGGTTACAAGAAAGGAATCCCAAGTACCTTACCAACCTACAGTTGAACCCTTACCCCAATACCCAATTGGACTTGATCTGTAGTGACAATTTCCACCTTTGATGCACGGCTCCCAAGTACGTGACTAACCAATGCGCGGATCCCAGTACGCGACTTCAGAACACCAACTTGAGGAAGAATGGTTGGCTGCAAAGTTCTTCAGTTCATCCACGTGATGAATAGCAGGAAGATGCTTGGTTACAAAACCCTATGGTGCAAAGACACAGCAACTTCTTGATGAAGGATGAACTAGGTCAAGAACTTCGTCTGTTGAGCACAATTTGCATAAACAGAGATTGCTCAATGATAATACAACTTGTGTCTCCCAAAACGGCTCTTAAAATAATCCTTTTATATGTTTAGGGTTAGAAGAAAAGAAGCCCCAAAAACATATTCACGGATCCCAAGAAAATCAGATTTGGAATTCTGACTTTTTAAATCTCGACAGATAGCAGGTGTCGAGGTAGCTATCGAGAGGTGTCGAGCTTTAAAAATTCTGCACTTCAACTTGCTTTTTCTTGGACAGACTTGATGGCTTCAACACTTGATCTTGAAACATGGTTTCTTGAAGTATTAAAAACACCTAGATCTACCCAATTACAAGTAGAGTGCGTTTTGTCAAAGGATTAGCCAATTTACATAAATAAGTAAGACATATGTTCTTAGCATGTGAAACACATATGTCCTAACATACATAAGTGTTTGTGCTCGTTGGTTTGCTTTATATTAGCCCGACTTTTCTAATAGTCGTCGGTCTGGAGGTACCAGCCGAGAATATTGAGTGCCTATTGGTTCTTTGAAAAAGATGATCAAAGAATTTTGATTCGTCAGTTTCCCTTTAATCAACCCAACGTTCTTCTCTTTTTTTGTAATCGTCGGTCTATCCCGTGGATAAGACTTAGTTTTTAATGAGGATCTTATGCTCATGTGCATCCTTGATCATCGGTCTACCCCATAGGTAGGACTCGATTTTTTATTAGGATCAGGTGCTTAAGGGCATCCTTGGTCGTCGGTCCACCCTTTAGGTAGGACTCAGTTTTTTGAGGAGGATCAGGTACTCGAGTGTATCCTTGATCGTTGGTCCACCCCTTAGGTAGGACTCAATTTTTTATTAGGATCAAGTGCTTGAGAGCATCCTTGATCGTTGGTCCACCCCGTAGGTAGGACTTAGTTTTTGAGAAGGATCAGGTGCTCGAGGGCATCCTTAATCATCGATCCACCCCTAGGTAGGACATAGTTTTGATTAGGATCAGGTGCTCGAGGGCATCCTTGATCATCGGTCCACCTCATAGGTAGAACTAAGTTTTTATGAACCTTTCTTTGTTGTAGACAATTCCTTCAATAATAATTCCATTTGAAAGTAAATTGAATAAAATGTAGATAACTTGTTGCGTTTGATAAGCCGGAAAACCGGTCTGCCAAAAATTAAAGACAAGCGATAACATAAGTGATAACATGAGTTGCTGCCGATACATTACTGATAGTATCTTCTGAGGTGCTCAGCATTCCAAGGATGGTGTAGCCTTTACCCGTTGAGTGTTTCCAAGTAGTAGGTGCCCTTTTTGTTGTAACCAATGATTCTACATAGACCTTCCCAGTTGGGTCCTAGCTTCCCTTACGCAAGATCCTTTATGGCCATGGTCACTTTCCTCAAGACAAGGTCCTTGATGCTGAAGTGTCGAGGTTTAACCTTGGCGTTATAGTGCTTGGCCATGAGGTCTTGGTACTGGGCCATCCATTGTTCAGCAATCGCCCTTATCTCATCCAGCAGATCTAAGTGCAAATGGATCCCTTCTTTGTTCTTCCCTTCATCATGGTGAGCTATCCTGTAGCTTGTTATTCCCACTTCCGCAGGGATGACAGCCTCACTCCCGAATGCCAAATGAAACGGTATTTCCCTTGTGGGTGTTCGAGCCATTGTCCTATATGCCCATAAGGTGTTTGGTAGCTCGTCTGGCCATATCCCCTTTGCCCCCTTAAGCCAAGTCTTGATTAGTTTGAGTAAGGATCAGTTTGTAACCTCAACTTGCCCATTGGCTTGTGGGTGGGCGGGCAAAGAGTAGTGGTTCTTTATTCCCAATTGCTGGCAAAAGTCTTTGAATGCGTCATTGTTGAATTGCTTTCTATTGTTAGAGACGAGAACCCTAGGAATTCCGAATCGGTAGATGATGCTCTTCCAGACGAAGCTACGGACATTTTTCTCCTTGACGGTTGCTTGTGGTTCTATTTCTATCCACTTGGTGAAGTAGTTGATCCCCATAACAAGGAACTTGAGTTGTTGCATCACCATCGGAAAGGGTCCCATGATGTCCAGTCCCCATTGAGTGAAATGCCATGGGGCGTTCATCAAGGTGAGTAATTCTGACGGTTGCCTTTTGACATTGCTAAAGCGTTGGCACTTATCACACGTCTTCACATAGGATTAGGCATCCTACTGCATGGTAGGCCAATAACCCTGCTCATATGAGCTTATGGACCAATTGTCGTGCCCTTGAGTAGTTCTTACACACACCTTCGTGGACTTCTCTCATGGCTTAGTTTGCTTCATCGGGGATCAAACAACTTAAGTATGGTCGAGAGAAACCCCTCTTATATAATACACCCCTTATCAACATAAAGCGCAACGCTCGAACCTTCAATCTTTGGGATTCGTTGCGATCTTCAGGAAGTGTCCCATTCTTGAGGTAGGAGATGATCGGAGTCGTCCAATCAACACCCTTTGGTATCACCTATATCTCCAATTCCTTAATGGCGGAGGAGTGTTGGGTTTTTCCATCTAAACCATTATAGTGTGCACTTGGAAGTATGGCCTAAGTCTGCGGGCTACTATGATCAGAGCTAAGGCCAACTTCTCTATAGGGGGATATCTTTCTTCCACTCCCCTAAGTGCTCAGCTAGTGTAGTATACGGGCAATTGCACGCGATCCTCGTCTTGGATGAAAGCTGAACTGACGGTCGTGGGGGATATGGCCAAGTAGAGGGAAAGCTCTTCATCGGGTTTGGATGGACTTAAGAGTGGTGGAGATGCTAGGTATGCCTTCAGTTTCGCGAATGCTCTTTGGCATTTGTTGGTCCACTCAAATGCCTTCTTTAGGATTCTAAAAAATGGCAAGCATTTGTCCGTTGCCCACGAGACGAACCCATTGAGGGCCGCAACTCTTCCGTTTAGGCTCTGTACTTCCTTGACATTCCCTAGTGGGTTCATCTCTAGGATCGCTCAGATTTTATCAAGATTGGCTTCGACACCCCGTTGGGATACCATAAAGCTGAGGAACTTTCCTGACGATACTCCAAACACACATTTGTTGGGATTGAGCTTCATACCGTAGAGGCGAAGGGTTTCAAACGTCTCTTTAAGATCGTTCAAGTGGTTCTCCTTTTCTTTGCTTTTTACGAACATGTCATCCACGTATACCTCAACGTTCCGCCTGATCTGTCGGATGAACATCTTGTTTACAAGCCTTTGGTATGTTGCCCCCGTATTCTTCAATCCGAATGGCATTACCTTGTAGCAGAAAAGGCCTTGGTTCGTGACGAACAACGTCTTCTTTTGATTGGACTCCTTAAGCTTGATCTGATTGTAACTAGAGAAAGCATCCATGAAGCTCAATAATTGGTGTCCAGCCGTCGAGTCTACAAGGAGGTCATGGGAGAGGGTAACTGTCTTTTGGACATGCTTTGTTTAGTTCGGTGAAGTCCACACACATTCTCCACTTTCCATTTTCCTTGTTAACCATTACCACGTTGGCCAACCATTCGAGGTAGTAGACCTCTCTAATGAAACCAGCGTCCAATAGCTTATGAACTTATTCGGCTATGGCCTTGTCCCTTTTTTGGGCGAAGACCCTCTTCCTTTGTTAAACGGAGGAAAGGATGGGAGACTTTGAGCTAATGGACCATAATCTTTAGGTCGATCCCCAATATATCCTCTTGGCTCCAAGGAAAGATGTCCAGGTTGTTTTTCAAGAAAAGAATCAGTCTGTTTAGATTGAAGGGCTGGCTTATGTGCCGATGCGAGTGATCCTGTCTGGGTGCTCTTCGTCCAGAGAGACGTCATCCAATTCCTCCATTAGTTCTACATTTACTCGTTGCTCCTTAATGTTCATGGTAGTCAGCTGTTCGTCAATCTCCAGCATGGCTACATAGCATTCTCGAGTTGCCATCTGGTCTCCACGGGCCTCCCCTATCCCGCACTCCATGGGGAATTTCAGCAATAGGTGATATGTAGATATGGCCGCTCTTCATGCGTTAAGCGTTGGTCGCCCGATGATGGCATTATAGGCCAACGAACAATCCACTAACAAAAAGGTGACATCTTTAGCGATCTGTTGAGGATAGGTGCCGATGGTGACTGGTAAGGTGATGGATCCGACAGGCATGACCTACGTTCCACCGAAACCCACTAGAGGAATGTCCGATGGTGTGAGTCGTTCCCTACCGATCCTCATTTGTTGGAAGGCTGGATAGTAGAGGATGTTGAGTAAGCTTCCGTTGTCTACCAGGACCCGTTGGGTATTGAAGTTTGCTATGGTCAGATTGATCACCAAAGCATCATCATGGGGGTGGTGGAGTCATCAAGCATCCTCTACAGTGAAGCTGATCACCGGGTCATCCATTTGAGTAAGCTTGGGCGAACGACCGGTGAGCTAGACATTTTGCACCATCCATAAGTAGGTCTTTCTTGAAGACTCAACCATTGCACTTCCCCCTAGTATCACTCTTATTTCTCCAAATGGGGCCATAGGTCACTCTTCAGCTGTCGGTTTAGCTCTTGGTCCCTTGGTGGGTTTTCTCCTGCCCTTTCTCGACCTACGAACCGTTGCAATTTTCCTTGCTTTATAAGGGCTTCTATTTGTTGATTTAGGTCATAACACGAAGTGGTAGTACTTGTTCCTTGGCCTTTTGTTTGGATTGCCCTTCAACTTATCGAGCCATGTTAATGTGAGGTTGTCCCTAATTTGCATCAAGATCTGATTGAGCGAAATGTTAAGTGGAGTGAAGTTGGCGATCCGTCTTGGTGGAGGCCTTGACCTTCATTCATCCTTCCTGTCGTTTGTTCGAGCTACCTTTCTCCCCTTTCCGAATGGGGATCGTCATGCTTCTCTCGCTTCTTCAACCCGCCCCCTCTAGCAATCATGGCATCTTCGACGTTCATATACTTCATGGCTCGGTATAGCATGTCTGGCATGGTCTTTAGATCATTCTTGTAAACAGAGAATAGGAAATCTCCCGATCAGAGTCCATTGGTAGAGGTTGTGACTAGGACTTTATCGTCGGCTTCGTCGATCAGCAATGCCTCCTTGTTGAATCGGGTGATGTACGACCTCAAGCTTTCATAGTCCCACTATTTGACGTTCAAGAGGCTTGCCGAGGATTTCTTGTATTGTTGACCTTCGATGAAATGTGTGACGAAGAACCCACTCAGTTCCTTAAAGGTTGAGACGGAGTTGGGGGCTATCTTGCTAAACCATACTCGGGTTGGTCCTTTGAGGGTGGTGGGAAAGGTTCTGCACATGATCTCGTCCGGGACCCCTTATAGGTGCATAAGGGTTTTGAACAATTCCAGGTGGTCGAGGGGGTCCTTCGATCCGTCATATGCTTCCACCTGTGGCATCCTAAACTTGGTTGGGAGGGGGAAGGATGTGACCGATGCTGTGAAAGAGGAGTTGGTACGATGGACTAGTTCATCCAAGTTAGTGGACACCCAACCCCTCATGGCACTCACATCATATCCATCTTCTCTTTCATTGCCTGCATCTCTTATGCCATGCGCCTACTAGAGGCATTACTTTCTTCTAGTGGCATTGCTTTCTTCTTGGTTGTCCCTTTTCTTAGTGATCGTTCGGCGAGGGATGTTTGTTGTTGCGTTCGCCCTTAGCCTGTTCGTCATTCTGATCATTTGGTTCCTAATCATTCCACTGCTCCAACTATCGCTCCAACTCATGGTTCCGTTGAGTGAGCCATTCAACCACTGCGACAAGGGTTTGTACCTGCCTTTCCAATGAACTGGGTGGGTTCTTGGTCTCTTGGTTGGTGGTGGCCATTTATTATGTCTGGACCATGCAACTTTTTGTCCTTGAAACGGCAATATGGCTTATCATTCATTCCCATAGACGGTGCCAACTGATGATGCACAAAATCGCCAGTGAGTTGATTGTTGATGCACGTGCCAATAGGTGTACCTGAAGAACAAAAAAAAAGAGAAAGAACCTACAGAGAGCACAGATGGGGTGCCGGCCAAATACCCTCTAAAGGTTAAGTCAGTGATAGAAGAATCTCCAAGAACTCAAGAGTGCAAGAGCTAAGGAGAATTCACGTACCTCAAGAAGGTTAGGGTTTGTTGTTTATATAGTAGCAGAAAGTTGGCCTGAATCCCTTGATACCGGGGAATTTCCTTATAGAGAGAAGGATCCCAAGATCTTGGGGATTCTCTTCCCATTTAAGGAAGATCTGATCGTGCGGTAGGATCTTTGGTTGTGGTGTGCAAGTTATTTCTATGAAGGTGCATATGAGTGGATTCCACGCAAATCTCACGTGGAGTCTTAGAGCTTTGGATCGTTGGGAAGGGGATGGGATCAGCACCCTACCTAACCCAACAATCCTTGGGATCGATGACTCCCTTAGGATTGGTTACAGGCACAAGGCCGATGATCAAGTGAGGATCGTTTGGCACCTTATGTCGATTGACCAAAATTATCCTCATCAGTATTTATCTAATTGAAGTGGACACAATTTATAGCTTGTATTTTTTTTATTTTTTTTTATTTTTATGGTACTTTTAATCCACTTGAATAATTATTAAAGATGATGGGAAAGAATATGAGAAGATTTGTGAAAAGAACGATAGCACATTTGCTGGAAGAAACTGATTGGAAAGAATGATATTGTAATATGCCTAAATATCATCAATCACATTGAATTCATTATAATAACAAGGTTATAAAATACCAAATATATGTTAGAATTTGGGCTTCCATTAATTGTACTTTTTTTATAGAAAAATTAATTGGACTTTTAAATTTATAAAAAAGATTGAATGCAACTCACTTGATATACTTGGAGGGTCTGTTAATATGTTGTGGTCAAATTCAGTGTTGAGCCATATTACACCTACTTTTATTGGGCTTGTGCCACAATCTGGTGTGAGGTAGAGTTAATGCCGGCCTTACCACTAGGCCGATTAGGCAGTTGCCTAAGACTCCCAAGTGGAACAAAGCACCTAAATTTTAACAAATAGGAATATTTCTATAACTATAAGAGCATTAATTAATTAGGCCTCAAATATTAGCTAATGGATAAAAAAAAGTAATGCAATGGACACAACAAAATATTACAATAATTTCACAACATTTCTAAATTAACATGTCAACTCACATGTGTGCAACAAAATTATCCTTTAAAAAAATCATTGTAAATGAATTTTATGAACACACTATATAACACATGATAGTTACTTTACTTTTTAATTGTATTCATATTTCTTGAATGGTCAAACTTTTTAAGTTAATTTAATTTTATGTATTACTATAAACATAGAATTACAAAGTTTAGAAATATAAATTTAACAAATAAACTCTAGATACGCACATGTACGATAAGGCTAATGACTTCCATTTGGCTTTAGTTTTTTTTTTTTTTTTTTTTTAGCTTATAGCTTTTATTTACAATCTTTTAAACCTCATATTTTTTAAAGTACAAGTATAGCCATGAACAATTTCAATAAAAAATAATCAACAAAAAGCTAAATAAGCTTATGTCATTTTTCCCAACTTAATTATTTAGGCAACTTTTTTTTCCTAGTTTTAATTTATCAAAACCTTACTAAAATTCATCTCACTTTTAAAACAAGTTGTCCAAATCAAGTTACTCAAAAGGATACTTAGAATAATTAAAGAAAGAAGAGGAGAATTACCTACTCACCCCAAGTCAGGAAATACAATTTACCTATCAAGCAAAGTTCTTGTGTTATGTGCTAGTGTGAATGACAATTGTGAGTCAGTTCACATGATTTGAGCAAGTAAATGAGGAGTCTTATACAGAAAAAATAATTGGTATCCTATGCAAAATTTATTTGTAATGTCTTTCCTAATTAATAATGAAAGACATATTATACATCCTTTACCAATTATTATTACTTTGTCACTTGAAATAGTGGAGGAAACCAAATAATATAAAAATTGCAGAAAGAATCTATGATTACCTCTATACCATTTAATTCTTGGTTTCTTCCAAAAAATATTAATCCCATTTTTTAACATTTTTTCATAAATATTATATTTAAGAAAAATTTTAATGTAACCTACCAAGATGTTCCTTTTCTTGTTTGGATGGAGTCTATTCCTCCAGATGTTCTTGATGTTTACCAGCTTGATCTTTTAAGGCTGCAATAATATAATCTTTACCCCGATGGGGATTTTTCTCAAAAAAAAAAAAAAAAAAAAGATTTTGTATTGCCTTTCAATAAAACAATTTACCTTCATGTATTTTCTAATTTTGGATCAATTTTTTTAAGCAGTAGTGATATGCCAAGAATGTATTGACCCCTTGTGATGAATTAACCAATTAATTAGCCAAGTTAATTAATTAATTCAATTTGCATGCAATAAGCGTGGTAGCACAAACAAATCACCAACTAAATTAAAATGCAGCGGAAAATAAATTTACATGGTGATTTGTTTACGAATGGGGAAAACCTACACGGCAAAAACCCTATCGGGTGATTTTAAGGTCACTATTATCATAACAAGCGGTTACAAGTAAAGAAATTCCAGTACCTTATACCAACCTATAGTTGAACCCTTACCCCAATACCCAATTGGACTTGTTCTGTAGTGACAATCTCTCCTTTTAATGCATGGTTCCTAGTACATGACTAACCAATTTGATGAGCGGATCCCAGTACGCAGCTTACTCACCAACTTGAGAAAGATGTTGGTTACAAAGTTCTTCAGTTCATCAACATGATGAAGATCACGAAGCTCCTTGGTTACAAAACCCTACGGTATACAAACAAAACAGCTTCTTGAAGAGAAAGATGAACTAGGGCATATGTCTCCGATTCACAATATGCTTGTGAAAAACTTTTGCATTGAGTTGCATCAGCTGTGACGGCCCTTAAAACAATCCTTATATATGTTTAGGGTTGTGAGAAAAGAAAGCCCAAACATCTATTCATGGATTGGAGTGAAATCTAATTTGAAAAACTGATTTTCTTAAACCTTGATAGATACTAACTGTCGAGATTTAAAATCCAACACTTCTACATTTGATTCTTGGATAGACTTGCATAGCTTTAACACTTGAACTTGAAACCTTGTTCCTTGAAGTATTAAACATATCCTAGATCTACCCAATTACAAGTAAAGTGCGTTTTGTCAAAAGATTAGCCAAATCTATATTGACATATGTTCGTTACAACTATTCACATATGTCCTAACAAGTAGTTTTTGAAAGAGTTGTCTTTACAGAATGGCCACACCAATTTCGGTAGGTACTGCTATAGAAGCTCATCATTGTTACTAAACAAATTATTAGTAAACAAATTAATAGCCTCTACAATATTGATCGGCGTACATTCATTCAAAAAATTGACTTCTGTCGGGGCGGTTTTTGCATGTAGCCATGTGTCTTCCGCTAGAAGTGTGACTCTGCTAGACCCGGATTTGTTTTGGGGAGTTCAATTCGGAACTTGACATTTGGCCGCATAGACCAATGGCTTCCGGTTCATTTTCAAGCCTACAAAATAGATAAAGCCCAAAGTCTTAGAATCATAATAATGATTGAAATAAATAAATAATATGTTTAGCATAATAGATTTGATTATATGGTGAGTTGAACGTTATTATTATGTGTGTTAAGTGATGTCCATTAGAATGATTAATTAATTGTCATATGTCCAATAATGGGATGAGTCCAATAGTCCATATCCAGTTGTGGTATAGTTCATGTTCAAAATAATAAGGTATGTCCAGCAATGGTCTTGTCCAAATAATATATGTCTAGCAATGGTTTATGTCCAAATAATACATATCCGACTGTAGTTTATGTCCAAACATTACACATCCAGCAGTGGTTCATGTCCAAGTAATATATGTCCATCGGTGGTATATGTCCGAATAATATATGTACATCAGTGGTTTATGTCCAAATAATATGTCCAGCGATGGTAGATCAATTTATTAATATATGTGTTCATTAATAAAGTATTAGTGAGATCATGTTTTATTAAATAGTGAGATGATATTAAAGTAACTTGCATCCAGCAGTACAATAATAACGAGTTAACATATACTTAATAATGTAATCTTGAAGATAGAGAAACATTGACTTATCTTTTATGTTTCTGACTCCAGTTGTATAGCATCACTTTATTCTTTACATGATTTGTGGCTTCAGCCGTATAGCGTTAGTGAACTGATGACATTCCAGCGGCAAAATAATATGAGTACAACAGTACAATGATAATAAATTAAAATATACTCAATAGTATAACTTTGAAGATAAAAATATAATGACTTATCTTCATAGTTTGTGGCTCCAACCGTATGACATCAATGGACTTATAACATTTCAGTAGCATGATAAAATGAGTCCAGCGGTACAATGTGATATTATGAGTTCTTCCATGGTGACTTCACAATTGAAGAGGAAAAAATGGATGCAACTGGAGGGAGAGAGAATATGTCCAGCCGTGTGCATAGGTTGGTTAAGTTTATCCCCTTTATCATGCACTTAAATGATTTTCCCCATATAATGCTCTTTTAGTTTTTAGTCAAATATGAGTGATATTGTCTTCCATGAGAAGGGCTTTTAGAACTATAAGTTTGTGCCTTTCATATGAAGGGCTTTTAGCATTATAATTATATGCCTTCTATAAAAAGGGCTTTTGTAACATGTTCTTGGAAGAGTGTTTGATATCTTTTAAGATGTATGGAGATGATAAAATATATATACATATGTTTTGTGAGATATGGTGTTTGTAATATGTGTAGGAATTATATGTAGATACTTTATTGAATATGGATCTTGTATATAATTACTTTGTGAGACATGGAGTTTAAAGATATATGAGAAGTATGTATGGATATTTTGTGAGAAATGTGTTTGTAAAATATAGGGAAGTATGAGAGATATTGAGGTTAAATATAGTAAAAACATGAGATTATAGTTGTTGCTGGAATGGCTTTTGTGTTATGATAATGAGTTATGTTTCTTTCTAAGAGAAGAGATTTTGTAAGAGAGATGGAGAAGGAGATGAAGATGTGTTCATGGGCAGCAAAATGATGAAGTTTCAGAATATTAGAGTGTGGGAAAGATGGGTAGTAGTGCATGTAATAGGTGTTATCTAAGAAGAGAGATCGAGAAGTACGGAAATGTTTAGAGATATGGGCAGCAAAGTGAATGAAGTTTCAGAATAAGAGAGTGAGAGAGGGATGGATAGTGTGTGTGTTAGTGTGTGGCTTGATACTCTTTATATAGAGCCAAGTATGTAACTAGATTAGAATTAGTTGAAGCAAAATTTAGCAAATAAGGAAAAGTCTTTGACAAAGTAAGTGATTTCATTAGTGGGTTCTTGGATTTTAGCCAAAAGAAGAAAGTTTGAAACTTTAAGGCTGCTACTGCAGTTGTACAGCAGCTGACACAATAGCACAGTTGTAGCTGCTACAGCTGACAGCGCTACAACAGTAGCTGTCCTAACACAGCTGGATGATGTTAGCTGTGTGAGGTCTTCTGCTGGAGAAAATATTTTGCATAAAATTCATGGGTTTGGCCTAAAATGGTAAGATAACCTTTATGAGATCTTCCTATTTCTGATACTGCAGCTAAAGGCTAAGGATCTTAGCTTAAAATGGTATGATTTCTTTTATAGGACCCTTGCTTCTTTGGGTATGGCAGCAAGCTGCTGGGATTGGGCATTAATGGGCTAACGATGTCACTTTTGGACATGTGTCAATTGCCTAAGCTATTGCTGGAGCTACTGCAACTTCTACTGGAGCTATTGTTGTTTCTACTGGAGCTGTTGCAACTTCTGCTAGAGATAGGGTAGTTTCTGTTGGAACTATTGTTGGTATTTTTAGCTAAGTTTTCTATTTTCGAAAATTATATGTTTAGTTCATATATAATTTTGGTAAGTAATAGACTCATTGGTTGATATTTGATGAAGCTTTAGAGATGTAATTATGGTTTCTTTGTGTTTTGACCAAATCTTGGAGAGTAAGGAGAACATTTAATGCTAGATATGAGATATTAATTTAGATTTAGCCATGTGCTTGGGATTGATTTAAATAATAATATAATTTATATGAAATAATATAATTACATTTTTAAACTTATATTATATGATTAACATTAATTTTTATGTAAAGAACATGGGGAGTATTATCATTTTAAGTGTTATGTGATATGAAAGGCTTACTAGATGCTACCTATTGCACACTGACCCATCAGAGTTCATGGAATTGGGGAAGACATGTCAAGTAACATGTTTTCCTTTATCAACTTTGAACCATTGGAGCTTTACTGAACATACTTCTTGGCCCTCCAAACCACGACTTCCAAAATTCCCCCGATGAGACTCATGAGCTTGGATCATGAGCCGAAAATGAGATGTTGTACCATGAGCTTGAACTATGGGCTTTGATGAGATAATATCGCCATGGGTTTTGGACCGTGGGCTTTGGCATCATTTTGTGTAAATATGGGCTTTTTGGGCTTTAAAGTAGATTTTCTCAAAATCCATGATAATGTTGATGTGGTGTGGGTTGCCAATGAAATAAAGCCATTTGGCATGAAAATCTTATCCTCAACAACTTCATTGAGTAAATCACCTACCCATTTTGACAAAGTTGATAGTGTATAAGACAAATTTGTAAGATTCATGTTGGTGTGGGTCAACCTTGATTCTTGATTACAAAACTTCCATCGCAGATTAAGCATCCATAGTATGGGAGTAGAATACTTGAAAACTTCTTAAATCAAATCATTGTTTTCAAAATGCGCTTGAATGTATGGGAGTAGAATACTTAAAAACTTCTTCTTTTGTTCAGGTTTTGTCAATAAATACCATTGTGTCATTGTGTAAGTGCCACCATGTGAGACATTCTCCATTCTTTAATTTAGTCTTTCTTTCTTATTGCCCCACTTTTGCATTTGCAAAGTTTGTCCACCTTTCTAAAAACCTCTCAATCAAGAGTTTCTTATTTGCACAAGTGATGAGTGAGTTCAATTTATCATCTGAGAATGCTTAAACACAAAGCAAATGGTGTCATTTATGTTGAAGATAGCACTACTCAAGACTCCACAGAGACCACGACAGAGGTTGAAGAAGGAAAACAGAGGTTGAAGATGACCGTGTTTTGTGTTCAGCTAAACTCACCGTTTCACTAAATGGTTGAGTGTCAAACACACCGTTTTCATTAAAAGAAGTCTTAATAGTGATACGGGGCGTTTTGGTGTACAAGTTTAGTTAAACTAGGCGCAAAGTCTGTAGAAGTTTCTGAACAGAAACTCCAAAATTTATGGGCATTAGATCCACATAATGTGGAGGATTAGTTGAATAGTTATGATTTATTATGTAGTATAAATACAGAGCACCCAGCTCAGATATGTATTATTGTGATTTACTGTTAATGAACACAGCTTTTCTCTCAAAATTTTCTCTCATTTTCTTTCCTTTTCCCTTACTTTCTGTCACTTTCTCACTCTGCAATTCTTAAGCTTCACAATCACAAGCTTCGTTGACTAGTTTAGTTAATCTTGGAAGTAAAGTTTTTCTTCATGGTATCAGAGCAAGCAACTGCTGCTGCTACTCAGACTTCAACAGTGGCAGCTTCAAACACAACAATGGCTTCATCATCTTCATCCTCTGCTTCATTCAATTCTGCTGTGAATCTGGTAAATCAACCTCTCTTGCTTCTGTCTAATATGTCAAATATGATGACAGTGAAGTTAGATAATACCAATTATATTGTTTGGAAACATCAAATCTCCATGGTTCTTGAAACCTATTCTTTGTTTGAGTTACTTGAAGAGCCTCAACTAATTCCTGAGAAATTTCTCAGAGATCTTTCTGGAAATTACACGATGGTTGTGAATCCAGATTACTTGGTCTGGAAATCAAAAGAAAAAGCTTTAATTACCTTCATAAGTTCAACTTTGACTCCTTCTATTCTAGCAATCACCGTTGGATGTGCTACTGCCATTGAAGTGTGGAAGGTACTTAAGAATAGATTCTCTTCAATTTCAAGGTCTCACATCATGAACGTTAAAGGTGAGCTTCACAATTTGAAGAAAGGGAATGATAATGTAGATACGTATCTGCAGAAGATCAAAACTGTAAGAGACAAGCTGTTAGTAGTTGGAGTGGTTGTTGATGATGAAGAACTACTCCACATTGCAATAAAGGGACTCCCTAAGGAGTATAATGCTTTCAGATCTACTATTAGAACCAGAAGTGTTCATCTAAGTTTTGATGAACTTTCTACTATGTTGAATGCTGAAGAAGAGTCACTCAATGAAGGACTAGAGGTCAAAGACACAATCTTTGCAATGGCTGCATAAGCTAATCAGAAACCACATGGTGGTGGTTACAATCAACCCTCTTATAGAGGAAGAGGTAGAGGAAAATTCAACAACAGAGGTGGTAGAGGTGGAAGAGGTTCTAATAGCCAATCTTATTTTAGTCCCTCTCAATTCAGTCCTTTCAATCAGTTTCAACAATTTCCTTCTGGTTCTAGTGGTGCAAAATCAGAGAGACCAATATGTCAAATATGTGGAAAGGCTGGACATTTGGCTATTGATTGCTATCATAGGTTGGATTATGCCTATCAAGGCAAGCATCCTCCTACCAAGCTTGCTGCAATGGCTACAACATCCAATGCTTGCATTACTCAAGATCAGCCTTGGCTTGTTGATAGTGCAGCCACTGATCATGTGACTGCTAGCCTTAACCATCTTAGCTTTCCAAAGCCCTACACAGCTCAAGATCACCTCACTGTTGGGAACGGTCAGAACTTACCCATTACACACATAGGTACTGCACTAATTCCATCTTCTTTTTCTAATCTTCAACTTAGGAATGTCCTTAGAGTGCCTTCAATTACATCCAATCTTGCTTCTATTCATAAGTTGTGTCGATAAAAACATTCTTTCTATTTAGGCCTTGGACACGGGGAAAATTCTCTACTAGGGCAGGAGTAAAGATGGTGTTTACCCAATCTATCCACATCAAGCTTCTCATCTGACTTTACCTTTCAAGACTTGTAATACTGTTTCTAAAAATTCTGCCTTCACTAGGTCACTGTGGCACATGAGACTTGGTCATCCTCATGATTAAGCTCTCAATGCCTTGTTTTCTCATGACAAATCTGTATTCAATAAGTCAAACACTGATATTCAACCTTGTACTCATTGTTTGTTTGAAAAAATGCATAATCTTCCTTTTCCTAATTCACAATTTACAGCTTCTGCACCTTTTGAACTTGTGCATTCTGACTTGTGGGGTCCTGCTCCTATTAATTCTGTGAATGATTTCAGATATTACATATTATTTATTGATCATTACTCTAGATTTACTTGGCTCTATCTTCTGAAATCTAAAACAAAAGTTTTTCTAAATTTGTTCATTTTCATGCCCTGGTTAAAACTCAATTTTCTGCCACTATTAAATGTTTTAGATCAGATGGTGGTGGAGAATTTACTTCTTATGAGTTTAAGTCCTATCTGTTACAACATGGTATATCTCATCATCTGTCTTGCCCTTACACTCCACAGCAAAATGGAGTGGTTGAAAGAAAGCACAGGCATATTGTTGAGACAACTGTAACCATGTTATCTCAGTCTTCCATGCCTTCCTCTTATTGGTCCTTTGCAGCCCAGATTGCTGTTAGTCTCATCAACATTCTTCCTACTTCTGTGCTTAATTGAGTCTTACCTTGGACTAAACTTTTTTCTACCACTCCTGACCTAACTCAGCTAAAAGTGTTTGGGTGTGCCTGCTATCCAAACCTTAGGCCCTACAATACTCATAAACTTGAGCCTAAAACTAGGGAATGTGTTTTCATTGGTTATCCCTCTCATTCAAAGGGTTATCTTTGTCTTGATCAGCACACAAATCGTATCTACACCTCTAGACATGTTTATTTTAATGAGACAAAATTTCCCTTCTCCACTCCCCTTAATCCTGTGTCTACTTCCATTTTTCCTCCTACTAGTATTCCTTCCTGGTTTTCCAATCAACTCTACCTACATTCCACTAATCAGCCTTCCTTACTTGGTGCATATCCCACTTCATCACCTGTTACCACTTCATATCACTCTTCCACATTAGATTCTAGAGATCTACACCTTCTGCTCCTTCAATTCCTGCAGCTTCTACACATTCACCCCTTCACTCACCATCTTCTTTTCCCACAGACATTATCCCTGTTTCCATTACTTCTCAACCTTCACAGCCAGTCAATACTCACCCTATGCAAACCAGGTCCAAAAGTGGCATTTCCAAACCAAAGTCCAAGCTTTGTTACAAAGTTGCTATGGACTATACCTTCACTGAACCACCTTCCTACAGAATTGCCTCTCAATACCCCAAGTGGTGTGAAGCTATGGATGCTGAATTTCTTGCTCTTCAAAGGCAACACACCTGGTCTCTTGTTCCAGCTCCTCCTAATGTGAATTTGGTTAGTTGTAAATGGGTTTATAAGCTTAAGCTCAATAATGATGGTTCAATCTCCAGGTATAAAGCCAGATTAGTTGCTAAGGGCTTTCATCAACAAGCTGGTGTGGATTTTCATGAGACCTTCAGTCCTGTGGTTAAACCAACCACTGTGAGGCTTGTGTTAGCCATTGTTGTCAGTTGCAGATGGTCCTTGAGGCAGCTTGATGTTTCAAATGCCTTCCTCCATGGCTATCTTAAAGAAGAAGTATATATGCATCAACCTCCAGGATATGTTGATTCAGTCCATCCAGATTATGTTTGTAAGTTGCACAAGTCTCTCTATGGTCTGAAACAAGCTCCAAGAGCTTGGTTTGAGAGATTTGCTTTTCATCTACTACATTTGGGCTTCATTGCTTCAGTGGCAGATAGTTCTTTATTCATTTTTTGTTCAAACAGAACTATCATCTATCTCCTTTTATATGTTGATGACATTATCGTCACTGGGAATGATTCAAGTCAGATTGCTTCTCTCATTGTTGCTCTTAGCACAGTTGTTGGCCTTAAGGACTTGGGTGATCTTCATTATTTCTTGGGCATTCAGATTACTCCATCTCCGCATGGTCTACTCCTCTCTCAGTCCAAGTATGCTTCAGACATTCTTCATAGATTTCACATGGAGAATGCCAAGCCAACCAAGACCCCTTGCTGTCCTTCTACACGTTTGGTTCCCTCTGATGGTGTGCCTCTCTCTGACCCCACAGAATATAGGAGTATGGTTGGGGCACTTCAATATTTAACATTCACTCGTCCTAATCTTGCCTTTAGTGTTCACCAACTATGCCAGTTCATGAGTCATCCTACCTCTACTCATCTTGAAGCTGCCAAATGAGTTCTTCATTACATCAGGGGCACCTTATCTTTTGGGATTTCTTTCACTCCTGGTCCTTTGTCTATCACTACTTTTTCCGACGCAGATTGGGTTGGGGACCCTTCTGACAGATGCTCTACTACTAGCCTGCTTGTTTTTCTTGGGCCGAATCCAATTTCTTGGTCTGCCAAGAAACAATGTACTGTGTCTCGTTCCTCCACTGAAGCAGAGTATCGCGCCTTAGCAACCACTGCCGCTAAGTTGTCCTGGCTTCGCATTCTATTTAAGGAGCTTCGCATCTTTCTTCATCATATACCTGTTATCTGGTGTGACAATGTCTCTGCCATTGCCTTGTCTGCAAATCCTGTTTTCCACTCTCGACTAAGCATCTTGAAGTTGATTATCATTTTACTCGCGAGAAGGTCCTTCGTAAACAACTGAAGATTGGTTTTGTTTTTGGCAAGGATAACTTTGCTAATATTTTCACCAAGTCTCTCCCTTCTCCTCGCTTTCAGTTCCATCGTGCCAAACTTTTGGTTGATTCCTCCCCCATCAGTTTGAGGGGGGATGTTGAAGATAGCACTACTCAGACTCCACAGAGACCACGACAGAGGTTGAAGAAGGAAAACAGAGGTTGAAGATGACTGTGTTTTGTGTTCAGCTAAACTCACCGTTTCACTAAATGGTTGAGTGTCAAACGCACCGTTTTCATTAAAAGAAGTCTTAATAGTGATACAGGGCGTTTTGGTGTACAAGTTTAGTTAAAATAGGTGCAAAGTCTGTAGAAGTTTCTGAACAGAAACTCCGAAATTTATGGGCATTAGATCTACATAATGTGGAGGATTAGTTGACCAGTTATGATTTATTATGTAGTATAAATACAGAGCACCAAGCTCAGATATGTATTATTGTGATTTACTGTTAATGAACACAGCTTTTCTCTCAAAATTTTCTCTCTACGTTTTCTCTCATTTCTTTCCTTTTCCCTTACTTTCTGTCACTTTCTCACTTTGCAATTCTTAAGCTTCACAATCACAAGCTTCGTTGACTAGTTTAGTTAATCTTGGAAGTAAAGTTTTTTCTTCAATTTATAGCAAAAGAATATCTCAAAGCTGTGTGTTTCAATTAATGAATATCTGTCCCAAAAACCATGCATGTGACAACTGAATACAGAATAAGGCACGGTGTCATTTTGTCTAAACAATTCTTTCCCTCCAGTTTTATTCCAAAATTCAGTCATGATTGTTATGGCTCTTGATTCAGTTAAAGTAGTGTGATTTACGCTTTCAGTTTTGTATAATGTGGAGCATAATTTGGGTTGTTATAATGAGTAGTTAAGCCTTGAGCGATCTATAAATACATAGTCAGTGTATTGAATTAAATATGAATGAAATACAGAAATTCTATTCAAGCTCTCTAGCTTTTCACTTAGCCTTATTCTCTCTCTTCCTTATTTTGTCTCATTCCTCTATTACTATTTTAGCTTAAGGAATCCAGAATTTCTTCATGCATCATACAACCTTCAATGGCAATGTTAATTCATATTAATTTTTCAATACATTCTTGCCCTTCAAGATACTCATTAAATACGCTCACTAACTAATTGACTAACTAATTTAGTTACAAGAAGTTTCAACTTCACTTTTTCTCTCCAAAAAGTAAATTCTTTTAGGATTTTTTTTCTTCTTCTTGTGGATATGCTAGAGATAATACAAATTTTAGTACATAAACCTTACAAAGTGATATATCACCAATCACAAAAATGTAATTCATTAATTCATTTATTTTTATTTTTCTATTTAAGAAATTTCAATCATATTTTTGCCACAAGCTTTGTAGTAAATTTTATAATAATAACCCTAGGATCACTCAATATGTAGTTTGAATGTTTAAATTTTTTTTTCCTATTGAAAGTGTCTAGAGTTCTTTGAGACGGGTGGGTACCCCATCCCATACACACCATGTAATTACTAGTTTGAGTTTGTTAGAGATTTCAAACTAAGGACCTTATGGATCTCAAGAGGTCTTACGAACTACTAAACCAATCATTTGAGATTAAATGAATGTTTAAATTATTTTTTCATGATTTGTGACACATCAATTTATAAGTTTTATATAGTAAAATTTGTTCATTATCCCTACTCGAAGTATTATGATAGTGCCAGAAGCTTTTTAGTTTTGAGTTGTGGTATTTTATTTTCCCTTTTTTATGGTTTGGTGCCTTGGTGGCATGAGAATGAAACTAATACTTTATACATACATACATATATATATATATATATATATAAAGACATGCTAAATCCACCCCCATCCCCTACTCTCACCTAGATTTTTTCTTCCATGCTGAATTTTTTTCAAGGAAACTACAATTTTGTCCTTTAAAATCTTGTTAAGAAACTATTCAGAGTGTCATTTTATTTTTTAAAGTCAAATTCTAATATCATCATCTATCATTTTAAAAAATACTGTAATTTTCAAAGAACTGCTTTTATCCTCTATGTATCCAAATTCAAAAGGTTTAAATGAAGCATGATTTTATGAAATTTTAGCAGTCTAATTTAATGGTAAGTCGAGTAAGATTGATATTATACTACAAGAAATCTAGATTTAGGCGGCATTTTTTTTAGTGACATTTTTAAATCTGTTGCTATAAGTGGTATATTGTGACGTTTTTGAAAAACACCACTAAAGAGTGAGCCTTTCATGACGTTTTCTAAAAAAAGGTTGTTGTAACCCAAAACAATAGCAATGTTTCTTAAAACGCCGCAACAAGTACAGTTTTAGCAACGTGTATCTGGTTTATAGTGACATTTTCTTAAAACGTCGCAATAGTTATTAAAGAAAACTCTACCTTATCGCCCAAAAAAAGACTCTATTTTGTTCTTTTCCCGCACAAACTTTCGCCATTTTTTTCATTTTCCACGTTTTTCCCTTTTTTTTCCTGCATTTTTTTCTTTCTTTTCTTTTGTTCATTTTGTGTCCCATTTCTCTCTTTTCCCCCATAACACCTCTTCTCCCCTCACGCCGCCACCCCCGTCGTTGCCCTTGCCACCCCTAGCCACCGGCCTAACCATTGCTGACCCACTAATCTACACGCTCTCCCCTCACGCCGGCGTCATCATCTTCTCCCTAGCCATCACCCACTACCACCGCAGCCGTCGTTGCCTCCACTACCATCCATTGCCACCACCATACTCTTTTCCCTCTTTTTTGTTGTTCAGGTTTCTTTAGAGTGTAAGCCTTTGTTTTTGGCTTATGAGTTTGCTTTGATTTAGTTTTTCTTTAATGGGTCATGGAACTTTTGTGCTAATTTTTGCTCTTTTTCTGTTTTGGTTGGAAATTGGTACAGAAAGCTCTTATTCAGATTTGGCTTTCTGAGCAAAAAGACCTGAGGATCAAGGGCCGAATCATTGTAAGTTTATGTACAAGTTTGTAAATCTTGTATTTTTTATTTATTGCTACTTAATTTTTCTATAGTTTGTAGATTTTGAAATTTTTTTGTTATTGGCTTTGTGGTTTAGCTAGTTTGAGATTAATTTTTAAAAAGAGTCCACTGCCTACTAATGTCTACAAGGAGATTCTTCCATTAGATGAGGATTTCTGCTTAAAAATTATATCTTCAATGTGTTGGACCAAGCAAGTGGCTTGCATGGTGTTATAAGGCGGTTTACATTCATATTAGGAGTGTTTATTATTTTTTGAAAATTTGAATATTGTTTAGTTATATTTGTTGATTACTTTTTGGACTTCAATACTTGTATGCATTCTATATTGTGATATTGATAATTGTTTTGTGGTGGATTGTTGAGTTAGAGCAAGCAAGTGGCTTTCATGGTGTTATAAGGTGGTTTCAATTGGTATTGAGAGTGTTTATTGATTTTTGAAAATTTTGATAGATATTGTTGAGTTATATTTGTTTTGACTATTTCATTTCTTTCACATATCGAGCATGCAAACTAAATGACAATTTTCAAGAGATATTGATTAGTTACCAAATGTATTAATAAATTACTTATGAATTTAGACTCCTTATGCCTGCACTTAGGACCTTGGTGTGACTTGCAAGCCATGAAACTAAGTGGTTTTGAAGTTGTTGTGTACTATAATTAATTGTATGTGTAATTCTATTTCCATGATTTTTGCTTAAGGTTGTATAGCTTCAAAACATAGTGTATTTGTGTGAATGAAGATATTGATAGACTTGGTATGATTTTTTTATTATATTTAAGATTATGTGTAATCTTATTGATGCAACTAATGCAAATTCAGTGAGTGACCCAATTGATGCAACTAATGCAAAATTAGCAAAATCATTCTTTAGAAGCTAGTCGGGTATTAAATTCTAATGTTTTAAGAATTTATTTAGTGTTTAAAATTTTTAAGAATAGCTAATATTATTTTTGTTACTCAAAATGATTTCTTTATGAACATATTAAATACTCTTAATTTGTATTCAGGGTGGTTTTGGTTTAGACCATCAATCTCCAACTCCTCATAGATCTCAAGCTTCATCCCATCAAGAAACTAGCTTATCACGGTAAATGCAATGTTTTAAAAACTCCATGGGCTATTACATAGTTGTTTTGAACAACCACATTTATTTTGGAAGTATTGTACTTTGTGTTTATAATATTGTCATAGTTTGAGTGGTAGTTTTTTTTTTAGTATGGTCTATCACACAGTTGTTTTGAACAACCACGTTTATTTTGGAAGTATTGTACTTTGTTTATAATATTGTCATAGTTTGGGTGATTTTTTTTTTTTTTTGTAGGTAGACAAGTGTTTTGTTAAATTCAAGATGATACTTTAGACATATATTATATATGTATTGGTATTAAATATATATATATATATATATATATATATATATATATGAATCTATGTGAAATGGTGTTAGTGTGTTAGTTTGGACATTTGTTATTGTGGAATATTGATGATCAATAGGTAAATTTGGTCTATTACAAGATCATGTTAGTTATTGTTGAATTTTAAGCAGTTTATATAGCTTTTTTAATATTTTATAAAAAATAAAATAAAAATAAAAATAAAAAACCTAATAAGCAGGTTTTAGCGCTAAAAAGTAAGACGAAATCCTTTTTAATGAAATTTTTTTAAAACATGGCAAATAATTAACCCTATAGCGACGTTTTACAAACGTCACTACAAAGCAAGATGACAAATGCTATAGCGATGTTTTTGAAACATCACTATAGGATTGATTATTTGCAGCATTTTAAAAACATCACTAAATGTATTTTCCTACATTATAAACGAAAATGTTATATTAATTAGTGATGTTTTTAAAAAGTCACTAAATGTTTTTGAACGCCGTTAAAGAGTTATAAATGGCGACGTTTTTAAAAATGTCGCAAAAGACCTATATTGATGGCTCTATTGCGACGTTTTCGAACATCGCTGAAAAAAAAAGTCTCTGTAGACCATTTGTGTCTACGACGACATTTTTTGGGTTTTTGGCGATGTTTTTGTCTCCTTCAGTGACTTTTTCACCACATAATTTCAATTGAGAAGTGATTTTAAATAGTGTTGAGTTATACTCACTTACACTTTTAAAATCTTGCAACCTAAGGTGGATCCACTCATAATGAGCTTTTGGGAGGATTATACTCTTATGGTGTTCATACCTCTCCTTTAATTTATTCCACAGGACTAAGGGATCTTTTTCTGTGAGGTACTCAGTCTTCAATTCCTTATGGAGATGATGGCGAATAAATATCATTGCCTTTGCCTTATTCTGTGAGGAAGCTCTGTTGCCATCTTTAATGGTCTCTGTGAGGGCCATTGATTCCAAGTAGATCTCTACATCCAAGACCCATGATAGATAATTCTTGCCCGATATGTCAAGAGCATTGAATTCAAGTTTTGCCAAGTTTGACATGATCTATTGGTATGACAGGTGTAGAGAGGGAAAATTCCCAACCTATCACAAGCTGACACATCACACTACCAAGCCCACAAAATACAGCCAATTACAAAGCGCCACATATGCTGCTGCTAGGTTTTACTATCACTACTCAGAAACCAATAGAAATTTGCCAAGTGTCATGCAAAGACCAATCACGCATCAGCGCGTGTAAGCGATGACATAAGCAGCCTCGCACGTGTAAGTGATGACATAATCAGTCTCGCACGTGTAAACGATGACATAAGCGGACCAATCAGGCTGTGACATGTGTCACCAATCAGATTCTGCCACATGTCACTCGTCCACCTCCAAATTCCTATAAATAGAAGCCTTCTTGAGACATTTAGGAGGGCACCAAGCCATCTGAAGCACAGAAGTACAGAAGCTCTGTAGGAATCAAGCCTCGAAACCTTCAAGAACTTCAAGAACTTCAAACTCAAAATCGAAGAACATTCGAAGTAGAATCATCCAAACTTTCTGCCTAGATCTCAAAGTTCACTGAAATCAAGCTCAAAAGCCTCCAGAAACTTCAACAAACTATAAATCAACGAAGCTCTACGGATTCAAGCCTCTAAAGCACTGAAGAACTTCCACCACAAACCTTCAAAGACGAAGAACACATCAAGAACACGAAGAACAAAGAATTTCTAACAAGCTCATAGCCAGAGATTCATTGTGATTCTGTTTCAAGGGTCTTCGATCCATTCTTCAGCCAAATTGAAGAATATTTTGTGTTCAAGTCAAAATTACATTATTACAATTTCAATCAACAAGTCTTTCAAGGAGATCGAATCAGAGGATCACTCTTTTGTAATCACAGAGAATTGTACCACACATTCATTAATACAAATTCGCATTTGTGAAACTATTTTACTTGTTTGATTTATTTCAAACCAAGAAATTTAGTCGTCCACAACAGGAATATAACAATATTAATAATTGTAATAGATTTTTTTTTTTTTTTTTTTGAGAAACAAACACACACACACAAGGGAGAGGGAAAAGGGTTCTAATACAAACGCACACCACAACTCCACTCAAAAGTTATGGTAACTTTTATAAATATTTATAACATGCAACATTTAATTAACCCGTACAATATTTGGTCTACATAATTTAGATGTGAACTTATTCTCTATAAATTATGTAACACATGTGAATTAAGTTAAAGTGTCAAAGAAATAACCTTTTACTTGAAGAGGCAAAATGATGGCAACTCCTTTTATGAGTTTGGCTAGAACGTCGTGTTGATAATGTGTTACAAATTAAAAGAAATAGCAAGGAGGAATACAGAAATTTTGTGGGAGACAATATGTGAATCTTTATTATTTAAGTGGTCAGCCACATTCTACAATAAGCCAGCTGAAACTTTTCATCTATCAAAAGTACACTCTACAACCTTCCCAATATAACACACACACTCATATATATAGGGAATTCAAAGTCTGTAGAAGTCCAAAGAAGAAATGAATAGCATTATTCAATGGGCTATTGGAACGGTGCAGTGATGATATGACAATAAAGACAACAGCTGAGTTTTGATAGTATAATGCTATACGTAAGTTTCAATTCTAGGATACTTGCTGGCAATAGATAAAGCTACCGCAATCAAATAGTATTGAGTGACCCTACATGCTAGGAGATATTTCACAACAAAAATGATTTAATCTTGTACATAAATACTATTAAATAGATATTTCGCAAATTTGATAATGCTCAGCAGAATAGAAAGATTATTACAACAACATACTTGAGTTCATCATGACTCTCCTAAGTAGATAGCTTAGCCTCATCCTTGATGAAAGATTGAGCTGTCTTGAGTGAGAGATTTGGTATATTGTGATGATTATTTATCCATATCCTTAACAAAAATTAGGCTTGGATTTTTTTAATTTCTTTTCTTACTTATGGTTTATTTATGTCAAAAGCTTTTTATCGATCGTAAGCGTGATTTATCAATGAAAAAAGAAAAGAGAGAGCGAAGTCCCATGCTTTGGAATATTGAAGTACCATGCTTTGGAATACTGAAGCTGCCAAAAGAAGTTCATGACACTAGCAAACCAACTTTTTTAGTTATTCAGCAAATAAAAATTATCGTTACAACTAAATTGCGAAGTACTTTCTTTTTCGAACACTATCTTTGATCTAAGGTTGGTTATTGCATCGGCTTTCTACTCTTTAAGTGTGCTATATTTCAAGATTTTGGAAGCAATCTTTTAACTTCTGGGGCATAGCACAATATGGGGCTAGAGAAGCTTCTTCGAGCAAAGGTTTTTGAGCGTGCTCTATTTCTTATGCTTTCTCTTGCCAATTTGTTCCAACCCCCTCCCATTCCTACAAGTTCTTGGACCAATGTGAGTATGTATTTTATCGAAGGACTATCAAAATTGAGATGTGATCCTAGTCGTTATGGATAGGATCATCAAATATGCTCATTATTGGCCTTGGCTCATCCTTACAGAGCGTCGAAGGTGGCTATATTTTACCTACAACATATCTTAGGGACTTGGAAATGTTTGCCTTTAATCAGATGATAGGCCCCCTTTAGGATGAGAGAGTGGCTCTTTTCATCTATCTAGACTCAAGGAGTATTTTTCTTTAGGCATTGTTTGATTGGTGGTATACAAAATGGTGAGAGAACAAAAAAGTGAAGGACATAAAACATTTAATTTTTTTTCATATATATATGTTTAGCTGGGAAATTGGGTAGATGAGTCATTTCACGTCTACTCTTTTTCCCTTTACAATTTTTGTCTCAAATAGAGGGGATTAATTTTGGTGGGTTAAAAGAGAAAACACCTAAACCCTACCAAAATCTCTCATTTCTCCCTCTCAACCAAAACCCCAAACACCAATTTTCCCTTATTTTCCATTCTCCTTTTCCTTCCTCCCCCAAAGCTCCCTTATCAAACGAACACTTAGGTTTAATCTCCTAAGGTCTGTAACAACAATCTCTAAAAGCTATAGACCTAATGGATTACATTCTCCCTCTTCATTCTAGACTTAGGAAATTTTTACGCAAGTTTAGTCTCTTCTAGAGCTAGTGCTATTATAATAAGCACAATGATCTCTAAAAGCCATAGTAATCTCTCTAGATAAGCCATGATTTCTCTCGTCATTTCGTACTTAGAAATTTTAGTTTTAGACTCGGCCTCTTCTAAAGGCTTGTGCTTTTTTGATAAGCACAATGACCAATAGAAGCAATTGTGTTGTTTCAAAGACTATTTACTTCGTCATCTTAGACTTAGGAATTTTCTAATAAACCCAATGATCTCTAGAAGCCATTGCCTTGATTGGACAACTATTTTCGTAGTCATCTTAAACTAAGGAATTTTATTCTTAGGCTCGATCTCTTCTAGAAGCTAGTGCTTTTATGATAAATATAATAATCTCTAGAACCCATTGTTCTTTTAGAACTTTGTAGATCGATTTAAGCTTCCTGAAGCCAATCATTAAAAAAAAAAAAGGTTTATGCGGAATTTTTTTTTTTTTTAACTGTGGTTTTAGAACCACCGCTATGGGCATTGTATTACAGCGATCTTGAAAACCGCCACTTTAGAATGGGTATATAGCGGGCTTTGGCCAACCTACCACAATAGAGTGTTTATATATAGAGGCAATTCTATGGGCTATGGCATTGGTTTTATAACCATCTCAATATGTTTTCAAAATTGCAAGTATGTTTTAAAAATAAATTTGTGTCCAACTCAAAAAAAGAAGTAACCCATCCTTACATTCCAGCTATTGAAACCTTAACTAATGGGTAATGCTTTGACATGGGTTCGTTGTGCAATTTAATTATTGTCTTACGTGGTGTGGATTCTTTGAATCCATTCAAAGGTTGTTACATAGAACTTATGGTTGCTACTACTTTAAACATTTGCATACTTCTCATCCCTTACACCCACCCTGAAACAGTACCAAGAGGAGCACAATATATATGGTAAACTCTGTTTATGGAAACAATATATCATTCTTCATTTCTGGCCTTCATAGAATGCTTCACCTTTTTTAGTGTAACAAAACTTCGGCTATGATGTTCACTCCTTTTAGTCTTAGCCTTAGACGCTTGGCCAAAGTCGCCTACGGGTGGACGGTCATTACGCTAAGTCACCTAAGGGTAGACGCACGGCCAAAGTCACCTACGGATGGACGGTCACTACGCTAAGTCACCTACGGGTAGACGCATGGCCAAAGTCGCCTACGGGTGGACGGTCACTACGCTAAGTCGCCTACGGGTGGAGGGTCACTACGCTAAGTCACCTACGGGTAGACGCATGGCCAAAGTCGCCTACGGGTGGACGGTCACTACGCTAAGTCACCTATGGGTAGACGCATGGCCAAAGTCGCCTACGGGTGGAGGGTCACTACGCTAAGTCACCTACGGGTAGACGCATGGCCAAAGTCGCCTACGGGTGGATGGTCACTACGCTAAGTCGCCTACGGGTGGACAGTCACTACGCTAAGTCACCTACGGGTAGACGCATGGCCAAAGTCGACTACGGGTGGACGGTCACTATGTTAAGTCGCCTACGGGTGGACGGTCACTACGCTAAGTCACCTACAGGTAGACGGTCACTACGCTAAGCAACCTACGGGTAGACGCGTGGTCAAAGTTGCCTACAGGTGAATAGTCATTACATTAAGTCACCTACGGGTAGACGTAGGACCGAAGTCGACTATGGGTAGATGATCACCATACTAAGTCGCTTACAAGTGGACGACCAAAATGGTGACGAGGTACCAACACTTAGTCACCTCAATAAGTCCACAAAGTGGACGACCCTATTAAATCCACAAAATGGACAACATTGATGAGTCCAAAGTGGACGACCTCACCCTGAGAGAATGAAAAATTATTAAGTCCACAAAGTGGACGAGTTTATCATTGAGTCTACTGCTAAGTCCACAAAGTGGACAAATTTATTACCAAGTTTACAAAGTAGATGAGCGTAAGTCCACAAAGTGGACGGGCCTATTGCCAAGTCTACAAAGTAGACGAGTTTAATGTAAATCCACAAACTTAACCAAAGTCTACAAAGCAAATCAGCCTAAGTTCACAAAGTGGGCAGGCATATTACCAAGTCTACGAAGTAGATGAGCCTAAGTCCACAAAGCGAACGACCCCTCAAAAATGAATGAACTTATCCACAAAGTGGATGAATGTATGACTTGTCCCACAAATGGGCGAGTAGAGGCTCATCCGAAAACGGAACCGATCAGTTCGCGCCACGTGCTCAAGCATTTAATAAAGGCGGCTCGAGGCGTCACACATAAGTGACCTTTCTGACGATATTAACTCCATAACCCGTCAGCTAAAGCTGACGAGGTTATGGAGTGGGGGGCAACTGATAAGGGGAATTTTTAATTGGAAAAATAAAAGTTGATCTCCAAAAACCCGTCAGCTCTATTATGCATACTGAAGACATCACGCAAGATGAAGCCGTCAGTCTCTAAGCTGAAGGCAGTAAGCTGAAGATAGTAAGCTGAAGAGTAAGCTAAAGACAGTAAGCTGAAGGCAGTAAGCTGAAGAGTAGGCTGAAGACGGTAAGCTGAAGATAGTAAGCATAAAGAGGAAGCTGATAAGAACAAGCTGAAGAGGGTAAGCAAACCTCCATCGGGATCCATTAGTAAGTGACAATGTTAGGGAGTCCACGAAGCTCACCGCATAGCCGACGAGTTGACCTTAGGCAAATGAAGATGGGTAGCCGACGCTAATAAAGCTGAAGGGTGCAGGCGAAGCTGACGACCCTAACGAGGTTGATGACCCTAACGAGGTCGTAGGCAAAGCTGACAACCCTAACGAGGTCGTAGGCGAAGCTGACAACCCTGACGAGGCAGTAGGCGAAGCTGACGACCCTAACGAAGTTGACGACCCTAACGAAGCTGACGACCCTGACGATGTCGTAGGCGAAGCTGACGACCCTAACGAGGTTGACGACCCTAACGAGGTTGACGGTCCTAATGAGGTCGACGGCCCTAACGAGGTCGTAGGCAAAGCTGACGACCCTGACGAGGTCATAGGCGAAGCTGACGACCCTGACGAGGCAGTAGGCAAAGCTGACGACCTTAAAGCTGACGACCCTGACGAGGTCGTAGGCGAGGCTGACGACCCTTCATGGCTGAAGGGCATGAAGAAGGCTGACGACCCTTCATGGCTGAAGGGTATGAAGAAGGCTGACGGGCCTAAGGCTGACGGTTCTATCAAAACCATGGCTTGGCCACCACGCATAAACTATAAAAAGATGACTTGTATTCCACGTTCAATATTAGAGTCCTATAAGGAAAGGATTCCGCAATCTACGCTCATAAGGATTCCTATAAGGAAAAGACTTCTACTCCAAGAAAGAGAGGTCCACCCTCTACTACTATAAAAGCCCCAATACCCTCAGAAATCGAGGTACGCATAATTAACCCCTCTCTAGTACTCTAGAGTTGAAACAAGTTCTAACTTGACCTTCGGAGGGTATTTGGCCGGCACCACACCGGTGCTCTCTGCTAGGTCTTCTCCTTTTTGCTGTGCAGGTGTCGTTTCAAGTGTGCGAGCATCGTGTGACTCACTGGTGAGATTTTCGGCATCATCAGGTTCGTTGTGCAATTTAATTATTGTCTTACGTGGTGTGGATTCTTTGAATCCATTCAAAGGTTGTTACATAGAACTTATGGTTGCTACTACTTTAAACATTTGCATACTTCTCATCCCTTACACCCACCCTGAAACAGTACCAAAAGGAGCACAATATATATGGTAAACTCTTTTTATGGAAACAATATATCATTCTTCTTTTCTGGGCTTCATAGAATGCTTCACCTTTTTTAGTGTAACAAAACTTCGGCTATGATGTTCACTCCTTTTAGTCTTAGACTATATGGGGTTGACAAATATTAATGCTCCAATACTTATTGACCATTTGTTTGCAAAGAAAACTGAAAGGAGTAAGAGATGATGTTATGAGCATCTTATGTCCAAGAGATCTAATACGTATTGTTTCTATTAGCAATGCAGAGAGTGAAGTAAGGTTAAAGGTTTACTTCCCTTCAATGTGTGCTCCACTGTTTGGATTGATAAAAGAGATCCAAATCAAACCCCAATGTATTGGACTAGAAATAGTCTATGTCATGATTGTTTGGTTTTCAAATAAGATGTGGGGTCTAACCTGACATTGGCAAAAGAGATAGAATTTAGGAACTTTAAATTTCAAGCATTCATGGAGCTCCCAGGTTTAACTATTATGTTTTGCAAGTAGTGGTCGACACGCATGGATTGTTTTAATAAGAGTTATGTTTTGAGGTTGTTGAAATTGATTCGACCATTATAAGGCAAAAAAATCATACAACTTCTCCTCGTTTAGACTAAGGTTGAAGCAAGCATTATCACAAGATTGTGTGACAAAGGAGGAGTTGGAGGCATATGTAAGAAATGGATACAATGCTCATTTAAATGAAAGCATATAAATTCTTCATTTGACGTAAGAAATGTTGTAAATTAAACATAAACTTAAGGTATTTAGATAAGCATTGACATTTGACATCCTAAATTTAGTTAATTAATTGAAAGTTAATTTGTTATAATACAAGGTTAGTTTCAATTCAATTCATCCATATATATCTATAAACCAAGTTAACAAATTTTTTTTTTTTTTTTTTTTTTGCATGAGTAAAGAAACCACTATACTTATGTTTATAAGTACTATGGTTCTCATTGCGTGTGTGTGTATGTGTGTGTATATAAGGGAATAGAAGAATATAACTATGGAAAATAAAAATAAAAATATATATAAACATAAACATAAACATAAACAAATATGTAAATAAAAAGAACAAAAATGAAAAGTAACTATTAAGTATTGTGAGGAAATAGATAAAGAAGAAAGCAATCTTAGATTGGATATCTTATGAGACAACTTGTCTTTGTCAGCCTACTCATCAACAATTTCCTCATCACCACCCTTCTCATTAACATCCTTGGTTAACTTTACATCAACTTTGCTCATAGCAACTTCAACTTTGAAAGATTAAAAAATTCATGTCTGGAAAATAGTTTTGATAAAAATCTTATTACTTAAGAGTCCTCATCTACTTGTATACTTAGAACCTCTTTCTCAACGTCTAATGACTTCGAGCAGTTATTTTTGGCAATTACTTCAACTTTAACTCTTTCCAAAAAAACTTTCAAAAAGTTAATTACATAGATTTTTTGCAATATCTTAAACTTTTATTCAGGTCACTCTTTTTACTTTATCTCTTAGTAGTAGCAAATACCCGTTATAATCGCTAGGATTTGTTAACGGTAAAGTCACAATAGATAGAAAATAAAAATGACTAGGATGCATATATTTATTAAACAATGGAGAGCCATTTTTGAATAACAAGATCATGCCTATCAATTTTATAGATATATATATATTAAAAAGCCTATCACTCACAAGATCCCAATTACCATTCCCATAACCATCCCCCATCACCTTTGTCTCTTTGAAATGCCCAAGATTACTTTTGGAGTTTGATACACAAAGCTATTATAGAGATTTAACTAGGGGACCAATCAAGTGATCACCATTGAGAGCTAAGGAGCAGAGAGGTAAAGATTCGATATCTTATTCTTAACTTTCAATGTTATTTTGATTATATGCCTCTTTGAATATTTTGACTTATTTGTTGTATGTTTTATTGTTCCATTTAATTTAGATATGTTAACTGCAATTACAAGTACATAATTTAGTGATTAAAATTAAACCAAATTGTGAATATGTGACTTTTCATAGTTTCTGTTTGAAATAGCATACGTCTATTTTGAATAAAAACATAAATATACACATAAATATATATATATATATATATATATATATAAAGAAAAAGGAAAACAAACTAATTATGAGAAAATGAAAAATTGCGATTTTTGTGTTTTACATTGAAATAAGCATTCAAATCTATTTGAGCCGCTTAATGGATCTCTACTCATTCACTTTTATGTTTCAATTGATAGGGACAACTCAACGTCCGTAATTTGTTACATAGGTTGTCTATCGACTATTTTTTTTTTTTTTTTTCCCTATCTAGTTTCCTATAATATGAGTGTAAGATCAAAAAGTCCAATGAACTTGAATGTTCAATATGTGTGTAAAACACCCTTAAACGTTTAGACCCCAAATTACAAAATTACCAATTCAAGTTTTATATCAAACAATTAATGTGCGGAACATGATAACAAGCTTATAACAGAATTGATAAACAAACTAAGCCAAATATAAACACATCCATAGCAGTAAATATAAGGCAAAGATAAAGGGAAGGAAGATGCAAACACACGGACAACACACGATGTGTTATCGAAGAGGAAACCGAAGTCCTCGGCGTAAAACCTCTCCGCCGCCCTCCAAGCGGTCAAATAATCCACTAAAGAATGTAGTTGGGATACATGAACAGCAGAAGACCCTCCAAGCCTAATCTACCCAAGTACCTAAGCCCTCCAAGCTTCTTGCTCCAACGAGGTTGCGCCGAACCTTTTTCTTCTCTAGCTTACCGGATTCCGCTATAGCCCATAGCATCAACCAATATGAATTGGTCCCTTCCTAACTGCTTCCCAAAGCACCAAATAAACCTTCTCACGGATATGGGTATTGTGAGAAAAGGATTTGGCTAAGAACCTCTCAAGGGTATAACAATGGAGAGGAAGAGAGTAGAGGAATTTGTAGAGTCTCTTAGATGAAGATTGGGGATGAGGCAATCTTGTTTTTCTCTAGGGTTTTCTCTCACAAAATTCTCTCTGGAAGCTCTCTCAATATGATGGGTATAAGGGTGTATATATAGTAGGGTGAGAAGGGAATGCAAAACGTCAGTTTTTGCCAAACAGGGCAATTTGGCGACTTGGTCTCGCGACTTGTCCAAGTCGCGAGTTCCAGTCGCGACGTAATGGCCTAGCCAGCCTGGGACTTTTGTCCTGTAGCGTGACAGCTGGCGCGACCCTTCAGCTCCCCCATGTGCCTCTCACGTGCCAGCTTTTGGCGGCTTGCCCAGTCGCGATCCACCCGCGAGCCCTAGCCGCGAAGCTCTGTTTTCTTGCACACTCTTGAGCTTTTCTTCACATCTTCTCACACACTACCCTTACAATTTTCCCACCTAAATACAGGGTTACTAAGTGCTAAATTACAAGCAAATTGGTCACGGAATAAATCCAATTAGATGATTGATTAAATTCAACCTTACAGAACTCAAAGTTATCTCTCATCTCTTTCATCTAAGCATGGGGTAAATTAAATATAAAAGCATAGTACGACGTTGGAAATAGCAAAGCTAAAGGATAATGTTGCCAGACAAGAAACCAAACATCAGAAGTGTAATTATTTTTCCAAAACACATTGGGCCCACACAACAGTTTTTGTAAAAGAAATAAAAAAGAAAACATACACTACTAGAGTCTTCATAGTTTCTATCTAAACTATGAAGTAATGTAGGCGCATGCTATTTGGGACCGGTCTTAGTTTACTTATGAATGTTCTTATTCTTTTTTATTTATTTATTAATTTTTGTTCAAGTTATGGAAATCCTCAAATCCACTTGTTCTTTTCCTTTAAGTTCATATACAAATACGAGTTTTTTTAGAAAAATTATTAGGTGCATTGGTGGACAGCTGATGTGATCATTCCTGGTACTCTTAACCAATGAAACGCTACCACTTATGCAAATGTAACGTCACCTAGTGATTTTTATTTTTATTTATTTTTTATTTTTAATGCTGATTAAGAAACTAACTCACACATTTGCATGAGTAGCATTGTTTCATTGGTTAGGATAACCACTAAAGCAATCCTCCTATTGGACCTAATAATTTCTCATTCTTTGGACTAAATGCATGTACACAAAGCATAATTGAGGATGGATATTAGTACATTTTATTTATTTATGTCTTTATTTATTTTCACAACTCAACTATTAAATTTGAATTGGTGCAATAGAAGGGTGATGATCACCCCTTAAGTTCAATCACAGTGTTAGGGTTATATTTTCTATGTAATTGGCTAATCTTTTGACAAATTTCACTTTACTTGTAATTGGGTAGATTTAAGTTGGGTTTAATGTATCAAAAAGTGTGTTACTCAAACATATCAAGTGGTATCTTTAAAGTCATGAAGATTGATCTAAGAAACAAGTGAAGAAAAGTAATTCATTAAGTCTCGACAGAAGCTCGACAGATATTGCTATCAAGGTTAAATGAAGAAGCTTGACACAAGCTCGATCTATCGAGAATTACGATTTTAGAATTTTCAGATCTGAAATTCGGCTCATGCTGTATTATTTGATTAGGGTTTCTTTTCTCACAACTCTAATCATATATAAGGCATATTTTAGAAGCCGTCACATACAGATACAGTGACCTAGAACTCATATACTCTGGGAGAAGCTAGTGCATTTATGTGCCATTGGGTTTTGTAACTAAGTGCTTCCTAATTTTCATAGTTTATGAAGTGAAGAACTTTGCAACAAACAACAATCATTCAAGTTGCTGAAGTTAGTCACGTATTAGGATTCGTATAAAGGAGTTAGTCACAAATTGAAAATTTGTGCAACAAAGGAAAGAAGACTATTACAAGATCAAGTCCAATTAGGTATTGGAGCAAAGGTTTAACTGTAGGTTGATATTTTGGGATAGACCAGGGTAGTGGTAAGATTTCTCATACTTATAACCGCTTAATTATTGATTAGCAGATTCTTGGAAGTGATGACCTTAAATTTACCCGGTGAGGTTTTTTCCTTGCGAAAGGTTTTTCTCATTTGTCAATAAATCACAGTGTCTATTTAATTTCCGCTGCATTTAGTTTATTTGGTGATTTGTTGATGCCTCCACAATTTGCATGCAATTTGACATAATTAATCAACTTAGGTAATTGAATTAATTCACTGGGGTCAAACTATTTTAACTTAACATACAGCAAATTGCAAAATAAATTTGTGAAAAAATTGGATTGATAGCTGCTTTTTTGTTGAAACCTTAGACTAATAAGTGATACCAAAAAGCCAGAGAGAGAGAGAGAGAGAGAGAGAGAGAGAGAGAGAGAGAGAGAGAGAGAGAGAGAGAGAGAGAGAGAGAGGGCAAAAGTGCAGTTTTAGAAACCGCCAGTATAGCTTCACAAAACCGCAGGGACCTATATCGGCGATTTGAAAAGTGCCAGTATAGCCCACCTGTGACTATTGTGTCACTTCTAAGCTAACGCTTGAAAGTGCCAACATAAAAAGTGTTGGCATAGCATAATTAGACCTATTGTAGCAGTTTTGAGATCTATAACAACGATTTTGAAATGCCATTATAGGTCCCTTTTTTGTAGTGCACGATCAACATCGGCAAATCAAGGTGGCTGTGTTCAATGGACTTGTCAACAAGAAGTTTCTCAACGATATCGTGGTCTATACAATATTCGTACCATGGTTATTAAATTCGGTCTGGATGTTGACCTAGTATATAAGTCAGGTCACTCGGACACCAGTTCAACTAGTAGGTTACTGGTTGAATTGTAAGGTCAAATAAAATTTAAAAAAAAAATTACATATACATATACATATATAATTATATTTATATGTTTAAGAAATCATAACAGTATATATATATAATTATATTTATATGTTTAAGAAATCATAACATTACTGTTTTTCTATCATTTGTCTCAAAAAAAGAAAAGAAAAAGAAATCATAACATAAAGTAAATTAAAAAAATAGCCATATGCCTAAATTAAACTAGCAATTATAATTCAAAATCAAGGTTTCATAATAACATAGTAGTCTTTTGATAGAATGAGAGTCTTGGAGGTAGGTAAGTAAACAGAGAAGTGCAATTTTTTTTTTTTTTAATTATCATATTATAACCCATAAAACAATATAAAAAAAAAAAAGCCAATAAAGTATACCTATATATATATATATATAATTTTATAAATTTCACAAGCCCAAGCTACCAGGTTTGACTAGATCTTATGTAGAAAAGTCCAATAAAACTCCTAGACCAATCTAGGTGTCAGGTCACCGAGTTTCCAGTTTGACCAATGGATTAGGTTGCTCTGAGTTTAATAACTATGAATGGTACTATTTAGAGAACTCTTGAGAAGTAGTTTTCCGTTTTTAAATAACAGTATTGAGCAGCAGTATGTAAATTAAACTAGCCTAGAGGCTCTTCTATTTTTTGGGTAAAAAAAAAAATGAATACGTGGAGTGAGTTTTGTAGATTGAAGTAGTTTTAAAACTAACAAAAAAGTGATTCTATTTTGTAGGGAGTTAGTGAGTAGAAGTAGAAATTTAAATCAACATAAAAGTAGGAGTTTATTAGAAGTAGAAAAACATTTCAACGTAGAAGTAGGAATTTATTATTTTTGTCAATTTACTATTTTAACCCTATTTTTAAGTTTTAGGTACGGGTATTTTTTACAGCAAAAAAAATAATAACTAACTTTCTTTTACTAATTTACTATTTTAACCCTATTTTTAAGTTGTTGGTTAATTAATTTAGGGGTATTTTTGACAGAGAAAAAAACAATAACTAATTTTCTGAATCCTCTTAATATATACAGATAAATCCTCTTAATATATACATATAAAGTAAGAAACTGTGCTAATATTATTGAGACACTGCCTAACAGATTTATTTTTAATTTTAATTTTTTCATTCACGATCTCTCCTTCTTTTTCTTTAGCTCTTCTCTCATACTCTTATCCCATAGCAACAAACCTCTCTAACGTGACCTCCATTTATGTGAAAATATTGTGAATATCACATTTTTTTATTATTTTATATCTTGATAATTATGAAAATATTGTGACAATAATAAAATATTATAATTTTTTTTAATTTTTTACAATATATTTATTTGGTTTAAATCTCATATTTTATTATTTTATTTTAAAATATAAAAAAGAAACCTTAATAATTATAAAAATATTTTGAGAATTTATTTATGTAAGTGCATATAAATATTTATTATAAAATAAATTATGAAACAAGAAAAAAAAAAAAAGGAAAATTATAACACCAGACAAAAAAAAAAAAAAAAAAAAAATTGAATGGTGAAATATTATTTATTTTCACAACTCAACTGTTGAATTTAATTGGTGCAATAGAGGAGTGTGATGATGATCACATTCAGCCCTGAAAGGCAAAATTTGTGACAAAATTGGATTGATAACTGCTTCTTCATTGAAACCTTTGGACTTTGGACCAATCAGTAAGTGAAGACACACAAAAAGCCATCGAAACACACACTCAGAGAGAGAGAAGACAAAAAATGCATTACTGGGTTCGAGCTTCCTCTTCCGATTTCGGTGGCACTCCTCCCCAACATCGCAGGCACTCACGCAAACTCTCTCTCTCTCTCTCTCTCTCTCTCTCTGTGTTTTTGACATTTTGTATTATATTCCAAGATTGCTTCTTGATTGACTTTTTTGGGATATTCTCAGTGGTCACACCGCGGTCAACATCGGCAAATCGAAGGTGGTCGTGTTCGGTGGACTTGTTGACAAGAAGTTTCTCAGCGATATCGTGGTCTACGATGTTGGTACTATTTTTTCTTTTCTTTTCTTTTTCTGATCTTGGCTTTGTTCTTAATCTGTGTTTTCCTTATCATTCTTTCAAATTCTTTGGATTTAGCTTTCTGGGTATTTCTAATATTACTGCTTTGTTCACTTTTTTTTTTTTTGCTTTTCTTTATTATATCTTATAGGTGATCACAGGTTGTGTTTTTAAGAAGATAAACAAAACACAAAAATTAGTGCAACAAAAATGAAGCCAAAATCAAAAACAAAATCACATAGAAAATAAAACGATGATTTAAAAAAAGAAAAGAAAAAAAAGAACTCAGCTTTTGATCCGATTTTCCGGATTTGAGTTCTAGTATAACCGTGGAGTCATGGGTAATGGTGGGAAGCAAAGCACGAGGAGAGAAATTTTGGTTGTTGTTTTTTCCCACTTTTATTATAGAGCTAGTGTGAAAACTTGTCATGTTAGTAATGGCAAGCCTATACGAGTAATAAATTAATAATAGATTTGTTGAAGACTTGTTATGATAGGTTTCTACTTTAGGCTTTCCTAAAATATGCTTGTATATGTTAAAAAAATTGTAATTTTTGATTGGAGGGGCTGGGGTAGCACAATTAGTTAGGGACTAGTTTGAATCACTTGTTTCCTCTCTTCTTGGAGCCAAAATTTACTTATAAATAAATGGAGGGGCCAAAAGTCACGAGATTTTTAATCTCTTAGATGATAGCATTATAACTAGAGAGAATTTGGAAACTTTTTTTTTTTTTTTGGGGGGGGGGGGGGGGGGGTGCGGCGCTGTGGGGGTGAGGGGGAAGCAGCCAACTTTAGCTCAATTGACACCTCCTCACCTTGAAAGTGCTAGGTGGAGGATAAGATTGTGGGTTCAGATCCACCGGGTGCATACCAATAAAAAAAACTCTCATATGATGCTCCTAAATGGATTACCCAAGCCAGACAAATGTAAAGATTGTCCTTTTTTCTATTTGGTGTGTATGTGAGTTAAGGGAGATCACAGATTGTTAGGGCTTGGATTTCAGAGGGGGTGGGGAGGGTTGTCAAATCACCGGTCTATTGAATCCTTTCATGTGAAGGATGCCTCCACCTGTTGTTTGACTGACAAGATGAGTGTAACCACCTATGAACAAGTGTTAATAGGATGGTTGGTGGTTGGTTATCAGTTGAATCTCGGTTTGTAAGGAATCTAATATTTTCTCTCATTTTTTACCCATTTTCTCACAAGCCAAATAGATTAAGGAAAATAGGGTGGAGGGTAAGTTAAGAAGAGAGGGAGAAATTGGGTAAGAATTGAGAACAAATTGGTAGAGCATAAAAAAGGGTGGAGGGTAAGCGCCAGGGTTCAAAATCCCACTTGGTGTGTGCGAAAACTTACCAATAAAAAAAAGGGGAAAGTAGAGGAAGACCATCTACATGTTTGTCACTACACAGAGAGAGAGAGAGAAGGATTGGGTTCATCAATCTTAAATATATAAATTTTTTGCTCAGATTGGGGTCCTTAGGTTTTCAATTACCTCACACGAGACATGCCTGAAACCCCAATGAAATTAAAAGCTACCCCCTAATGCCTGCTTTCCTTGGCCCTCTAAGTCAACCACAAGCCTTTGGATTGGTCTGGGTCAGGTGGCATTGGTCACGCAGCTCATGCTTGGGTGGGCTTGACTAGCCCTAATGTGAATTTCAGACAGACAAAGTGGATATAGACATGCATTAATTTTGGGCTTCTTGATTGTATTGCTCTTCTGGGCCACCCTGGCCCCTAGGGTATTATTGTTCCCGGGAGAGAATTAGTTATGGTTCCAAATTGAAGACTTAACCTGGAGCCTGTGGGTCTCTTTCATGAATTTTTATTCACCCTAGCTACAATATGTTAATATAGTGACTGTATTTGGGGAGTGTGCATGTGTGTTTCAGAGAAAGAGACAGAGGATACACTAGCATACATTAATTTAGTGCTGCTTGACTTTTTTGCCCGGACTTTTTTTGGGAGAAGAGGGGGGGGGGGGGGGGGGGGGTTGGGTTGAATGTGATTCCAGATTCTCAATCCTTGGTTTTTGATTTTCAGATAACAAACTTTGGTTTCAGCCAGAGTGCACTGGAAGTGGGTCTGAGGACCAGGTAGGTCCAAGCCCACGGGCATTTCACATTGCTGTTGCAATTGATTGTCACATGTTCATCTTTGGTGGGCGTTATGGTAGCAAAAGGTTTGTGCACATGCTCTACTTTATGTTTGCTGTCCATGGGTTTTGTGCTTTGTAGCTCTAAATTCAGTCTTGTTATTAATGCTGAGGATGGATTTTCAGGTTGGGTGACTTTTGGGTTTTAGACACAGGTAAGAATCTTATATAGCAGCTTCAGGAAAACATAGTAATGAATGATGTGTCACAAAATTCATATACTAGTGCTTTTTTTATGACTTATGGGGATTTATGGAAGTTATGTTTATTCCAGATATATGGCAGTGGTCTGAGCTCACCAGTTTTGGTGACTTACCTTCGCCGCGAGATTTTGCTGCAGCTTCAGCCATTGGGAACCGGAAAATTGTTATGTGAGTGTCAACATTTCTCTTTGCAGCATTATTCATCAAATAACTGGTGTAGATCTTAGGTATTTGACTTATCAAAAAACAAAAAAGCGGAATGATTTTCTCCACAACTTTATATAAAGCAAGATGTGATTGAGTGCAGGTATGGTGGCTGGGATGGTAAAAGGTGGTTATCAGATGTGTATGTCTTGGACACAAGTAACCTCTTTTCTATGTCTTTTCAGATTTATTTTATGTTCTCTTCCTGAAAAATGTAAGGAGAGAATGTTTTATAATGGTGGAAACTAAAATTAGATTGTATGTGATTTGCTCTGTGAAACAGTATCACTAGAATGGATGGAGCTGTCGGTATCTGGATCATTACCACCACCTAGATGTGGCCACACGGCTATTATGGTGGAGAAAAGGTTGCTTGTCTATGGTGGCAGAGGTGAAGTAGCATTCTGTCTGCTCACATAGGGATTAGGTTTTACAATTGCTTAGAAACAATGTTTGGTGATGAGTCATTATTGAATTTAAAATTTTCATCTTGATTAAAATTTTGTATTCTCTTTGTTTCTTGCTTCTTTCTTTACCTATCCAAAAAAAAATTGTATTCAAAAGTTGCCATTTTTTGTGAGGGTGCAGATAGATGTACATTTGATTCCATTGTTATCAACTTTGTCATTTCTGATACTTCTCATATCTCTGTTACTAAAGGCATCTATGCTGTGAATTATTATAAAGAATGTTTAAATTAATTACATTTCAATTTTTTGGGTGCTGCTGTCAGAATTATACTTATATAGTAGGTTATTTACTTGCTTGTGTTCATTTAAGATGTTTGTAACTGACACGGCTGCTTTTTCTTGACTTAAATAGGAGGTGGTGGGCCAATTATGGGTGATTTATGGGGCTTGAAGGGTCTTATTGAAGAAGGTTAATAGTTACTTTTGTGTTCTTATTTTTTTTCCTTCGCTTTTTTTTCTAATCCTCTTTAGTAATCTGAATGTAATCTAAAATTTTCATCAAATAAATTGATGTGAGTGGTGTTGTGGCATATATCATATAGCTTTGCTTTGCATTATGCTTGGCAAATCTCTTTTTCTTGATTTCATAATTTCATTTGGGTTACATATTTCTTTGTTCTTAATATATTATTCCACAAGTTCCAGATCAAGTGTATATTAACATTATATGCTTAGTTCCTTTACAAAACATGTGGAAGATCACCTATCTTGAAAAGATACTGTGACTAAGGTACCAATCCATTATTGTGAATAGAATGATTGCAATGGATTGCAGTTATAATTACATAATGATATGGCAGATCATGAATTCCTAAAAGTAATGTCATACACAGTTCTGGTGTTAGACTTCCATTCATGTAGTAGATATAGATTCCAATCTATGTGATGGATTTTACCTGCCAATGCTACATGGAACATGATAACACTGATGAGTGATATATACACACAAGAAATCCAATGTGGCCCTAATTTGGAAATATTCTTGAAGAATAAATATGTTGAAAGCAGTGGTTGGAATCTCAGTGTACAAAGCCATCTGCCAAAAGATGCGTAAAATGAATGAATCTCTTCTATAGATTAATGGATGTATCATGTCAATTTGTTTCTGATAAATACTATTAAGAAACTGTTCTCTGAATTTAATTTGTGGAGAAGTCCATGTTTATTTGACAATGAGGTGTATTTCTGTCTTCTAATAAGTACTTATAAGAAATCCTTGCCTGCATATGCTTTTTTTGAATTGATATTTCTCAGTCAGTTCTTGAGTGTTAGAGAATAATAAAAATAGTTCTATTAGAAGTTCTTTTGTAAACTAAGTTGAATTTATGTCATTTCTTTGTTGTGGAAGGAAGAGAATGAAACACCTGGATGGACCCAGTTGAAGCTTCCAGGTCAAGCTCCTTCTCCTCGCTGTGGTCATACTGTGACCTCCGGAGGGCACTATGTAATGACATCTTCAGCAGCCTTTATATTCTCCTTGTTCATTTCTGTTCATGTGTTGTCAATGCTGAAACTTTTTTCCTTATAGTTCCTTAAATGTTACTGCTAAAATTTTTTGTTTGCAGCTGTTGTTATTTGGAGGTCATGGGACTGGTGGTTGGTTGAGTCGTTATGACATTTATTACAATGACAGCATTGTTTTAGATCGGTGTGAGTCTTTACAACTTTGCTGGTTGGATTCCTAGCAGATATGTGCTGGATGTGTTATCATGATGTTAATGAACCTTCTATATTGTTTATGCTATAGATATTCTGACTATTACCTGTATGAAGTTGTTTGTTTTTATTTTTTAAACAGTTTTCTTCGAAGTGTGACATTTACATGTGAAATTACATTGCACCTTTTAAATTCAAAAAAAAAAAAAATTTAGTGGTGTGAGAGAGGTCATTTTCAGAACTATAGATTAAAGGACATTAGTGGCAACATTTCTCTTTTTTCTACATGGTTTCTCTATGGACATGCATCTCACAAGATACCTAGTGGGGGCTGTTCAAATGTGTTGTAGCCAAAAATGGTTTTGATTATCTAACAATAATGCATGCATTGCTTGGTTTCATGGAAAAGCCCCAATGTTGTAACAAAGATTTCTCATAACTTGTTTTAGAAATAAGCAACACACAAAGTGTAACTTACAGACTTCTTTGATGAAGAAACATGGTGTATGACTGTATTTTTTTATGGTCCCTTTGTTACCAGCGGAACTGAAAAGTGGATACTATGATGGATAGTATCAGATATATGATATGCTTGCAACTTTCACATGTTGATTTTTACTTCTTTTTTTCTATAAAGAAATGATAATAGTAATAACAGCAACACCTGTAAAACCAGTTTCAGCATTTCATCAGTGAAATTTTGTTAGCATGGGTGAAACAAGCTATAGAAATTACTGTTTCATATGTAGTTGTTTATTGATAAAATTGTGTTTCTTTTTGGCAATTAGTGTCTGCACAATGGAAGCGCTTACTGACTGGCAATGAGCCCCCTGCTGCTCGGGCATACCACTCTATGACGTCTATTGGTTCACGTCATCTATTAATTGGTGGGTTTGATGGCAAATCAACCTTTGGTGATCTGTGGTGGTTGGTCCCAGAAGGTACCGATTTGCTTTGAAATACTTTATTTATTGAGTCATTTAGTTGTTGTTTGATAAATGATACCTTTTTTCTTTTCAGATTTTCATTGGGATAATTTCTAAACATCCAAACCGTTAATTTGATTCTTGTATGACAAAATCTTCTTGATAATACATCAGTTTGTCTCCAACACATCTTTTGATTGGAGAATTTACAGAATATTGTATGCAATATCATTTCCTCTTTAGATTACATTCATTTTCTATCATAATGATTAGCTAGAGGGGATTTTGTTGAATTACCAAAATTTGTTATGCAAGTGATTGATTTTTATGAATCTTGATTATGTCTAGTTATTTGGTTTATGTAACACTACTGTTAGCATGCATGATGCACTGGTATGTTGGGCGAGTTGGTACTTCCCTAAGCCATAAGGCTTGGGTGGGGGGGGAGGTTTTAGGACCTAGGTTCAAGTGCTCCTGGGGTGGGGAGGGGATGGGGCTATTTAATTAAGTAAATATCTCTAACCAATCTCATGATGCACTACTTAATTAAGAATCATATCCAAACTAAAGAAAATATTTCAATAATATAGTTAAAATCAAATAATATAATAATGGTTTTAAGTTACACGACAAATTGAAACTTTTTGATAATTTGTTTTTAATCAAAGTAGTTTTTTTTTTTTTTTTTTAATTTGTAAAAAATCGATAATAGAGTTTCACATAAAGCAAACTATGTTAATAATTTTAATATACTTATAATGAGTCACATGATGCAAGCACGATGTGTACAACCCAAATTTTTATTATGAAAACAAAAAATTAAAGCAGATAATTAAAATAATATAAATTTTGAAACTTATATTAGATTTCTAAAAACTATTGGTAGTTGAATATTGTGTTTTTAGTATTTTTTAAACATTTTGAAGTTTTGGTAATAGGCCAAGAGCCTTGCAGTTTAATTGACACCTTCTGGAATTTCCAACAAAGACATCTAGGATTAAGCACAACTCCCCCCCCCCCCTCCCCCACATTTGTTAACTATCAAATTATCAAAAATAAAAAATAAACTTTGGCAAAAAAGAAAAGAAAAAAGAGGAACCAATAACTAAATGACCAATTATTACGCAATTTTACTATTTTCGTTTAGTCTACCAGAGGTCTTATTAGTCACAACTTATACGAATAGCTGTTACTTTTAGTTAATAGAGACAAATTGAGAGGTGTGAATTGTAACAATTTAAAAAAAGTTAATGATTCTAGTTAAAATTTAGGGACTAATTTGTAATAACCACGAACTATAGGGGAATTATGTAATTTATTCAAGTCTTTAATAAAGGGCAGCCACTTGGCGCAAGGAGATTGTAGTTACTTGTTGCATAGAGAAGATGGACACTTGCCTAACCACGGCTTGGAGGACCCAACTTTTATTATACAACATATGATTATAAAATTGAAGTTAGGTTTTTCAGTTATGATGGTCAGGCACTGTAATCTTCTTCCTACTCTGTAAGGAATTGCATAATGTTGTATGCAATGTCATTTTATTTTATTATATCACACTTTATGATGTGGTTAGGTGCATATTTCCATGGTAACAATTTAACTAGAAATATTTTTGTCAATGATCTCTACCTCAAATGGCACCCCTTTCTATAAGAATGGCGTGGAGGGTAAGTTTTGTGTTTTCATGTAACATTATTAAATTGAAATTAGGTTTTCAATTAATGATGACCAGGCCCCAAGTCAAACAGGTTTTGATTATATTTAAGCCAATGGATCAACTTCTACTTCTGCAGATTCTATGTGGAATAAATTTTTGTCAACTCTGCTTGTTTTGTAGAGGACCCTATTGCAAAGCGGTTCACTGCATCTCCACCCAATGATATTCCTGAAAATAAGGATGTTGCAATAGCAAATAATAATGTCCAATCTGCACTTGAGGTATAACTGCTGCTGCTTTTAATGACACCTAGCGTTTTCTATTGAGCTTGTTGACCAAGGAACTCAAGCAATCTCCTTAACTTGTATTTGTTTCAAGTAGACTGAATCTTTTTGCTAATTTCATATTGAACTTTTAAACTATGAATTTGCAATAAATGGTAACAAAAAAATAGTTTAACTTGTTAAATTTCAATTTTTTGGTAACCCAAAAAAATAAATAAAGTTGCAACAAAGTAGAGGTATGCATCAGATGCCAATGTCTGTGGTGACGTGTTCCATAACTTATGCAGACGAGAGCACATATAAGGAAATTGGCCTTTTGATAAATGTATTGTTTTGAGAACTCTTGGTCTGGTGCATCTTATGTCATTGATGCATTCTGGTAGCGTGTTTCTGAACATACACAAGGTTTATAAATTTATGGAGAATTTCTGCATCAACCAAAGTCCAAATGGTAGTTGAAGTTTAAATCATGGTATTATTACAATTTTAAGCATTTGTATGGACATTCTTAAAAGTTTCAATAAAAATTCCCGTTATGTAAACAAATTTTGAACCAAAATTGAGTTTATACTCATCCTTCTAAGTACAAAATTCCCTTTGCATAAACAACATTTAAGCTTTTGGTCCAAAATCGAGTTTGAACCAAAATCAATTTTGTACTCATCCTTTTAAGTTCAATATTCCTTTGATGTGTTATGATTATTTTTACAGCCCACCTTGTACCTAGTTAAATTTAAGATTTTAATCATGCGAATGATCTTTCCATATGTTGGACAGGGAAGCCAAAGGGAACAATCTGCTGTCTCAGAGTTACAAAGAAGATTAGAAATTTCAGTTTCACTCTCTAGTCCTGGGTTTCCAATTGTAGATGAGTTGGAAGATAAAGAATTCCTTGAACTAGCATCAAGTTTGTCCGGAGAAAGAGTGTCTAGTAATTTGCAGGTTTAACAAATTGAAGAAAATTTGGTTTACTTTGTTATTCACCTCTTAGCTTTTTTTAACTGAATTTTTTTTTGGTGGTAAAAAGGCAATTGAAGCACTTCGTGATCACTGGAGGAAGGCTATACCAAGGTCTATACCACTTAAGGAGTTTGGGCCCTTGCTTCGTGACTACCAACGTTTGATAGCCCGTCATCAATTGTAAGAAAAAAGTTTTGCGCCATCACTTGTTTATGTTCACTTAAATCATAACAGCTGACATCTCTCAATGCTAGATTATCTTCTAGCTATGCAAGTGATAACTTGAAATAGAGTGTCTGTGCCCTTTTATTTATTTTATTTTATTTTATTTTTTTGGGGGGGGGGGGGAAGGGGAGCAATTTTTTACTTTCTCTAGCTTTCAAGTGACCTTATGGAATCCAAGTAAACGACCCCTATCTTTTTTTGTGGAAGATGACAACAGCTTGTACATTCAAAGGCATAGATTGATTTAGTGTTTTGAGTCATTGTACTACCCACTGACTAAATGAAGGATGGTTCTAGAAATTTCAGAACAGGGTGATCGCCATAAAAGCATTATAATATTAGAGGCATTAACATGAAAGACTCCTAAACTTTTCTTGGCCATCTCAGCCTGCAACTATTATCCATAACATTAACAACAATAATTGCATTTCTGTTTTTAAATTGGGTGCATATCAGTTTAACTTTGCATAGAGATGTCCTTCAAAAAAATTTCTCTTCACTGTTGTATGATCTCTCCAGATATATCCTTGAGGGTTTTCAATGCAATTTGAGTGCTTCACACCTGTATTTGGTTGATTTTTCTACTTCAGAACTTAGTTCAAGTAATCCTTTTCCTGGTTCTCTGGGTTTTAACAGTGACAGGGCTAATGATGGATCTGATCTGCATTCTGCTGAAGTTGGTTTGCTTGGAAAAGATGCTTATCGGTTTTATCATATTAAAAATGCCTCTCAGGTATTAGCCATGCAAGGCTTTTAGACCCAAGTCTTTCTTTTTTCCTTTTTCTTTTTGAGCTGACTTTGGGGTGACACCTTTATTTTCCATGCATGTAGGTATTAGAAGCTTTATTTAAGTAACTTTTTTTGGATGAAATAAAGAAAGCATCGAATGCCTATTCAGACATTCCCCACCATCAATATGCATATAGAAAGTAAAGATACGATATTCATGTCATTAAGAGCTCAGTGTATTAATTTTTATTTGGTTCTTCACGGTCAATATTTGACATTCTAACAAATAAAACGTAAAAAAATTTAAATTTAGATGTATAATTCTTGCTTTGGAATGGAGGAATATGCCTCAAATATACTTTTCCATTTTACTTTTTAATCAGATATAGTTGTGGACCCTCCCTGTGGTGTGTTTGGTTTGTCAAATTAAATCATCATTCTAGTATTAAGATGCCTGGACCCATTAACGTCATTTGGATTTGTGGAGGAACTTTTTAGATAATTTCCAATTCAGTAAAGTAGGAATGCAGATGACCCTAGCCAATTGCAAGTGGTTTGAGATTGGCTTAGCAAGTTTAGAGCCATCAAAGGAGAGACATTAGAGAGAAGTTCTGCAAAATAAGAAACAAATGATTTGGCGGAGAGAGAGAGAGAGAGAGAGAGAGGGTAACCGGTATATCTTTCTGATAGGTAAGAAAAATTTGTTTTAAAAAGAAACTACTCCATCAAAGAGATGAAGTAAACGAAGGAAATATGTACAAGCAACAAAAGAAAACAAAACAACTTATGTACAAGAAGAAAGTGAATCTAAAAACAGCGTAATGGATTTTGAAGAAGTAAATCCCCATTCACGAGACCAACAAACAAAGTGGTTGCAAACAAAGCTAAGAGCTTATCCTTAGAAAACACCGAATCTTCAAATATGCGATTATTTCTCTCCTCTCAAATAATCCACATCACACAATGTCCAAATTCCAAACATTTGAAGAATGCTTCCCCAACCAATTCCTCCAACTAGCCAGTAAGTCGATAACCCTCATAGGTAGAATCCAATAAACACCAAAAGATCTAAGGGCAAAGCTCCATAACTGAGATACTTCACCACAATGTAGGAGCAGATGATCCACACTCTCCCCATTACATCTACAATGGCAACACCAATCCATAATAGTGAAGCCTCTTTTCCTCAAATGGTCTGTTATGAGAACCTTCCCCCATGCAGCTGTCCAAACAAAAAAAGACACGAAGTGGAGCCTTCACACCCTTCCAAGGAAAAGTAATAGAGCTAGATCCCCTCAATGCACCATAAAAGGATTTTATATCAATATCCCCCTTCAACCCCAAACACTACCTCATCTTATCTCCACCCTCAATAGGAATTAGTGACTGATTGGAATGGGGATCCAGGAACACCTTCAATCTGATGTACTCATGTCTGGGTATTTCATGCCCACAGTATTTAATTAATGAACTCATTTCCCTCAACTGACCCTCATTATGATGCATACCAACATCATGGGGATCTTTGTTATGCAATCTAAGGCCTAAGCTACTTTTTGCTGAGAAAAATATGACACCCTTTATTGAATATACATGCTCCCATCTATTCTCTAGCAAGAAAACAATTTGGATGTTATGGACAGCTGTACAAATTTTTTATAGGGCTTGGGTGATTTTGATATCTAGATGGCATTAAGTCATGCTCTATTCTTACATATAAAATTTTTAATATTTGTCCACCATGCATTTTAGTACCTAAATGATCCTTAATACACAAATCATTTTGCGAGTGCGAATCCGCATTATATATAGTGATCTTGCTCTCTGAATTAATGTTTCACTAACGAAAAAATTTTATTTTAATATTTATACATGGTTTACATGCTGGACTAATTAATGTACTGATTGAATATAACTTTCATCTAAATTATCCTTCATGGTTTGCCTTATTTACTCATGTTTTAGTGCAATGTTTGATTCAAATTCTTTACTTCCGTATTTTCCTCTTCTTTCATTGATCACAACTTCTTTGATGATTTCCAGTTACGTATGGATGATCTCCCATTGCTGCTCACGGAGTACAAACAGATTCTTTCTGATTAATTAATATATGGGGAGTCTTCCTTTATAAGAAAATAAATTAAGATTGCCTAAAGGTGTCCTAGATTTCCTTATCTCATGAAATATGTTGGGAGAGTCTTCTTCTTGGAACTATCTCAAACCATTAGTCCTTGGACAAACAGTTTTTTTTTTTTTTTTTTTGGGGTGTGTGTTGCTTGAATACAAATTTGTAATACCTATTCATTATAAAGTCCTATAAATCTTGCCTGTCTCAGTTTGCCGTACAACATGCTTTGTAATTTGCTACTGTCTTGAATTGTCCTCAAATCTTTTTTTCTTTTTTTTTTTAATGAAAATTGTCCTTACTCACACAATGGTGTGTAGTCAGTAGTGCTACGATATCATGACATATCAGAGTTATTCAGGTGCAGATTTATCAGTAGGATGCTTTGGTATTTTTAGAGTGGCAATTTTGAGAATTGCAGAACTCTTTGTGTCAGCCTAACTTCTCATAGATTTTGCTGCAGAAAGGTGTATGGTTGTGAAACTTCTTATATTTGTCAACACGGAAAGGTTATTAGAGTTGTTATATATTCTGTCTGAGTTTGGATTAACACTCGTTAGCCCATCAGCCAACCACTTAAGTTTCTTTAATAACATGTTTTAGTCCTTGGTACTCAAAAAGAGTGTAAAATTGATTAATACATTCAATCTTGTTGCATAAAAATTAGTTTGTAACAGGATATGCTTAGTACGAATAAAAACCATTTGGGCTATAGATGAAGTGTAGAATCTTGTATAGTATAACATGCATTGACTTGCAAGTTTGCTTGTCTCCTGGATGAATAAGAAATCTTGGTTTGAAAATACCATAACATGCATAAGGCAACATTTCGAGGTAACAATAATGTGTATCTGCATAATGACATTATTTTATTGCACGACTGTTTCAGTGCTTATCAGACCCTATTCAGACATGGCATGATGTAATTCTCGTAGTACAAGAAATTTTTAAGGTAGATCAACACCTACCATTCTGGAAATTAATCAAGTACAGACTCACAAGCAAAACCACCCATTAGTATTGTAAATCTTAGTTTTTGGATTCTACATTCTTGCTCAGCTCCTCAAGTTTCTTCATCCTCAGTTTCTCACTCTCTGTCAGCAACTGGAAATAAGATCACAAACAAGACAATTAAAAAGAAAAACAAAAATGGGTTAGAAAAATGGGGTAGGGGAGAAACTTCTGAAACTGTAAAGAAGAAATCCAAGAGGAGCATCTTTTTCTTTTTCTTTTAGGATAAAAAGAGGAGCATCATTTAGAATGTTGTAATTTTCATTGTAAAATGTCAAGTTTGTAACTGACCTCCATTAATGTGGCTATTAGCTGAGTTTTTTCTTTGTTCTTTTCTTGGAAAGATTCCAGGGCTTCTTTATATTCTTTCTCCTATAGCCAACCAATCAACATGCAAAACTCATAGTGATAATTAAACTATATAATATAAACTTTCCAAAAACACTAGAGAAAAAAAGAAAGATACATGCGATGTGCAAGCTAGGATATATTCAGATAAAGGCAACATGAAACAATTCAAATCGATAAAGATGAGATTTAAAGGAAGACTAATGGTTATAGAAGCAAATACTTTTTTCTGGCAGCTCTGCCCCAGCGGCTTTAGATCCCTGTTAGCCGTGTCAATCTTCTTACGTACAACTGCCACTTCTTTTCTCATAGGATCTGTAAGTACTTCCAGCTCCTAATAGATTGTGTGATAAAAGGCAAATGAATAACAATTTTGATCAAGAGTTAAGACTTAAAATTTAAGTTCAATGAAATAACGTTTCTTTTTCCCTTTTCATAGCTTCAAAACTCTGTAATAGTTAGAAAATTTAAAGAGTTTAGTGTTCCTTTTAAAAAAAAAAAAAAACTTACATCCCAAATCTGTGCCAAGCGCTTAGTTTCTTCTTCGGCACGTCCCAACTGAAGTTCAACTTTCTCCTTCACTGCCATCTTCCTCCTCTCAATCTCTTCCTCTTTAGCTTGGAATGTAGATATGGCCAACCTTGAGATATCCTCATCTTCACTCTCCTCAGTTGACAGTCTTCCACTGCTCCCAATGTTCTTCATTTTTTGCATTAGTCACCAGGCTTCTTTGCTCCCACAAAACCCACCTCTACCTATTCTTTATGTAACCCCCTCAAAGCCTCTCTTGCTTGAGACTTGCTTTCTTTTGAAAACATTCCAAAGAAAGCAAAAGAAGTAGTTGTCTCCCAAGAAAGCTTTAAGACTTTTGAGTTGTTTTCGGTTAACAACAATGAAAGCAAGACATGTAAAACAAAATCTTGATGCTACCTTTACACAAATCTACATGTTACATTTAGGCACTTTAGAGTTGGAACTACTACTCTTGAAGTCTCATGTTACAGCTTAAAAATCTTAAGGATTCTTCTGCTAAATACTGCGTACTCTTTATCATTAATTGTAGTTAATATATCCTCTTCTTTTTTCTTTTTCTTTACCCTAGGTAGTTAAACTGTCAAGTTTGAATTGAGAGACTGATTTCACAAGTAAGCTACATGGGGACGCTGGCAAGCAAGATTGCTTGAAGCAAGAGGAAGTTTGTCATGTGAAATCACATGACATGGCAGCATTGTTTTGCGTTCATGGCTTCCTTGTGGGGCCAAGCATTAGTGCATTTATTTCACAACTACCGGTCCAAATCACATATTTTATTATATAGACATTATAAACTAGAGCATTCGCATCGGTTCGTGTAAAAATTTCAATCTATTTTAATATAAAAATCTACTTTTTCTATTTTACATATTCTCTTTACAAAACACTTCACATTAAATTATCTATTTTATACTATGTTTAATTAAAATATCAATTTTTTTTAATTGTTTCTCTTTCTTACCCACAATAATCACCGTCTACTCGCTTCTTTCATTATTGGGATACCTAAAAAGAAAACGAAATGCAAAATAAATAGTACCAATGTAAATTTACAAGGTTACTTAGTAACTATGTATTTTTACATAATTTTGCATAGTCTCGTGTAGGTGAATTTTGGACTTAATTGGCTAAAATGTAATATTTTTCTATTATACAAGCATTGACGTGAGAACCTAAAAGCCTAAAACTCCACCGCACCACCATACTTCAACTTAAACTTGGTTAACGAGTCAGATCCGACAGATTCAGGTGTGACCCGGTTGGCTACTAATCAAAATGGGTACAAGTAGAAAATAGATGAAACTAAACGAGTTGTTATACTTATTACTCATACCCAATCATCAATTGGTTGGTTAAGTCAGGTGAAAGTGAAACTAAACGAGTTGTTATTCTTATTACTCAAACCCAATCATCAATTGGTTGGTTAAGTCATGATCCGGATTTTTTCACATGCAAACAAATAATAGAATAAAAAGAAACCTAAACGTAATTTTTAATATATATATTTTTTTTCATCTTTTCATTCAATACAAATAAAAGAACTAAGGAAACACTCAAAACTAAAACTTGGATTATCTTTCCTGTCGAAAAAAAAAAATGGATTATCTTTTGGTGATAAATTTTAAAAGTCCACTAGTACTTAATTTCACCTTCGCTAAAAGAGTGTTTGGTTTATTGTGATGTGTTCTTAATGTGATGCATATTACAATAATGTGACATTAAAGTTTTTGGTTTATTTTATTTTTTCTAACATTACTACAATTTAAAATTACAAAATATATCACATCATCTTAATCTTATCACCTTCTTAAATAATGTGAGATTACATTAAGGTAAGTTTACAATAACGTAATATTACGGCATAATGTAATATCACAGTGAACCAAACACCTCTTAAAAAAAACGCGTATAATAAAGTAACTATTTTCCTCAAAAAAAAAAAAAACCTATAAAAATAACTAAATGTATAGAGCTTTTTGAAGAGTATAACATACTATGTAAAATAAATAAATATAAAATGATTATGAAGAAAATTTATGATGAAATTACTAAAAAATACTTAATATAATTAATAGATCCAATACTGAAAATGTTTCTATTTGAAAATTCCATGTCAAGTTGACAAGGAATATCAATAATATATTCTTCTATAATATAGAAATTTTAAAATTATTTTAGTCCATAAACATTCATTGAAAATGAGTCTTTAAAAAATAGAAATAAAATTTTATATAAACTTTGCAATGGATTGGTTTTAAGGTCCGTTTGGATAGAACTTATTTGGCTAAAATTGAAAACTAAAAACACTATAACAAAATAATTTTTAAATGTGTGAATAGTATCGTGGGACCCATTTTTAATGTAAAAGTTGCTGAAAAGTGATATTTGTGGGTCCGTGAACAGTGCACCTGTGCACTGTTTATGGTTGAAAAGTCAACATTTGTGGCTGAAAGCAAAAAAAAAAAGGCTGAAACGCGCAGCAGCAAACGTGGATGCAGCAAATGCGGATCCAAACCCCACCCTAGTCTAGGTATGATCCGGTTGAATTTGGTAAAAATTAGATAGGAGCTCAACTAGAACAGATTGGTATTCTTATAACCCATATATCCTTTTCTTGGGCGGCTTAATAGATATGGGTCTAATTTGCAAGCCTATTCAACCAAATTGACGATTATTGTTTAATAATTAAAAGCAAGCACAACCCAAAAATGAGAATAATCTATTCTACACTATTATAAACAGGATTGCCAAGGTTGGTCTCTCTCTTTTCTTTTTTCTTTTTTTATTTAAATAAAGGTCTCAATTTTTTTATATAATATATATAAGACATAGTAGAGCTTTATATTTATTAATGTGTGTTACATCATTTAATATATGCCTTTCAAGAAAGTCTGGTACTTCTTCCATCCACATAGGAAATATTCCATTTTTGAAAGTTCTGGCTTCTGAGTTCTGAGTGCTTCCTTTGCTTCTTTTTTGGTAGAAGCTCCCTTTGCTTCATTGATTAGATATGTCCCTTACAAATTGAATGCTTCTCAATGCATTGCTGCACCAAATTAACTTTCTTTTTGGCTTAATGCCGCGGCAACCTTATCATTCTCATCCCTGAACACTACTCCTACTCTGGCCTATATTCTTTTCTTCAAACAGAGCTCCATTATCAGTATTCACTTTGTTGAAACCTCTGGGCGGCCATGTCTAGCCCTGCTTTTCATATATATATATATATATATATATATACATCTTCTTTACTTGTATACTTTTGTGTAAACTAGCCTGTAGAGTAAGGTGATCTGATGCTGTTTTAGCTGTCAGCTTTGGATCCTTCTTCTTCTTATTACCTTGTCTAGTTGTCTAAGCAAGCTTCTCTGGTGCCAAATATGTCATGCTGTGATAAAGAACAACTCCATTTTTTATGTGCCAACAATAATCCCAAAAGAGAGATACCCTAATTTTTTTTTATAATAATTTTTATCAAAATCATGAATTAATTTGATTTAATCTCTATATATTAAAAGGATTCTGAAAGTTATTTACTATCTTTTTTATTTCAAAAATACTCATAATTTAATTAACTGATCATTATATCTAAAACATAAAAATGAGGTTAAAATAATCAATTGATTAAAAAAAAAATGCCATGTTTATAAAACTACCCCATGTTCTATAAAACTTTACACTACCCCACGTATACAACCAAAACTACCCTCATATTCCTATAAATAAATAAAAAATACCCCATGTTCTAAATAAAAAAATAAAAAAAAAATACCCCAAGTTTCTATAAAAAAAAAAAAAAAAAAAGAGAGAAAGTCTCATTGCACGCACAAAGCGCGTGTAACAAGGCTAGTAATAAATTAAATTAGAGACGGAAACAAAATTTTTACTTTGGGGGTAGAGTATGGACAAAAAAAATCCACCATTTAATAATGAGAATTATATATATATATATATATATATATATGGAAAAAATAGATTTTAGAACAAAATAATAATAATAATAATAATAATCAACTTTGAAAACAATTTTACAAAATGATAAATTGATGACTAAACCATACCGAGTAAGTAAAAGCCTGCCGTCATTCTTTGTCCTTTCCCTCTCACCGATCTCTCTGTCTTTGATCTATTTGAAAATTGAAATGCCTTTAATTATGCCATATTTTTCTCGCTATAAAGTATAACGGTGAGCTTTGGCAAGGTTTTATTTATTTATTTATTTATTGTAGATTCTTATTGCGGGCACTGGGAATTTTTCACTCTCATGTATTGACCTCAACTGCCCCCATCGTAACACAATTTTTTTTTTTTTTTAAAGAAAATTTCAACTTACAACGTCTTCTCCTAATAATAGCTCTTTATTATTAGATTAAAACACGATACACCAATCGGTTTTTGGTCTAAGCGGTGATTAAATCTTAAATCTCTTATTTAACCATCAAGACTTTACCAGTTGAGCTAACTGAAACTCACACCATAACACAATTGAAAAGACTAAAGAAAGGGAATTATGTGAATTTTTCCATATCTTGAAGTACATTTTTCATTGTTTATTATTCATGATATATATTTTATATTGTGTGTGTGTGTGTATATATATATATATATATATATAAAATTCCTGATCTGCATTGATTTCCTGTTAAAGACTTAAAGTTACTAAAGCTACTTTGATTCCCTGATAAGAGTATGACTCTTGCTCTGGTTATTCCCCACGAGGGATGATTCCCTCTGGACAGCACACGCTGACAATTTTGCCGACCTAGGGTGAATAGTAAAAAAGTCAATTTTATAGTTTACTATTCACTGTTTAAATAGTATTTTATTTTGCCTATAAAGGGGATGTCCCTTTCAGGTTAAGACATTACTCAATTTTCCTAATTTCAAATTTCATATAGTTTGCAGACTACTTCCTAAGCTTGTAACCTTTTTCCATTCCTGTTCAAAGGCTTGTATCTACTATCTCCTGTCAGTGTTTTAATCTATTATTGAAACCTTATTTTGTTAAAATACCAATTGCTTTTACCGCACTGTTTTTATTTTGAAGCTTTCTTATTTTCAGCATTTTACTTCAAGTCTTTTACTTTAAATATCTTAATCTATTGTGCACTATATATATATAATTTCATTAGAAACATAAAAAAGTATCAATTAACTTATAAAACGCTTGGTGTATTTTTCAACTTTCTTTTCGTGGAGATATTATATTTTTTAATCTAGAATAATATATGAATAATTCCCTAGATACTTCGTGATTTCTTCATATTTTCAAACTTTACACAGTTTAGAATATTCTTCACTTAACCCTTACTCTTTGCCAAGAAGGCAAGGATGAAATCACTTTCAATTGAGAATCTTAGAAAATAATAGTCTTCCACGTTATACATTATCAATTTATTAGGGTTTTTTTTTTTTTACCACGTGTGAATAAAGACTAATCACCATTAAGGTATCACTTGAACCAAAAGTTTGGTGATTAAAATCCTCTAAAGGTTTTCAATAACTATACCGTGAAGTATTTAAAATCTAATCTATTTCTTTTTGAATGAGCCTGTTGAATTTTACCACATCATCAACAATTTAACCAAACATAAAGGATTCAACTCTAAAAATAAAAAATAAAAAAAGACTGAAGTACACTAACCCTTAAGATATGGAATGTTATTTTCATTATATCCCGTTACGTTTTAAAATTTTTTATTTTAACACTTGAAGTTTGATTTCATTTGTAAACTGGGTCAATTTCCTTTAGTAATTTGACTGTTCATGATATACTTTTATGTCTACAACAATAATAAAATTCATGTATTTCAGAAAATTTAGACCTAATATTTCTTAAAAAAAGAAAAAGAAAAAGAAAAAAGAATGACACCTAATGGTTAAATTACTAATAGAAATATGAACACAAAATCAAATATAAAGCGCTAACATAAAAATTATAAATCAAATATAAAGTGCTAACATAAAAATTATGAAACGTAAATAACAGGAAAATGGTCAAAATGAAGACAACCGATCAGTGTGTTTTAGTTAAAAAATAATCACACTATTTTCCACACCATTTGCTACAATTATCATATGAATTTCACAGTGTTTTCACAACAAATCCTAAGTAATAATTTGTTATTGGTTTTAATTCGAACTTATCACTGAAATTATTTTTTTGTCAGCTAATAACAACTAATAATAACCTGCCACCCAAATTTGTTATGAAAATGTTGTAGACATACCGTGATTGATAAAAAAAAAATTGTAAGTTCATTAAAAATGACATGCAATCAATCATAATTTGTCACATAAAATAGTGATGAAAAATGATGTGGTAAAGGTTGTGATCCTAGAATAACTTTTTAAAAAATGGGTAAATTGAAAACTGCACTCCTAAAATTAGGGGGTGATTGGATTTTACACCTTGAAGTTTCAAAATTTGCATTTTACCCCCCCTGAAGTTTAGGGTGTTTGGATTTTACACTTAACGTTTCAGAATTTGAATTTTACCCCTTAAAGTTTGTGAGTGTTTGGATTTTACACTCCAAAATTTTATGGGGTAAAATCCAAAAACCCTTAAAATATAAGGGCTAAAATTCAAATTCTGAAATGTTGGGGTATAAAATCCAAACACCTCCTAACATCAGGGAGTAAAATTTAAAATTTGAAATTTTAGAGTATAAAATTCAATCACTTTCAAACTTTAGGAGGGTGTAATTTGTAATTTAAGATGAGTAAGTTTCTCAAAGAAGTAACCAACGGTTGAGATGCAAAGCAAAGGCAAAACAAAAACTATTTGAGAGTCCTATTGCAGCGTGGAATCACTCTCACTAGATACGCCCACACAAGCCCACTAGCCCAAAAATTCCCATGTAAATAGCTAAAAAGGGGGGCCTCATACTCAGGTCCTTCGTTAGTGCGCACAACAGAAAGTAAGAAAGCAAGTGAAAGAAAGAAGTAATCACTGAAAAGAGAAACTTCTCTCTCCACGTTTCTCTAACCTTCTCTGCCTAAAAGCTCTTCATATATACTTCCAATCCCAAAAAAATTTACCAAATTTCCTAAAACAAAAACACTCTCTCTCTCAGAAAATAGTAGAGAACAACAAAAGTACTTTCTGAATTCTCTGATATATATGAATTTGGAGAAAGAAACAGAAGCATCAAATTCAGTGGTGCACACAAAATATCAACACCATGGATTCTCACTGCAAGGTTTGAAATTTCTCTGATTTTTCACTCTTTCTGACATGGATAATCAAAACCCAGAAAAAGGGTTTTCTTTGTTTCGTCTCTGTTTGCAGTCTTTTGTGAGAGTTTTCTAGGGTTAGGGTTTCAGGTACAATCCTACTGTGCTTGAAACACTTTTCACTCTGTGTTTCTGGATTTGGGTTTTTTTGTGTTTTTTTCCATATAGAATTTGATCTTAAGCTTTGAATATAGTATAAATCTCAAATTGATAGAGAAAGAAAGAAAGAAAAAATCAAAGCTTTTATATTACTTAGCATTGTAATTTTGATTCGTAATAGCTAAGTATGCAATCACGAAGGCGTGAAGATTATATAACACTATCTCCGGCTTCAAAGCTACGTGGTCAACACAGATTGGAAATGGGTTCTGAATACCCTTATAATGGTGCACGCCATGATGCGATGGACCGGTCTCCACGCCGGGTGGCGTTGGATCGGTCTCCACGTGCCCGGCGGAGTATGAGTCCTCATAGGTTAGATGGGTCTAGACGGGTAGCGGGTGGGAGTCGAAGGAGTCGTTCGATTGAAAGGAGGGAGTATCATCAGTGGCATTTGAGTGGCAGTAATGGGGGTAGGGGTGATCAGATACGATCAAGGTCGCCCCCTTTTAAGCAAGTGAGGAAAAGGGCTCAGTTTGATGATGATTCTCTTGTTATGCATAGGAATTATGCGCCTCCTATGGAGTTGAGGCGGGGATATGAGTTGTGTGATCGTGCTGATTTTAAGGTTGATGATGATAACTTGAAGTCTAAACATGTTTTATTATATGAGCATAACAGTTCTAGAATCGGTAAAGAGAGAGACTTTAGTGAAAGCAGATTGGCAGCTGGTGGTGGACACGGGATGTTGGCTCAGAAATCAATGGCAATTGAAGATGGCATAGCACATGGATCATATCGATTGACTCAGGATCTTGGTCCCACCTCAGATTATCGAGAAACTGATGGGCACCTATCATCTTCATCTCGAAGTATTGATATACGCCGGTTTGAGCATGAAAGACCTCAATATCAGGACACTATAGCTATGGATAAATTACCAATCATGGACTCCTATAAAGATGGAGAGAAACCCATGTTTCAATCGAGGGATATGCCATATCCCATTGTGTCAGCATCTCATTCCAAAGGTTTTGCAGGCACATCTCCCCTAGCTGATTTGTCAAGCTCCTCTTCACGGATGCTGAGGAGCGAGTTTTTGGGTTCTTATCGGGATGACATGCACCTGCCTCCTCCTTCAGGTGAATTTTCAAGGAGCAGTGGAAAACTTGCAGATCCATTAGGTTTTAATGCATATGAGGAAAGACCACTGATAGATTCTTCTGGAGAACCTGAAGCTGGACAAAGGAATCTGGCATATTACCAGAGAGGTGCATGTAGTCCCACCAGGGCTGAGTGTGAAGATTATCCATACCCAAAACTATATGGAATAGCAAATGATGACCGTGGATATCCATCTGATGACTTGTATAGAATGATGCCTCCACAAGTTCCGCTAGACTATGATCATGCACGAAGCGATTATGATCATAGAGATTTGCCAAGACCTAATATAATGCACCATTCTGTAAACAGAGTTGATAATATCACTGAGGATTCTTATCGAAATCCCCGAAAGGGTACTTTATTGGACCATTCTACTTTACACAAGCAGACAGTTTCAGAATACCTTGATACAAACAGAATGTCAAATGCATCAAATCAAGGTGGGGAATATTTGGGATCTAGACGTAGTCAAGCTGAGTTTGAAAGGAGACTGTCACCAGAATACGAAACTTCACATTTGGGTGCATCACAGGATCGTCAAATATTGCATATGAGAGCAGATTTTGGTTTTGGAAAAAATGCAGGTCCAAAGTTTCTGAAGGAGAGGCTGCAAAGCCCTCCAGTTTCTAAATATGATTTAGATGGTCATAGACATTCTGTAAGGATGCAGAGAATGGACGAACATGGCTTAAGCGAACCATCAGATAGGATGCTTAAAAGAAAATTCAGTTTCAAGGAAGAATTAAGTGGGCATGATTCTAGGAAAATCATGTCAAATAAATGGAATGCATCCAGAGGGCTTCAGGATCGATATGATAGTGGTGAAGAATGGATTGATGAAGATATGAGTGCTTTGTATTCATCCAATAGTGTGGGATTGGACCGTAATGAATACAGAAAGCCTAAGAGGATATATGATAGGCTAGAATATCGTCAAGATTTTGCATCTGATAATTGGGTATCATCTCAAGATTCTTTGTCACAGACACAAAGGCATTCAGTAGGATTGTATAAACGCGGTGGTCGATATACTAGGGCTCATCCAAGAACTGGTTTTCTGAGCTCACATAACTTGCTCCATTTTGATAGAAGAAGTGGTCTTCAGAAACTGCAATCTAATGTTTGGAAAAGAAATGATGATTATCATGAGGATGAGCAAGAGGATGATGGTGACCCTTCAGAAGATTGGGTAAATCCCTTAGAATCTGAGCCATCTGAGGACTCCAAGGAGTTTAAGCAACTGGTACAAGAAGCCTTCCTAAAGTACTGTAAAAAGTTGAATGTAAACCCAGCTGTTCGAAGAAGATACAAGGAGCAAGGAAAAGCTGGTAGTTTTTTCTGCATCGTATGTGGCAAAAGGTCTGTTTTCTTTTCTGTTATTATCTTTCTTAAACTGGAACACCTGTTTTCATAATTTGATTCAGGAGTTTGCCAGTACTCTTGCCAATGCAGTCAAGTGAGTATGCACTAACCTTCAAGACTTTTCTAGTTTGGGATTTGCTTGGGATTTTAACTTGGCTACTTGCAATTATAGAAACAAAAATTGTTTTATTATTTAGGTTTATGCATAGTGTTAGGAGATGGATGACTTAGTGGCATCAATTCCACGTACTGGGGCATGAACCTTTGGTGAACATTACTTACAAGTGACTTCACAATTCTAGCTCAAGTGCCTTTTGTTGTTCAATTATGGTGAAAATCATTAGATGATTTCTGCTGTCCATTTTTTTGTCCTTGATGTTTCATTGAGTAAAGGACTATGGAATAGGTCTAATATTTGGAAATAGGTTGCTGATCAGAGTTAACCTTTATAGCACATTGGGTGGATGGATTGGTTGTGGTGTTTATGACTGATTATATGTGGGCATATTTGTAGTCTTTAAGTCTCATTGAATATGTGTAGTGTAGCAGTATTTGGTATTTATTGTCAAAGCCATTTCAGCATTTTGGTGAAGACAATCTAGAGGGTGGGTTGCATGCACGCTCTCATTGTATGTGTATATATGTAACTACTACTAGTATGTAATGCTAAAGCCATTTTGGTATAGTTGTAAAGACGACTAGGTTGCAAGTGAGTGGGATATTGGTTTAGGTTTCACTATAGGCATATGTATGTTTTGTATACATATTGAGTTGAAATTCCAATTCAATAAACGCTTCTATGACTCTTTTTCCCTATCTCTTTTTCCCTATACCTTTTTCTTTATAATTTATTAATTAGGAAATCCTTGATGTTAAACTAAGGTTTACATGATCAATGTCCCAGATATTATTTTAAACTAAAAAGAATGGGCATTTTTCGGTCTCCCTTTTTTTCTTTTTTTTGGGTTTGTGGGGTGGGGGGAGAGGGTATGTTTACGTGGGGTTGGCATCACTTACTAGATGTTTTGGATGTAATAGTCATAGTCTTTTACAAATTCCCTCTAAGATGATTACTGGAGAAAATGAATGCATCAGTAGAAAAAGAACGGCCAAAAGCCTCTCTATATGTGGATGTAGCTTCATGTGCAATATTTCTGGTTGCACAAATAATTATTTTATTATAAACTTTTAGAATATAAGCCCGACTACCTCCTCAAATTATCATGGCCTGCTCTCTAACATCGGTGGAATTTATGAGTCTTTGGAGAATATCAAGAAATTACTTTGAACATCAAGATCCAATGACATGTCTTAGCAAGCAGGGATTTTAATTAAATATGTTACATGTCTGTGGGTCAGTAAATATATTGACAAAGGCATACCCAAGCTCTTTCTGTATGTGGTGCCTACGCAATCTCATGGAATTAATTGATTTTATATATTAACTGGTGATCTTTCATCTGAAGCACACATGAAAAGAATATGATGTCAGATTATGTTCACATTAGCAATTATTATGCCACGGGAAAAACGGAAAATGATCAAATTTCTTGTTGGCAGACTGGAGAGGATAAGCTTAAAGTAAGCAGGTACAAATGGTCCAAACTGAAGTTGCCAACTGTCTGAAGTTTGTTTGTCCCATTATAAGCCATGAGACCTTGACTTCATGAGAGTCTAAGAGACGCATTTCATGATTGACTATGATATAGTGTAGATTGTCATTTCTTTTAAAGGGAATCTCCGCTTAACATCATTGATTTGCTAAGGTGCAAGCTCCCTTGGTAGTGGGATTATTTGTTAATTGTCATCTACAAGTGTGTTAAAGAATTGGTTTAGTAACTTTTTTGTGCCACCCTCCTGCCTCAGCCCTGGTCTATCAGTTTCTGTAAGTGAAAGCTAATAAAGGGCTGGTTGGGGTTGGGAAAGATTTCTAGCTGCCTGAATCTATATCATTGTTAAGTTTAAATTTTAGTGGTTATGAAAGTGTAAACTTCGAGTTTCATTAGATGGTAATTGAATTCAGTTTTCATTTGATATATGTCCTATCCTCATTGTCTAATATGTAGCATTGTGTATTTTCTATTATATTCTTAAGCTCATAATAATTTTTGGAAATCTATGTAGAATAGGCAGTTTGAATGATCCACTGAAGTAGTATTTTACTATTGTTAGATTGGATACCACTAATTGACAGAAGTTAATTTGTTCAATCATGTTTCTGTTGAAACTGTTATAATTAACAATGCACATTGTTTCAGCTATTCAAAGGAGTTCTTGGATACTCAACGCCTGGTAACACATGCCTTCATGTCTCACAAGGTTGGGCTGAGATCACAGCACTTGGGTCTTCACAAAGCAATATGTGTTTTGTTAGGATGGAATACTGTTGTCCCACAAGACACAATAACATGGTCTCCTGAGGTCTTGCCCAATGCAGAAGCCTTGGCTCAGAAAGAGGATTTGATACTCTGGCCTCCTCTCATTGTCGTCCACAACATTTCTATGTCAGACAGTAATCCGCGAAAATGGAAGGTTGTTAAAGTCGAAGAGGTTGAGGCTTTTCTAAGAGGTAAGTGACTTTGTATGACCTGTTCTGTATAACACAATTGGTTGAAAATTAAATTTGAGTAGGCATAAAGCTATACTTGTTAGGAGTTTCTTCTAATCTTGATCACCACAACATAATGAGGACAAAATTTATTTTGTTTTAATGGCTTATGTTCATGATATGCAGTATTTGAATCAATCACAATATTCAGCTTGCCTGTGAATAGTGAAAATTGATCAAAAAATCAAACAATTAAATACAATGCCATATACTGTATTATAATGGTTTGCCTTGTTATGGCAGAGAAAGGTTTTATAAGGGGAAGAATCAAAGTGTGCTTGGGGAGGCCCTCAGATAAAAGTGTTATGGTCATAAAGTTCTTGGGCACTTTCACTGGCCTAGGAGATGCAGAGAAGCTTCATCAGTATTTTGACGAAAATAAGCGTGGTAGAGTAGATTTTGAGAGAATAACATCCAACAATGGTAAAAGCAGCAAAAGCTGGGATGCAGGAAACCAAGGAGAAAAGGTGGAGGAACATATTCTGTATGGGTACATGGGTATCGCAGAGGACTTGGACAAAGTAGATTATAACACTAGAAAGTCATGTGTGATCAAGAGTAAGATGGAGATACAGGATCTGGCAAATGCTCCTCTTAGGCCTGATGAGAGGTAGCTGTCCATGAAAAACTTTATTATGGATGGTGCTATAATTTCGCGAATCATAGCAGGCTTTTTTTTTGTCAAAAAAAAGTTTATCTTAGTGGTTCAATACTTCTTGTGTAAACAGATGTTGCCTCTCTTTTTCTTTTTTTAATGAATGTAAACAGATATTGCCTTGGAACTTTGTTTCCGTTTTATAAATATGTTTTGCTTTTAATGATTAGGCTACATTGGACATGAAGAGCTTCATATGATACCATAAATTCAAATCGCTTTCACATAGATATAACTCTCTAGCTAGTAGCTACCAATGGTGATTCTCTTTTGATCCTGTCAGGGTAGCTATTTGGTGTCATCATTATACATATTATTTCAAAATCACATAAACAAAATAGGTTCCTGCAGATTTCTTTTATACAGATAGTTTCTATTTTTGCTGAATTTTTATACAGATAGTTTCATTGACCTGATTTGTTGTCGATATACATCTATCCATCCACAAAGGTTGAAGAAATAGGGAGCATTTCAATCGGAATTTATTTGCTAACAACAAAGGAAATATATAGGCGGTGTCATCTGGGATTCTGGCTGGAGGTTAACGTAAGAAATACAAAGTCCATGCGGGGTCCATCTTAACGCATGGTCCAGACCTTAATATGAACAATTGTTGCGAGAAAAAAGTTAATCAATATTCTCATATAAATATCACAGGGAATATATATATATATATATATAAGTGAAATGGATAAGAATTGCGAACCACGGGCGTTGTCTTTTCTTTTTCTTTTTCTTTTTCTTTTTTTCAGCTAAAATCTGGATGTGTTTACTGTTTATATATTGTAATTTAGCTAAAAATCTTGTAACTTAACTAATACATTTTGGTGTTTTCAATAGAGATGCTTATTGTTCAAACCCCCCTCCCATTGTAATTATATTATTATAAAAAATAAAAAAATAAATGAAATTAAGAAATTTCGGTTAGGTTCAACATACCCCCACTCCTCCCAAAAACAAATTGGCTTCTTTATAAGGAATCACGATGTTGCGGGAGGAGGGGCTACCTAAAGAGGTGATAGAGATATGTGATTAAAAGTGTCTTCATGAGCAATGGTGTGACAAAGCCTTTGTTAAATTACCGATTGTCCCAAAAACTTAAGCTTTTGAGATATGGTAAATTTAATTATTTAACCAATACTTGTAACACTCCCCTTCACGTGTGGGCCGAAACTACCTTTTAATAAATGAGACCCAACACGTGGAAATTTAAATGGGAGGTAGAATAAATGAGACATTGATTGAATTCAGAATCTCATACTCTAATGCCATGTTATATTACTAATTGTCCTAAAAGTTTAAACTTTTGGGATATGATAAATTTAATTATTTAATCAATACTTCTAATAGCCTTCAAGCTTGAGTTGAGGACGCTCAAAGATGGGTACTACTTTCATAGAAATTGAACTTGACTCTCTGACCACTATTGATACTATTAAACCAAGCAAGATCATTAATATTTTTTTGAGACTTATTATAGATGAGTGTATGTGTCTAATAGGAATGTGAATAAAGTATGTTTAATCATTTCTATAGAGAGGCTAATGGATGCACAGATGTCCTTGCTAATGTTAGGTGTACAAGGGTTAGTAAAGTTTCATATTGAATAATGATGAGGAGAATGAGTAGATAATATAACATAGTTGAGCTCATTCCCATTGGGTTTAGGCCTTTTAGGTTAAAGTGTGCTAATGTTGCGTATTTTGAAAAGCATGTAAAATAGAAAAAAAAAATAGAATTTTTATGCTAAAATATAAATGAATTTTTTTGTTAAAAAAAAAAAAACCAGATTTTTATGCGAAAAATGTACATGAATTTTTGGGCCACAACAACAGCTACACGCAAATCAAAGCCCAAATGGGCCTTTAGGTATCTCAATAAGAATGGTCTTTTTTTTTTGCTAAGCAATAAGAATGGTCTTGTCGCCCACTTGGGAGATCACAAGCCTATTGAGTGTCCAAGACATTGGAGAAATCCTATTTAATGTGACAGGCTGCTACATAAAGGGTAACCTAGTTATTTAATGATTTAATTGTCATATGGTCATATGATATTGAAAATTTTCATTAGTGTGTTTAAAAAACAAAAGTAAAGCCAATCGACTAAACAAGATAGGATTAACACTAACAAGACTTAATTACCTAAACCTTCCATCCAAATTTGTGTTCTTCTTTTGATTTGTTTATGATGTTATTGTGTTGATGGTATATTGCTTTTTAATTGATTGTAAGGTGATATGGGGTTTTTTTTTTTTTTTTTTTTTTTTAATTTAATTTCCAGATGTTATTAACACATAAACTAGCACATCATTTTGTTAAAAACTTGTAATAGAAGGAGATGGTATCCCTAGCAGTAATCTTTGAAAACACTAATTCATTCCTATGATCCAATATGAACAGTGACAGTAAGCAGTCCATCAGGAAAGGTAGATCAAATAGGTCATTGTTCCAAAATTATTGCTGACAATGTTAATAACTATTCATGTATAACAAAAATTCATATATTACAACTCATAATTAAAACCAGGGACGGAGCTAAGTATTGACCAAGGGGGGCTCTAGCCCCCCGACCTTGTGAACTTTTCCTTAGTATTATATATGGTAGAGAGCTTTTCATACACTAAAAGGGCTATGGCCTCCCCAAGTTTTTTAAGAAAATTATATTCGGCCCCTAACATATTTCTTGGCCTGTTAAGCAAATAAAAATTAGCCCAACCTTGCACTGAATAATATGTAACCCAAACAATAACAAAAAAGAAGAAGATAAAATTGGTCCAAATAACATTATTTCTTGGTTTGTTAAGCAAATATCTACTCTCAACGCCTTGACGTCAATGATGCCTATCTACATCTGGTTCTTCTTTCCAGGTATCTGTGAATTGAATTTTGTGGTATGTCTTATTAACAATCTCAAATCTCTCTCCCTCTCTTTTTTATTGCATTTGGGCTTTGGTTTTTTAACAATACATGTACCTATTAGTGAGTTGTAGGGACAGATGCCCTTGTCTAATTAACATCTTCAAGGGCAAGCTACAAAGGTGGAGCAACAAGAGCAAAACACGTAGCATAAGTTATTATTCTCTCTTTAGAAAGTTAGACTCACTTAGACTAGTTAATGTTAGACCCTTAAATTGACTAGATTAGTAACTCAAGAAAAATCTGACTTCTACCTTTTTAAGTCAAAAAAAAAAAAAAAAAATCTGACTTGGTTATTATAACTAGTTAATAACAGGCTACAAAGGTGATTTTAATATTAGGTTAGTAACTAGTTAGTAACTCAAGAAAAATCTGACTTGGTTAAAATTTAAAATGATTTTTAGACAAATTGCGTAACAGTTTGTAATGATTTTTGACATTTAAAAGAATGACGTCTCTTTTAATAAATAATCGTGTTGCAAAGTATTTAAAAATAGTTATTTTGTGTCCTTTTTGTTGTTGCCATTTTGTTAATACTAAATGAATGTTAATTTTTTAATTTTTATGAAAATAAATTGTTTTTACTGCGCCCCCCTCGATTGAACTTCTGGCTCCGTCCCTGATTAAAACTATTAACCACAACAAAACATGTATACTTTAGGTTCAACATACTGCCTTACAGTAGGTCCAAAAGACTAAATCATTACCCAATATTTTTCTAAATCACGGCTTACAGTAGAACAAGGTAAAGACTTTGAAATACATAGACTTTCCAAGTCAAACACGTAAAGAAGTCTCTGGCAGTACATTGTAAAGTAGATTGAGTTTGTTTTAATTCCCAACTCTGTTGCCAAAGAATACATGCAACCAGTATTATTATGCTCACTTAAGAAAATAGTTCGATCTCCTATACTCTTCACTTTCACCCACCTCTTCTCTTCAAAATCCATTCGGAAGACAAAGAATCCATAGACCTCTTCCATGCGAAATCCAAAAAACATCATGTGAACTAGAAAGAGTTCACCACAAGATTCAATAAGAAAACCATCAAATCTTGGAAGGTCCAATGGTGATGGCCAAGGAAGTTCCTCCATTATAAGTCGTGTAAACTGGACTGTTCGACCCACAAATTCGGCTGTATACAGAGCATGTTTTGATCCCAAACAATAGATTGTTTTTCCAACCATTGCAAAGTTCTTTAGTTTAAAATCTTCAGCAAATATAACAAACTGTTTGTTAAATTCAAGGTCACCCTTCTGACAAACCAAAAGAGAGCTTTCCAATCTATTGAAGAACAAGATATGACATTCAGGATCACTTGGAGACGATGATAGAATGCAGCCTCTGTAATCAATGGATTCCAATGATGGGAGCTGAGCCTTTTCTAAAGAGATGGGATTCCAAAGATAACAATCCTTTGAATCAGGATCAACCAAAACCAACCATCCATGAGAACAAGCATATATTAGTTTGTTGCACATTTCAGGAATATTTTTTGTCTGATAATGATTTTTTGATACGTCAAAGAAAGTTTGCCTCTGTCCTTGCTTAACATCAAGGATTACAAGCCAAGGATACAATCGAGAAGCTGTGACAGGATAGGAATGCATATTTTGTTTCTCTAATTTTTCTACTTCCATTTTGTTTGTGCTGCCAGCAATTAAAATCACATTTAGTATATGAGATACAAAATATAATAAACCACATTAATTTAGTATATGGGGTACAAAATATAAATCAACTAAGCCAATACGGTCACATTACAAAGCACAACTAAAGTTTGGTATCTCGTAGTTTATAATGACAGACATAAAGATAAATTTTAAAATAACACACAAAAAAAACTACAACTTCGGCCACCAATGTCAATCAAACCAAAAAATCAAGAGAGTAAGGATCCCAAATAATTGCAAATATGAAAAGGGAATATGTTAAAGTTAATGGAGAAAAAATATTGTAAAGAGCGCGAAAGCAAGAAAAAGAGAGAGATAACACAAAAAATACATGAGGTCCAACAGCCTAGGAATGTGTAAAACCCTAAACAGTTATATTGTTTATATGATGAAGTACATAAAACACATAAAAACCTAACGGTGTTTAAATGGAAGAAAGGTTTATTAAAAGCACCGATTATGGAGGCAGAAAGTATTGTTAAGTAAGATTTATTCTAGCCAGAACACAAAATCAGTGCGCTAGTTATCAATCTAAGGCATGATTAGAATCATGTATCATAAATCAAATTCAATATATATATTTTTGGAACCAAAATAAGCAAAAAGAGATGATAAGCGTTAAAGAACATAAATTCATTAGAGTTCAAAGCAAATACAAAAATAGATCAAAACCTGGATCCGAGGGAAGGCCTTGAATGAGCAAGAGCAAACTCAGGCAGATGCACTACTGCTTGAGAGACAGAATATTTGATTGGCGTTTTTAAATTGAAGAAACTTTGTATATATAATAAACTTTGTATTCCTAGTCCAAGTGCAATTCGTATTACTATTATTCGAAGGAAAGCCACCGCCTGTTCTAAGTGCATTATTAGGAGTCTAAACAGAGAACTAATAAGTTTTAAGTGCATTATTAGGAGTCTTATTATTATTCCTTGTCCCACAAGGACAAGGAAAGCCACCGCCTGAATAGAACTAAGTTCCAAGTGCATTAGGAGTCTAAATAAATAGCTTATAAAAGCCGAATAGTGCGTTAGAAGTCTCAGGTTGACGACAGAAACAATTCCTTTAATAAGGAAAAGCTATCGATTTTTGGTGGTGATGATGTTTCTGAGCCAAGAAGCTTGAAAGCAGTCAAGGTATCATTGACTTTTTATCTGGTTCTTTTTTTCTTTTCTTTTTTCTTTTAACGAAATCAAGGTATCATGTACAACTTTTACTATCCAGTTTCTATTGAAATTTCAACTCGCAATATTGAAGTAAAGGTTTTGTATTTTGAGAATTCTAATTGATTTACCTCACTCTAGGACCACACTTTTAATAGGAGGACTTGTTTTTAAACTTGCCTTTGCCTTCTTTTCTTTTTTTTTTCTTTTTTTTTCTTTTTTGTCAAAATATTTTGTGTTCAAATTATTTTTATTTGAGAAACTCTTTACTTTGTGATAGTATTTGAATTCGTTTTCTATAGTTGTGCTTTCAATTGAGTATTGAAACCTTTACAAGGGTGATATTGTTTCTCTTTCCAAGGTATAGCCTTTACGTAAGGAAGAAATCGGCGGAAGTGAAACTACACATGGCCAAACAAATTGTTAGATATTCTACCGAAGATCAAGAAAATCAAGAAAATAAAAAGGGATTACATAGATCCTGGTCTCATCTTCCACCTGAGCTTCTATGTTTAGTTTCCTCGTATCTTTTAGCTGGGGACTTTACAACCTTTCGTGTTATATGCAAATCATGGCGATCAAGCACTTCTCTTCCTCGACCAGCGGTCTCAACCTTAACTGATTCTCCATGTTTAATGTCCGTTGGCTCGCATAAATTAATGCACATTCTTTCACCCTGCATACCAAAATCATGATGCATGTGAGATCGACATTCCAGAATTATTGGACACACGTATTCGCTTCTCAAAGTATGGTTGGTTGCTCTTGACTGGATATGGTGATGACAATTTTAGTGTCTTTTTCTTCAATCCTTTCACAAAGGAAAAAGTAGAACTCCCTAAATACACAAATAGAGAATCATTCATTACCATGAGTTTTTCTTCTCCGCCTACTTCTTCGGACTGTTTTGTTATTGGAATTTGTGGGTGGGATAATTTTGGCTTCATTAAACGTGGAGAAAAACGTTGGACTTCCCATACAATTATTAAAAGGCCAGAATTTACGCCATCAACGTATTGCAATCCAATCTTACACAAAGGATTGTGCTATTGTTTGGGTGAGAACGGAGGATTAGGAGTGTTTGATCCAAACGACAACCCAAGTAACTGGATTATTTATCATAATGATAAAATTCCCCTTATTCAAGAAAAGCTTGATTCAGTTCATCGAAGTTACTTGGTGGAAAGTGATGAAGGGAAGCTTTTAGCAATATTCATGGTTGAGGAGGGTGACGCTAAGACACCAATTCATGTTTTTGAACTACCTAAGTTACAAGTAAATAAAACCATGATGAAACCTCACAAGATTGTCTGTCGTATTGTGAGAAGTTTGGGAAATAGAATCCTATATATCAGTCTTGGAGGGTCTTTTTTGGAACCTGTTGTGCCAAGAGGATTGGGTAACAAGATTTACTTGCCAATTATCCAAGACAAGAAAAACATATACTACTCTCTCAGAACTGGCAAGTATCATTCCATATTTGATGATTATTCTACCAAAAACATTCATAATGTAGAGGAATCGAGAAATTGCTGTTGGATTCAGGGCGGGCCAAAATTGACTTTAAACAAAGACTTTGAATGGTGATTAAGAGAATTTCTCTCTCTCGCACTAGAGATTTATAATTGATTATAGAGAATTAATAGATTGAGATGTACTATTATTTCTTACCCGGATAAAAATGTGTTTTGCATTGACTTTGTACAAATTATTAGACTTTACAGAAAATTCATCACCCAAAAAAAAAACTCTTGAATTTATGAAAATTTTCTTTAAATATGGACCAACAAATGACAACATTTGATTATTATAGTTATGCCATTTGAAATTTACAAACTTCATAAAATACTAAGCCAATGATCTCCCAATATTTTTTTCCTTCTTTTTATGTACTTTGAAAAGTTGAACAACTTATCCAAAACGATAAGATTTAAATAAAATTTACCTCAAACTTATCCAAATTGAAAGAAAAATATTATTAGATTTGTTTTGGTTGGGCGATAGTGATAACAAATATCACCATCTTCTTCTTCTTTTATTTTATTTTTTTTCCTTTTTATTAAGAATCCGCCATCTTGTTCTTAACTAGGATAATTGGGTTTTCCTCTCTATTTTTCTTTTTCTTTTTTTCTTTTTTTCTAGAAAAAATGTTGATGTGAAAGAAAAAACTTCCCGTAAATGATATGAGTTTGTAATATAACACAGTAATTATCAAAACATTTTCTAAACTTTTTGTATGGATAATTTCAATTAAGTTTCTTTTTTCCTTTTTTTTGACCAAAATTTCAATTAAGTTTCATTTAAAGCTAATAGTTTTGAATATGCTTCATTAAATCACATAATTTTAATTAGTTTCATTTAAAATTTATAGTTTTAGATAAATTTCTTTTACATTTGTTAGTGTCATTTGTGCAAGAAAAGTGATGGAATGTTTAAATCATTGCCTTTTGAAAACTTTTATTAACTAAAATTTCCAGCATTGCCTGCGCATTGCGCTATTTATACAGAATTTAGCAAAATCATAAACATTGTCCATGCATCGCACGGATAACTTACTAGTCATCAATATATATATATATATATATATATAAGCATAAACCTTATGCGGGAGAGCATAAAGTCTTGCTATGTGGCGCTCTAATCTTGCATTTAGCCTCTTTAACCTTTTCTCATTAACTTTTTTTACTGTTATCTAAAATATCACATTAACTTATTTTTACTGTTATCTTATTAATCTTTCATTAATTGTCTGAACTTATACCACACATTTTTCTTTTTTTCTTGTCTTTTAGCATACCCACCATTTTAATATTAAAAACAAAAGAAAAAAAATTATAATTGAGGACTAATAGTAATAATTAACTAGATAAGGTCTTGAGGAGAGATAGAGAGACACGAAAATGTTGTGGAGAATATTTGAAGACTAATAGTGATAATTAACCAGATACAGCCCTGAGAAGAGATAGAGAGATACGAAAATGTTGTGGAATGTTAAATAAAATGCATTGTTTCACTATTATCAAAATAAAAGACTTGAGATAGACAATGCATTTGAGAGAGAGAGAGAGAGAGAGAGAGAGAGAGAGAGAGAGGAATTTGAGGGACCGCAACCTCCATCATATTGGTCTCCCACCACCGTTAAGCCATCGAAACCCCTACAAGTTCACGATGTTTTTAAATCATCTACAAAACTCATGCATATACACTTACCCACACCATGTCTTAATGTTATACTGTCAATAAGTGGAAGGTGGTGAGAAAGTTAGGCATACTTTCAAATCTATGAACATAACACAGATTAGTTAATTTTAATTTCATGGTCCTATTACTCTTTTGCATTTATGTTTGGTTTCATTATTTGAAAAATAAAAAATAAAAATCTTCCCTTGAGAATGCTACAAATATGCAGTGAAACTACTAAACTAATTTTTAATATCTCAAAATGTATACGTTTCTTTATTCTCATTTAGTTTACTTTTTCATTGTAATATATATACAACATTCTTTAAAACCATTTTACATAAAATATCACAAAATTATCTGTGCATTGCACGGACAATTTACTAGTATATATATATATATATATATATATATATATATATATATATAAGTAGAGACTTCTTGTGAGAGTGCATGAGGTCTTGCCATGTGGTGCTCTAATTTTGCATTTAGCATTTTTTTTTTACCTCTTTTCATTAATTATTTTTTACTGTTACTCAAAAGTTTACATTAACTTATATTTTACTGTTATCTCATTAATCTTCCATTGATTATCTCAACTTATACCACACATTTCTCTCTTCTTTATGTCTTTTAGCATACCCACCATTTTAGTATTAAAAACAGAAGAAAAAAAAATTAAGGACTAATAGTAATAACTAACCAGATAAGGCATTGGAGAGAGACATAGAAACATAAAAATGTTGTGGATTATTAAATGAAACGCACTATTTCATTATTACCAAAATAAAAAACCTGAGCTTGACAAAGAATTTGTAAGAGAAAGAGAGAGAGAGAGAGAGAGAGAGAGAGAGAGGAGTTTGAGGGCCATCACCTCTTTCGTATTGGCCTACCACCACCATCAAGCCTCTGAAATCTCTATGGGTAATTTTTTTTTCCATGGTTTTAAATAATTTATATGACACATGAATATGTACTTGCTCACGCCATATCTTAATGTTGCACAATCGATGAGTGGAAGGCAGTGAAAGAGTTGGGCATACTTTCATTTCATGGTATGCAATCTGTGAACACAATACAAATTAGTTGATTTTCATGATCCTGTAACTCTTTTGCATTAATTTTGGTTTCATGATTTTATTTTTAAAAAAAAATTAAGCTTACCTTGAGAAGGCTACAAATGTGTAGTGAAGCTACTAAACTAATTTTTAATATCTCAAAACGTATATATTTTGTTACTCAAATTTAGATTATTTTTTCGTTATAATATATGTATAACATTCTCCAAAACCGTCTTACATAAAATATTACAAAATTATCCCTGCATCGCACAGGAAACTTACTAGTATATTATAAAAGTTGGATCCTCAAACTGGAGGATGTATGCAACTATGACATGTGTTCCTTTCTCAAAGCATACAATAATGACACGTCATTTCTTCTATTTTTTTTTAAATTAACTTGGTAATGACTTTTAAGACACTTTATTTTAGATTTATTTTGGTCATTTATTTTTCACATTTGTTGTGGTCATTTATGTCAATTTTCTTTTTTGTAATTTTCTATCTTTCTATTTCTTTATCCTTTTCATTGTCTTCATTTCTTTTCCTAATTTCGTTAATTCCTCAAAAAAAAGAGTTGTCATATTTTTCCCCTTCCAATAAATCTAAAGATCTATTCTCTCTCATCTCTTTATTCTTTATTACAATTTTTTTTCGAGATAAAAGATAGATTCATTCATTTTCATATTATCCTAATAATGACTTTATTTTTTTTACTACCCTAATAATGACCAATACATTAGAAATTGAGCATATCTCTCATTGTCTCTCTCTCTCTCTCTCTCCTTTTTTTTTTTTTTTTTTAATACAAGATAGAAATTAGGGATAATTACACATTACCAACCTGTGGTTTGACCCGAATTCTATGTGCCTACCCGTGGTTTGAATTTTGACACTTTACCCACCTGTGATTTTGATCGTTACCCAGCCGTAACCCACCTCTCCACTCTCCATTACTCTAACACCAAATAAGTTAAAAAAACATTCCAAAATAGATCAAAACACTCACTCACTCCTAGAACTCACTCTCACTCCCAAAACTCTCAAATCTTACTCACTCCTACAACAAGCTTCGTTTGAGACTCTTAATTTCAGATCCAAGCCGAGGAAGCAAGTTGCTAACAGTTGCTCCTCCTCTGTTCAGCTATGGGCTTCGATTTGCAAACTTTCTAATGGAACTGGGTTTTGATCGTGGGTGGGTTTTGATCGTGCATGCTCTTGGGTGCCACCGTGGGTATTGAACTTGGGTTTTGATCTTGCATGGTCCTCTGTTCAGCATCAGCAGGTAGATCAAAACCCTTTGTAAGTTTTTAACTTTTGAAACCTAGGGTTTGAAATTGGGTTTTTTAATGCTTTCTTCGGGTTTTTTATTCTTTCTTTGAATTTGAGTTTCTTAAACTGTTATTGATTCCATCTTTCTTTGAATTGGGTTTTTTTTCTCTTTACTTTTGTTTCATGAAAGACTATAATAGTAGTTGTGTAACTAGTTGCTAATTTAATCACAATATGAAGTTGTTGAGTTGTTTATATACAACCACTTTCTTTGATTTTTTTTTTAGGATCAAATAGCCGAAGGCTTGATAGGATTATATACATGTACAAAGTTAGGATACTTTTTGTGCTAGAAAGAGATGAAAGGTACGAATAGGATTGGTTTAAGTTGTCAAGGACTGAAATAATAATAATAATTCAAAGACTGCCAGCCATATATCTAACCTTTGTTTTTCTAAAATGTGAGGGACCCAATCTAATGCTTATTAATTATGCACTTTCTTGGCTGCCAGCCATATATCTAACCTTTGTTTTTCTAATACATGACTGCCAGCCATATGTGAGGGACCCAACCTTTGTTTTTCTAATACACTTTCTTGGCTGCCAGTCATATATCTAATGCTTATTAATTATGCATGTACAGCTTCTCTAGATGCAATTTAAATGACATTTTCTTAGCCAATAAAAAAAAAAATAAACAATCGGTGCCACGTAGTTTCCATCACTGTCTTAATGTGCTAATATTGTATCATTATGAAGTTAAATGTCTATTTATTTTTATTGTCTCTACCTTAGTTGTGAGCCTTGCCAATAAAAAATTTCTAATATGAAAGATCTCATATTCATGTCTACCAGTATTTTGACTAAACAAAAATTCTTTGTAACATAGTTGTAATGTAATGGTTGAGTCTTTGCAAAAGGATAATTATGGAGAACAATTGGGATACACCCGATGGAAGAAAAATGTGTAGTAGAATATGATGCATTTAGTAGTCTAGCCTTTATGGTACCTTTGATTGTTGAAACCTTTGCAATGCATTAATGCTGGACTTCAATGTGAGTTTATCTTACTTAATTTGATAAGTGTTAACAATGGTTTATGCTGTCACACATGCTGAAAATTTGAACTATGTCTCTTGTAACAGATTTGTTGGTCTATAAGCTTGTAACAAATTTTTGCTATGTCTTCATCAACTGGCAATGGCTCTACAACTAGTGGTTTCTACCGTGCTGAAGATGGTCATTTATGTACCATTGAGCATTGTGCCCTACGAACAAGTCGAAAAGCTGGTAACTATGGAAGAAGATTCCTCAGTTGTAGTCAATTTAATGTAAGAAACAATTACATTGTTGTATTTGAATTGAATTGAATTATTAATTGTGATTTATTGTGAACAGTGAAATTAATTGTTATAATTGTAATGATTAGGTTGGTCCCAAATGTGGCTTTTTTCAGTGGGTGGATAACGAAACTTGTAAGAGTGACCGTGAAAGGATAAGTATGCTTGAGAATGAACTGCAGCTTGCAAATCAGAGAGAAATGACAACTAGGCAAATGGAAGAAAGATCTAACCGAAGGGAAAGAGAAACTCATGAGCTTTATGTAGAAGCTAGGGAGAAACTTAAGAGGGTTAAAGAGAGTGAGAGATTGTACAAGGTTGCACTAGTTTTGTCATGGTTATTTTTCATTTTTGTAATGTTGTCGTTGTGTTTTGCCTCAATGAACAACAATGTAAGGGTGAGGAACCTTAATCTACCATGATGCTTGGGGGGGGGGGGGGTGTTGAAATGTGATTAGGTAATTGAATTGTTATTGTATCTATCTCTTGAAATGGGGATGTTGAAATGTGATTAGGTAATTGAATTGTTATTGTATCTAACAGAACAGCATACTGTAATAATAATGTTTCAATGCCTCATGTTATAAGGTTGAGCTCCGAGTTTCTTGGTTAATTTGGCAATTTTGATGATATATAAGCATAATAATAACAATGCCAAGATTACATGGTATATGGTATTTATGAAGTTCTTGTTTAATGAAATTTTAGCTGCCCAATGTTAAAATGCGGTAGATAGATTACAATCAGAACCTTCCTGAAAAAAAAAATAAAGAAAAATAAAGTATTCTGTTTGAAAAGGAAAATCAAGGAATACTGAATATATCATAATAATTTTAAAGCAAGGTAGTGAATAACTCTGTAAGGATGAGACTTTAAAGTATTCCTTTTCTTATCGATAATGGATATAATATGCGACATTGGATTCAATTTTGCTAATAGTAGGCAAAGCAATTGTTTGGGTCAAATTATTATTGATATGTTCTGTTCTATGTGTACTTTTCTCGGAACATGACTTTTCTTTTGTTAAGTAATTAGAACATGAATCAAACAGTAGAATGACATGTAAAAGATTCCTTTTAATGTGAAAGGATTGAAGTAAACACATATGACTTTGAATTTGTTATACTAATAGAAATCATTTTGGAATGAAATCTTTATTGGTTCATTCTATTCATTTACAAACAACAAAGCCATAAAAATGTAATAGCATCTGTAGAATAACCTAAGCGGTCCCAGGTTTTTAAGTACCACATTTGAGGTTTTTTTGTGCTCCACTTCCCAAAGGAAATTGATAGAGAACATTAGCAAACATTCAACAAGGACTTTTGTTGTCAGCCATTATTTATCCAAGAATTTAAGCATATAGGGAATTTCTTTTCTTTGGTTGTCTCTTCATCCTTAGACAATCAGGAATAATGGGCATTAAGTCTATTTGTCTGTGTCTATGTATCTATCTAACTACCTGTGTGTCTAGAGTCAGATCCATCCATTGCATCAAATCCTACATGCCCCAAGTCACAGAAAAATGCTTTCCTTGGATGATTTTCTGTCATTGTTCATATCTAAAATTTCACTCACAGTCACAGACTCAGTATATTTGAGAATCAATCAGTCAATTGCACAATCTGTTACAAAATTACAAAACATGTAACCGGATTTATAAGGTGACTCTCTCCACTCACATCAGAGCTAAGTTTCATTTCTCACTAAAATTAAAGGCAGGTTTAAAAAGAAAAATATTCATATAAATTATATACTATCAATGAGACAATGTGGAGCTTAATCAAAAGACTCCGCAATCCATATTTATCCCTTAACAAATCAATAAGCATACATGTATTGACCTTTTCAACATTAGGAAACCAAAATAACAAGACCTCAAAAGACTCAAACTTTTAATTCTGGGTGTTCTTTTCTTTTGCACCATTTTCTCAGCAACCAATTACAAGGCAAATGTTCTACTATATCACAAGCTAATCCACAAAATTTTCCCAACAAAACAGGAAAAAACAAAATTTCACAAGCTAAGAAAATTGGAAGTACCTTATTGCTTATTGAGGAACAGGTTTTGTTTTTGGACGCACGAGAAAGACGTAGAAACCAAAATGGAAAGCACCACAGAATTTGAAGAAAGATTTTAAGAAGTGGTGGCAGAGAGAGAAAGCATGCGAAATGTTCGCCAAAACAAAAGTGTTCAACCCTACGGCCCTTGCATTAAAATGCACCTTGCCTGCAATTTGATCAAAAAATCAAAATAAGATGACTAAAGAAAAAACCCAACTTGGAAGAAAGAATTAAAAACCCCAATTTCAAACCCTAGGTTTCAAAAATTAAAATGTAAAAAGGGTTTTGATCTACCTGCCTGAACAGAGGAGCATTCACGATCAAAACCCAAGTTCAATACCCACGATCAAAACCCAGGAGCTTGCACGATCCAAACCCACGATCAAAACACAGGAGCTCGCACCAATCGAAGCCCATTGTAAGATCTGACACGGCTGAACAGAGGAGGAGCAACGGAGCAATGGTGTCTTTCTTCCTCAGCTCGGATTTGCCATGGTTGTCTCAAACGAAGCTTGTTGTAGGAGTGGGTAGATTTGAGAGTTTTGGGAGTGAGAGTGAGTTCTAGGAGTGAGTGAGTGTTTTGATCTATTTTGGAATGTTTTTTTTAACTTATTTGGTGTTAGAGTAACGGAGAGTGGAGAGGTGGGTTACGGCTGGGTAACGGTCAGAATCACAGGTGGGTAAAGTGTCAAAATTCAAACCACGGGTAGGCACATAGAATTCAGGTCAAACCACAGGTTGGTAATGTGTAATTATCCCTAGAAATTATGTTCTAGCCTAATCTAAGTGCATATGTGATGGATTTCAGTTAGCTCAACTAGTAAAGTCTTTGATGGTTGAATAAGGCATCTAGGGTTTAATCCTCGCCTACACCAAAAACCGATTGATGTTTTGATCCGACGATAAAGAGCTATTATTGAAAACGAACGCCATAGGTTGAAACTCTTTAAAAAAAATGTGTATATTTGAGATAAAAGAAAGATTCATTCATTTTCATATTATCCTAATAATGACTTTATTTTTTTTACTACCCTAATAATGACCAATACATTAGAAATTGAGCATATCTCTCATTGTCTCTCTCTCTCTCTCTCTCCTTTTTATTTTTATTTTAATACAAGATAGAAATTATATTCTAGCCTAATTTAAGTGTATATGTGATGAATTTCAGTTAGCTCAACTGGTAAAGTTTTTGATGGTTGAATAAGGGATCTGGGGTTTAATCCTTGTCTACACCAAAAACCGATTGATGTTTTGATCCAATGATAAAGAGCTATTATTGAAAACGAACGCCATAGGTTGAAACTCTTTAAAAAAAAAAAAGTGTATATTTGAGATAAAAGAAAGATTCATTCATTAATTTTCATATTATCCTAATAATGATTTTATTTTTTTTTACTACCCTAATAATGACCAATACATTAGAAATTGAGCATATCTCTCATTGTCTCTCTCTCTCTCTCTCCCCTTATTTTATTTTTTTTAAATAAAAGATAAAGACTCTACTCTAGCCTAATCTAAGTATATATGTGATGGATTCCAGTTAGCTCAGTTGGTAAAGTTTTTGATGGTTGAATAAGAGATCTTAGGTTTAATCCCTGCTTACACCAAAAACTAATTGGTGTCTTGGTCTGATGATAAAGAGTCATCATCAGGAGCAGACGTCATAGGTTGAAACTCTCTCAAAAAAAGTGTACATGTGTGTGAAACTCCCTCGTAGAGACTTGAACACTGGCCCATGCCCCCTACACCCCATAAGTACTTATACTTATGGAGTGACTATCGTGTCAAGGATGCATGATGGTTCTCTCTCCTTTTTAATTAGCATATAAGATGACAATTTCTCCCCAAAAAAAAAAAAAGTTGACAATTTATGTACTCCACCCCCCCTCCCCCTATTTTGATGCCGAACTACACATAATTTGCTTATGTACTCCTTAATTTTTAAAAAACTTTTTTGAGGGAAGTTTTTTAAACTTTTTAATTGTTACATTTATGGGTTCATCCCAACCTTTCATATGTTGACTTGGTTGTTACCAAAACGTATGAAACTCTTACTCTTCTATGACTATTCCCCTTCCTCAACAAAACTTGTAAAATCAAGTGTGTGTGTGTGTGTGTATATCTCAAATTTGCATTATCTCAATGACTCTTAGGAATTGCAATGGGGTAATTAGCTTTACCACCATTTTTTACATTTTTTTTAAATCTCCACCGTCAATGATTTTTCTCTTTAATTCTTGATTTCTCTCTAACATTATTCTTTGATATATATTTATGTTCTTAGATCAAATATTTCTTCAACGATCACATTTTCAGCTCACATATTTCTTAATTTCTATGTATTTAGAATTTCAAGTTGAACGGTTAATTATTTTGTGGCCAAAGGAAGATTATTTTTCTATGAACTTCAAAATGGTAGTTATTATTTTGAGGTTAGCTCACATATTTCTTCAATGTATATTCATGTTCTCAACTCACATATTTCTTTCTATGTATTTATAATTTCAGGTTGAACGATTATTTTGTGGCCAAAGGTTATTTCTTTCTAGGTTGGTCTGTATCACTTTTTGTGTGGCATATGTCTTTCTTTTTCTTTTTCTTTTGGGTATGCTTTTCTTACAGGATTTGCCAAGGTTCCTATGATGCTGCATTGATTTAAGCTTAGGATGACTGGGATGAGAAGCATGGTTTAGAAAATGATTACTCTAGATTACCATTAAAAAACCATGTTGCTTATTGTTTCCATGACTTTTGCTGTTTCTACTTCATATGCAAATAAGACACATGCAAACACATATTATCATTGATTTTTTTTTTTTTTTTTTTTGTAATTATTTTCATGTAGAGTTTTTTATTTTGTGCATGTGCTATGTATATTTATTTTCTACATTTAACCTAATACTTTCGTCTATTAATTTGAAAAGTAAATTTATGAACTATATAGTTTGTAGAACAAGTGTTGCACAAATCTGTTTTGTTGGGACAAAAATTGATGCAAGAGTTGAAAGGGAGAGAAGACACACGTTCATGTGTTGTAGTTCTTAATGATTTTTATCTTTCTCTTCAATCTTCATGCACGGTAACTTAATTAATCAATTTTTGTGGGTTCTAGTTATCTCAATTAGTAAAGTCTCTAATGGTTAAATAAGAAATCTGGGTTTCAATTCTTGCCTACACCAAAAACTGATTGATGTCTTGGTCTGATGATAAAAAGGTTATTATCAAGAGTGAACGCCATAAGTTGAAATCTCTCAACAAATAATAATAATAAAAATCAATTTCATTTGAACATTATTTGGGAAAAATAAAAAATAAGAAGCAAAAAGAGCATTTGATATTTACGTATCTAAGTGGGATTTATTCGTTGTCTAATTTCTAAACGCATCAAAAGGACTCATCCCTTAAGCATACTTATACTGCATTGAAGACTTGCCTATATACGTGATTATATTTTCCCGCATTCCATTTCAATATACCACAAGTGTCTAGTTCGTAATTCTACTCTTTATATACATTAAAAAATATAGATTTGCTTTTTACAAGGAGTTTGATGGAAGTAACTCATTTCTGTTTTATAATTTTGGCAAAATCAAAAAATAAATAAATGGCCAACCAATGAGGTAATTATGGCTAAACTGTAAAAGATTTTTTTTTTTTTTTTTTTTTGAGAAACATAAAAGAATATTTAGATTGAGCTATACTTTCACTGTGTTGTTTAATATTGATTAAAATTTTCAATTAAAAAAATTGGAAGAAAATATTTATTTAATTATATACTAAAGTTCAGTATGAAAAACTATTGATTTTGAATTTAATGTTGTTATTATAATTTTTATTGGTAATTAAGTTTAGGAAATGGTTTCATTATTAACCTGCTTCAAACTCTTTTCCCATCATGGTTGGAAGGTATAAACTTCATAAATTAACTGTAATTAACAATAATAGTATTCATAAAATCATTGGGCCATAAATAATTTCTTAAAAAAATTATCAAAATGCATCACGCATTTTGCAGAATATCAACTAGTATATTCTTAAAGTGAGATTTTTTTTTTTTTTCAATAAGTTAAAGTGAGATTTCATGTCCGGATAAAAATGTGTTTTGTAATGACTTTGTACAAATTATTAGAATTCACAAAAAATTCATCATTGAAAAAAAAAAATCCCTCTGAATTTATGAAAATTTCCTTGAAATATGAACCAACAAATGACAACATATGATAATTAGTTATACCATTGTAACTTTGTAAAAATACTAAGCCAATGACCTCCTAACATTTTTTTTCCTTTTTTTTTTTTTTTGGGAAGCTAGGGTATATTAGTAAATAAGTCTCCCGATGCCCTAGCTTAAATTAATCCTCACTGTTCATCTATCTTTCTACGCTTACTATTCATCAATCACCGCCGACTTCTACGCCCCAATTTCTACGCCTACTGTGAGAGGTACTGAGCACTATTACAACATTCTTCTTCTATTTTAATTTTGAAAAAAGAAAATCAAATATTTTGGAAATTGTGTGATATTTCAAGGTAATTAGATGAAATGGATGTTTAATTATCTAGTTTTTCCTTATGGGGAAGTATGCTGTTTGAGTTTGATTTAATGATTTTGTGATTAATTTAATGATTTTGTGAGTTTGATTTTATGATTGTTTGGTTTGATGAGTTGTTGTTAGTAAATTAGAGTATATTTTCTGATTTCCCTATACCATAACAGATTTCAAAACCACAGTTTTAATTGATATAGGTAGAGTTATCAAGACTTAATTCTACAAACTATTCTATATCATAACAGATTTCAAAACCACAAAGTTTTTATTGATATAGGTTGAGTTATCAGGACTTAACTCTACAAACTACTTTATACCATAGCAGATTTCAAAACCACAAAGTCATAATTGATATAGGTTGAGTTATCAAGACTTAACTCTATAAACTACCTTATACCATAGCAGATTTCAAAACCACGAAGTCATAATTGATATAGGTAGAGTTATCTGGACTTAACTCTACAAACTACCCTATACAATAACAGATTTCAAAACCACAGTTTTAATTGATATAGGTTGAGTTATCAAGACTTAATTCAACAAACTACCCTATACCATAACAGATTTCAAAACCACAAAGTCTTTATTGATATAGGTTGAGTTATCAGGACTTAACTCTACAAACTATCCTATACCATAGTAGATTTCAAACCACAAAGTCTTAATTAATATAGGTAGAGTTATCAGGACTTAACAATCAAACTACCCTATACCATAACAGATTTCAAAACCACAAAGTTTTAATTGGTACAGGACTTAACTCTCCAAACTACCCTATACCATAACAGATTTCAAAACCACAAAGTCATAATTGATATATATAGGTAGAGTTATCAAGACTTAACTCTACAAACCACAAAGTAATAATTGATATAGGTAGAGTTATCTGGACTTAACTCTACAAACTACCCTATACAATAACAGATTTCAAAATCACAGTCTTAATTGATATAGGTTGAGTTATTAAGACTTAATTCTACAAACTACCCTATACCATAACAAATTTCAAAACCACAAAGTCTTTATTGATATAGGTTGAGTTATCAGGACTTAACTCTACAAACTATCCTATACCATAGTAGATTTCAAACCACAAAATCTTAATTGATATAGGTAGAGTTATCAGGACTTAACTCTACAAACTACCCTATACCATAGTAGATTTCAAACCACAAAGTCTTTTTTTTTTTTTTTTTGAGAAACGTAAAAGAATATTTAGATTGAGCTATACTTTCACCGTGTTGTTTAATATTGATTAAAATTTTCAATTAAAAAAAATTTGAAGAAAATATTTATTTAATTATATACTAAAGTTCAGTATGAAAAACTATTGATTTTGAATTTAATGTTGTTATTATAATTTTTATTGGTAATTAAGTTTAGGAAATGGTTTCATTATTAACCTGCTTCAAACCCTTTTCCCATCATGGTTGGAAGGTATAAACTTCATAAATTAACTGTAATTAACAATAATAGTATTCATAAAATCATTGGGTCATAAATAATTTCTTAAAAAAAATATCAAAATGCATCACGCATTTCGCAGAATATCAACTAGTATATTCTTAAAGTGAGATTTTTTTTTTTTTTTTTTTTTTGATAAGTTAAAGTGAGATTTCATGTCCGGATAAAAATGTGTTTTGTAATGACTTTGTACAAATTATTAGAATTCACAAAAAAATCATCATTGAAAAAAAAAAAAAAATCCCTCTGAATTTATGAAAATTTCCTTGAAATATGAACCAACAAATGACAACATATGATAATTAGTTATACCATTGTAATTTACAAACTTTGTAAAAATACTAAGCCAGTGACCTCCTAACATTTTTTTTTCTTTTTTTCTTTTTTTTTTGGGAAGCTAGGGTATATTAGTAAATAAGTCTCCCGATGCCCTAGCTTAAATTAATCCTCACTGTTCATCTATCTTTCTACGCTTATTGTTCATCAATCACCGCCGACTTCTACGCCCCAATTTCTATGCCTACTATGAGAGGTACTGAGCACTATTACAACATTCTTCTTCTATTTTAATTTTGAAAAAAGAAAATCAAATATTTTGGAAATTGTGTGGTATTTCAAGGTAATTAGATGAAATGGATGGTTAATTATCTAGTTTTTCCTTGTGGGGAAGTATGCTGTTTGAGTTTGATTTAATGATTTTGTGATTAATTTAATGATTTTGTGAGTTTGATTTTATGATTGTTTGGTTTGATGAGTTGTTGTTAGTAAATTAGAGTATATTTTCTGATTTCCCTATACCATAACAGATTTCAAAACCACAGTCTTAATTGATATAGGTAGAGTTATCAAGACTTAATTCTACAAACTATCCTATACCATAACAGATTTCAAAATCACAAAGTTTTTATTGATATAGGTTGAGTTATCAGGACTTAACTCTACAAACTACTCTATACCATAGCAGATTTCAAAACCACAAAGTCATAATTGATATAAGTTGAGTTATCAAGACTTAACTCTATAAACTACCTTATACCATAGCAGATTTCAAAACCACAAAGTAATAATTGATATAGGTAGAGTTATTTGGACTTAACTCTACAAACTACCCTATACAATAACAGATTTCAAAACCACAGTTTTAATTGATATAGGTTGAGTTATCAAGACTTAATTCAACAAACTACCCTATACCATAACAGATTTCAAAACCACAAAGTCTTTATTGATATAAGTTGAGTTATCAGGACTTAACTCTACAAACTATCCTATACCATAGTAGATTTCAAACCACAAAGTCTTAATTGATATAGGTAGAGTTATCAGGACTTAACTCTACAAACTACCCTATACCGTAACAGATTTCAAAACCACAAAGCCATAATTGATATATATAGGTAGAGTTATCAAGACTTAACTCTACAAACCACAAAGTAATAATTGATATAGGTAGAATTATTTGGACTTAACTCTACAAATTACCCTATACAATAACAGATTTCAAAACCACAGTCTTAATTGATATAGGTTGAGTTATCAAGACTTAATTCTACAAACTACCCTATACCATAACAGATTTCAAAACCACAAAGTCTTTATTGATATAGGCTGAGTTATCAGGACTTAACTCTACAAACTACCCTATACCGTAACAGATTTCAAAACCACAAAGCCATAATTGATATAGGTAGAGTTATCAGGACTTAACTCTACAAACTACCCTATACCATAACAGATTTCAAAACTACAAAGTCATAATTGATATATATATAGGTAGAGTTATCAAGACTTAACTCTACAAACTTCCCTATACCATAACATATTTCAAAACCACAAAGTCTTAATTGAGTGACAAGATTTGCTTGCCAATTATCCAAGATGATAAAAACATATTTTACTCTCTCAGCACTTTCAAGTATCATCCCTTAACTAACGATTATACTTGCAAGAACATTTATAATGTACAGGAACCAATTAATTGTTATTGGATTCAAGGCGTGCCAACACTGACTTAAAACAAAGACTTTGAATGGCGATTAAAAGAATTCCTCTCTCTCTCTCTAGAGATTTATAATTGATTATAGAGAATTAATAGACTTAGATGTATTAGTGTTGCTTTACTTTTTTCTTTCCCTATTGTTTTAACCCAAGTTCTTTTAGTTACCGAAAATGATTTCTCTTTTTTGGAGTTTTGGACAAAATCTGTATAGTGGTTATTGTTAGTGTGTTGACTTTTGATTTTATCAATTTATTTTTAAATTGATATTTCTTGTCTGGATAAAATGTTTTTTGTAGTGACTTTGTATAGATTATTAGACTTTACAGAAAATTCATCACCCAAAATTATTTTTATAAAAAAAGAAAAAAAAACCTCTTGAATTTATGAAAATTTTCTTGAAATATGGACCAACAAATGACAACATTTGATCATTAGTTATTCCATTGTAATTTTGCAAACTTTGTAAAAATACTAAGTCAATGATCTCCCAACATTTTTTTTTCCTTTTTGGAAGCTAGGGGTACATTAGTAAATAAGTCTCCCGAAAACCCTAGCTCATATTAATCCTTACACTGTTCATCCTTCTATGCCTACATTGTTCATCTTTCTGAGGTACAATTCATTGTTCATCTTTCTACGCCTACACTGTTCATCTTTCTGAGGTACTGTTCGTTGTTGATCGTCAATTTCTATGCCTACACAATGAAAGGTACTAGTGAGCACTATTACAACATAAAAGCATTGGTTATTCTTCTATTTTAATTTTGAAAAAAAAAAATGATATTTTGGGAATTTTGTAATATTTCAAGGTAATTAGATGAATTGGATGGATAATTATTTAGTTTTTTCTTATGAGGAATTATGCTATTTGAGTTTGATTTAATGATTTTGTGATTAATTTTGCTTTTATGAGTTTGATTTTATGATTGTTTGGTTTGATGAGTTGTGGTTAGCTCTGTGTAGATGTGCATTTTATGTTGTTACGTACTATACATTTTAGTGGTGGTGGTGCAGATGGCTATATACATAGATGAGTAGAAATGAAGTGTAAATTAGAGTTTATTTTCTGAATATGAGCTTCTTAAGTTCATGTACCAAATTGACTTGATGGAACTAACTTAGGTGGAGGCAGCGCGTAGGGAGGCAAAGCGTAGGGCAGCAGCACTCAGGGGGGCAAGAGTAATTACACTATTTTTACTTGAGGTTTGGGAGGAAAACACTTCATCCTAAATATAAAAGGAAAAAAAAACTTACTCCATAACAGATTTCAAAACCACAAAGTCATAATTGATATAGGTAGAGTTACGAGGCTTAACTCTATAAACTACCCTATACCATAACAGATTTCAAAACCACGAAGTCATAATTGATATAGGTAGAGTTACAAGACTTAACTCTATAAACTACCCTATACCATAACAGATTTCAAAACCACGAAGTCATAATTGATATAGGTAGAGTTATCAGAACTTAACTCTACAAACTACCCTATACCACAGCAGATTTCAAAACCATAATCTTAATTGATATAGGTAGAGTTATCAACACTTAACTCTACAAACTACCCTATACCATAACAGATTTCAAAACCACAAAGTCTTTATTGATATAGGTTGAGTTATCAGGACTTAACTCTACAAACTACCCTATACCATAGTAGATTTCAAAACCACAAAGTCTTAATTGATAAAAGTAGAGTTATCAGGACTTAACTCTACAAACTGCCCTGTACCATAGCAGATTTCAAACCCACAAGGTCCTGATAACTCTATCTATATCAATTAAGACTTTGTGGTTTTGAAATCTACTATAATAGGGTAGTTTGTAGAGTTAAGTCTTGGTAACTCTACCTATATCAATTAAAACTTCGTGGTTTTGGAATCTGCTATGATATAGGGTAGTTTGCTAGAGTTAGGTTCTGTAACTCTACCTATATCAATTATGACTTTATTGTTTTGAAATTTGCTATAGTATAGGGTAGTTTGTAGAGTTAATTCCTGATAACTCTACCTATATCAATTATGTCTTTGTGGTTTTGAAATCTGCTAAAGTATATGGTAGTTTGTAGAGTTAAGTCCTGATAACTCTACATATATCAATTAAGACTCTATGGTTTTGAAATATGTTATGGTATCGGGTAGTTTGTAAAGTTAAGTCCTCATAACTCTACCTATATCAATTATGACTTTGTGGTTTTGAAATCTGCTATGTTATTGGGAAGTTTGTAGAGTTAAGTCCTATAACTCTGCCTATATCAATTATGACTTTGTGGTTATGAAATCTACTATGGAGTAAGATTTTTTTCCTTTTAAATTTAGGATGAAGGGTTTTCCTCCCAAACCTCAAGGGAAAATGGTGTAATTACTCCTGAAATTATTAATTGCACAAGAGTAGTTTTTTCGCAAAAGTAAAAAAATAATACGAATTCTTATAAGAAATAATATATATTCTTTAAAAGTTCTTAGTAAAAAACATTTTTTCAAAATTCCAACGTTCAATCTGTTAGGCATATTAACCAATTATATGCTTGTTTGAGCAATTATATGTAAGTGATACATTAGAATAAAAATACTTGTGAGTACACCTAAATTTCTACCATGATTAGTTTTCTAAAAAAAAAAAAAAAAAAAAACCCTGAGTAAAAAAAAAAAAAAAAAATTCCAGCTGCATAGCCAATGTTTCAAGCTTTTTCAAGTGATAAATTAAGGCGCCCTCCTTTGTAAAATGTAGGCTTTTTAAGTTTTTATCCAAGAGTATGGTGACATTAAAAGAATGCATACTCACCGTTTGGTTAGGCAAAAGTAAAAAAAAAATTGTTTTTCTCATTCTTGTTAGAGTATTCCCAACCTTTTCTCGAAAATTATATATATTTTGTTAAGTCCATCTCTCAGTGGCAATCTAGGCTCTCAGATTCGGAAAAGGAAAGTATTAGTGGAGGGGCTTCTAAAGTAGAGATTAAGGCAGCCCTTTGGTCCTTGAAACCTTTTAAAACCCCGGGGCCAGATAGGCTGCATGCAGGTTTCTTCCAAAAGTTTTGGCACATTGTGGGGAGTTCTGTGGTTGAAGAGGTTCAAAAGAATTTTGCAGAAAGAAGAGTGCCGGAGGTTTTAAACTGTACTCACATTGCCTTGATTCCAAAAATTTAGGGTCCTGAAACTTTGGGTAATTATAGACCTATTAGTTTGTGTAATACGGTGTATAAGGTGATTACTAAAATTATTGTGGCAAGGTTGCGGCCTTATTTGGATAAACTCATCTCTCCAATGCAAACGGCTTTTGTTCTAGGAAGGAAAAGGATTGATAATGTTATTATTGCTCAGGAGATCATTCGTGGCCTTGGGAAGAAGAAGGGAAGGACTGGCTATATGGCTCTTAAGATAGATTTGGAGAAAGCTTATGATAAGCTAGAATGGAGTTTCATTAGAGATATGCTTATTAGGGTTAATCTCCCAATGGATATTATTGATCTCATTATGAGTTGTGTGTCAACAGTGTCTACATCTATTTTATTCAATGGAGAAGCCCTTGAACCGATTTTCCCCACTAGATGTATAAGGCAGGGAGATCCGATCTCTCCGTACTTGTTCATCCTTTGTATGGATTATCTAGGGCAGCTTATTGAAAAGAAGTGTAATGGGAATCTTTGGCAGCCAGTAAAGGCTTCTCAGAGTGGTCCTGCGTTCTCGCATCTATTCTTTGCAGATGATTTGATTCTCTTTGCCAAAGCAGATGTGGTGAATAGTGCAGCCATTAGAGATGTTTTGGATACTTTTTGTAGCATTTCTGGACAAACGGTGAGTGAAGCTAAGTTGAGGGTGTATTTTTCTCCAAATGTGGATAGGGATACTAGAGAGTCACTTTGTGATATATTGGGTTTTGCTTCAACGCCGTTCCTTGGGAAGTACCTGGGTTTTCTGTTAAAACAGCGGGGTTCTTCCTCGTATGACTATGACTTCATTTTGGATAGAGTGAAGCAGAAATTAGCCGGGTGGAAGACAAATTTTTTTATCCTTGGCTAGCCGTAGGGTGCTCATTCAATCATCTTTGGCTGCTATCCCCTCGTACATCATGCAGTGCTCTTACCTTCCAGGGAGGGTTTTGGATGGGCTAGATAGAGTAAATAGGAATTTCCTTTGGGGGTCTATTGACTTAGCCAAGAAAATCCATTGGGTTGGTTGGGAGAAGGTGACAAAGCCTAAGGAGGAAGGGGGTTTGGGGCTGCAAACAGCCAAAGGGAGGAATGTGGCTCTTCTATCCAAGCTTAATTGGAGGTTTCATATGGAGGGGGAGGCTCTGTGGGTGAGAGTTTTGAAGATGAAGTATTGCAACCAAAGAAGAAGAGAAGCTGCAAATGCAGATGCTCTCCCTTGCTCTTCAACTTGGGCAACCATGAAGAAAGGGGTGGACACCTTTAATAAGGGAAGTAGATGGTTAGTGTCAAAAAACAGCAACTTGAATATTTGGCACAACAATTGGACAAATGGGGGCCCTCTTAGGAATCTGATTCAAGGTCCTATTTCCCAAGAAGCCAATGGTTTGGAAGTAAAAGACATTATGCTTGACGTGGGCTGGGATTGAGAGAAACTTACTTTTGAATTAACTGATGAAATCAAGGGGATGATTACTGCTATTCCTATTTCGACCTTAGGTGGTGGTTCGGAAAAATTGACTTGGGCTGGATCTGCTAAGGGGGTTTTTGATGTCAAAAGTGCTTATGGGATTGTTATGGAGTCTACAAAAACAACTACCTTTTCAGCTAGTTGGATTTGGAAGGTAGATATGCTTCCAAAAATTAAAATGTTTCTTTGGTTGTGTGCACATAATAGTATTGGTGTCAAATATTGTTTAGGGAAAAGAGGAGTGGTCCAAGATAAGGTTTGTCCTCTGTGCTGCAATGGTGTTGAAACCATTCTCCATACCTTGAGAGATTGCATCCACCTGAAGCAAGTGTGGAATCAACTAGGGGTAAATGCTTCTAACCTTGACTTTTGGCACTATAATTTGATAGATTGGTTGTCACTTATTGCTAGATCCAATGACAAGCTGCATGACACGGGTCTTCCATGGAAAGTGGTTTTTCCTTTTGCTATTTGGAACATTTGGAAGAGTAGAAAAGAAAAGAATTTGATACATATAATCCTACATGCATGGTTAGTTTGTTATCTATAAGGAGAGATGCTACGTCTACAACATTTTTATAATATTTTTACAACAAATCACAGGTGGTTAGTTGTTATTGGTTCAAATTTAAATCTAACACTAAGATGACTTTTTTGTCCTAACAATAACAACTATTAACAACCTGTCACTTAGAATTTGTTGTAAAAATATTGTAAAAATGTTATAATGATTTGTTTACTATAATATGCAAATTGTGTTTTTCATTATCTATTGAAAATGTTTTTATTTCTTATTTTAATAAGTGGAACTCACAAAAATTTTGAGAGTTTTGCATATTATTTCTAAGTTATTCTACAATCATAATTTTTATCTTATTCTTTCCAGTAATTATAAGGCTATAAAACAGAACACATAAATTTTATAATTCAAAAAAAAAGGTTTAGAGATTGGGAAAAATACAGATCCAAATGTAAAATAGAAAATTTTATCAGAATTATCAAAACAGTTTTGAGTAAAAACATTCTCTCATCTTGGTTTGAGTCTTTGTATAAATTCTTCTTACAATTTAAAACTTTTTTTTTATTGAATAATTTAAATATCGAAATTGATCTAAAATTATCGGAAAAATAAAAGCCATTAATATAGTATTACTTCATGAAATTTCATTCAGAATCAAAAAGAAAAGAATTTTAATAGCAAATTAGATTAACTCAACCCAAATTGATCTAAAATATCGAAAATACATAAACGCCAATAAAAAAGAAGGTGGGTCTCTCTGAAGTCTGAACTTCATATCCGCTCTCTCTCTCGTGTACTTCCTCTTTCTACTTCTCTTAAAAAAAACTCAGATTGCTTCTTCTTCTTCTTCTCCCATGTCCACCAATTTCACTTCATCCCATCGGCGTCCTCATTTACTCACCGCTGATGGTTTTTTAAGGGATCAACTCGTTTTGATTTTGTTTAAGGTAAGAATCAAACAAACCCTAATTTCTCTGTCATTGTTTTGTGCCACTTTTTCTCTTTTGATTTTTGGAGAAATTTTTGGAATTTCGCTCTTAAATTTCATTTCACTGTAACGTTGGCACATTTCTGTGCTGGTGAGGTGCCAATTTTGTTCTTTCTAATAAGTGGCACAGAAAGTGCTTGTTGAAATGCTTCTTAGGGATTCAGTTTTTCCAAAACTTGTGGCTTTGTGTTCTGCTCATCAAGTGGTGTGGGTTCTTGTTAGTGTGGTGTTGAAATTTTATTTTATTTTATTTTTTTGGGTTAGCAGAGGAAAAAGGCAACACCTATGTATTTAAGGTGGAAGGGTTTTTATAAAGAAATAAATTTTTTCTTCTATGTCCTAGGGAGGACACGGGTATAGAGTTGCTATTTCTTTGTTTCTATTTCATTTCTTTTCTATGTGGTGTACGTCTAATCTAAGTTGTAATATGTGTAGTTGGAATCACAATAAAGAATCTTTTATTGGTAAATAAAATGATAAGATATAGTTGATGATAAATGCAAAGTATGTTTTTTGGTACTTGTGGAGATAAATGACAAAAAAGAAAGAAAGCAGAATGCGTAGAGAAGAATAACCTTGTTAAACATTTTAGAGACTACTAAAAGATTAACTAATTCTTTGTGTGACTAAAAGAGATTAATTATATATATATATATATATATATGCATGAGTGACTGCTTGTTAAAAATGATGTTGTGAACTATTTTGAGCTTGCAATTGTGAACTTTTCTATGTGAAAACTTGCAGCTAATAAACGGGTATGGGGGTCTGCTAAATGGGAAGAGTATAGCCTAATCACAGCAACCAAAGGCCTCAGAAAGATCACGCACAGTGATGTACCCCTTTCCTACTATACAGGACTTTGGTATGTTGTTTGCTTGTTCTATAAAGATTGGAATAACTTGAGATTTAGACGAAGGTGATTATGCTACATACCCTTTTGATATGCATGTCTCAAAGAGTAGTTTCATTAATTTAAGATCTCCTTTGATTTTGTGGGCATCTTGTTCAATTCTCCCTGTAAATGCACACTAATCTTCTAGCTTTGGCTTTTCATTTTAAAAAAGGTATGCCTGGTATGACCATCTATGCTGGTTTCCATGAAGTTTGTTCTCCTTAGAAAGGAGAATATGTCTTCGTTTCAGCGGCATTCAGTGCTGTTGGCCAGCTTGTTGGACAATTTGCAAAATTGTTGGGTTGTTACGTAGTTGGAAGTGCTGGAAGTAAAGAAAAGGTATATTCTATTTGGATATATACTTTTTAGTACTCACTGGCCCTTCTTTATCTACAAGCCGCTCTTTATCTGAATTCCACATTGATCAATTCGGACAGGATGGAATCTTCCTTCCCCACAAACCCTACTCAAAACAGTCCTTTTCTCCTTCCGTGATTGTGGAGTGGGCTGGTGGGATGAATGTATCATTCACAAAAGAAGTTAACTATTTTTAAGCATGAAAAACTTATCTTTTTTTGTGATGAATTAGGTTGATCTATTGAAAAATAAGTTTGGTTTTGATGATGCTTCAATTATAAGGAAAAGCATGACTTGGATATGCTGCTTTGAAAAGGTCATTATGTCATTTGCATGATAGGAGTTTAAAATTGTAATCTGATGCTTGAAGGAAATACAGGTTCCTTGGCAGATTAAGTTTGTTTTTTTTTAGCGTTGTGTAATATTTTAACAAACTGGAAGGGCCATTACTAGATATGACACCACATATTTCAGGTGGTCAATAGTTCTCCGATTCACTAATCTTCGAACATTTTTTCTTTCCTCTTTCAGGCTAGCCAGGAGTATAATAATTGAAGAGGACATTGAACCCAGGCCTACATGGAATGATGATAGACCCCATTTTGTGTCTGTACATCTGGTGAAGAGGGTCAGATAAAATATTAGATTGTTGCCTTACTCTTGGAGTTTAGAACCTGTTTGTAACCTGCAAAATGGCTTATTTGGCATCAAACTTTCTCTATGTACAATTTTATCTAAAGAAAAGTGCTTAATTACTCATATTACATGAAGTGTTGTTAATGCATTCATGCCAAAATTTATTGGAATTACTCAGTGCATTTGTTGCAGTTGAAAACTCAAGTTGAATCGGTAATATAACTTAACTAATGCCAACCCTCTAGGATGTTATTGCAATATTTTTGTATGAACCCTTTGACATCCAATTTGCAAGCAGCTGACTTTTTCTTTTGACAGTGAATCAATTATGCTTAGTTTTGCTACTGATTTACCACCAAGGTCTTTAAACTTGGTTTTTGTCTAAAAGAAATAAATAGGGACCTGGAGAACATTTATGTGACAAGAAGTGCAAAAGCTCCAAGTGTTACTTTGTTAGCATTAGCATACTGATGGAATAGTTTACAGTTCATGCTACATATCTCCCTAGAAATAAATAGGGCTGAGGATATGATATAAGTTTTTGGCTAAAACTCAATTTAGTCACTTGACTTCTATTTCAATTTTCACATTAGTCCTTCAGATATCATTTTTCTTAATTTAGTTCATCACTTTGTCAAAATAAGCCAACAATAAGATTTGTTAAATAGCGATTGAATGTTTAAACCGAGCCAAGTTTTATGATTGCTTACAGTGTAATCTGATATTGTCTTATGACTCTAGGTGCACCCCATAACTCTGGGTTAAGCATAATTAGATTTTATCTGGCTTTTGAATCCAAATTTCCACAAGATGTCCCATAACCAAGGGCAGTGCAAAAATTTCAACCTGCAAAAATTTTCTTGTTGAACGCTCTTAGCATCCTCATCAATCAAACTACATAAATACACATCAACTGCCCTAGATCTCATAGGGGTACCTTTCTCACCAAATATATGGTTATTACAGAATTGTTAGAAAGTATATTTTATTATTTTTGAACAATTTTATCTAGAATAATCAGTTTATATCCAGCCTCCTCCAACACAAATTCCACACAAATAAAGCACCACAACAAAGCTTGCACATCCAAAGCTTCACATATAATAATTTTTACAGCTGTTTTTTTTCTAGTCCACAACTTGCTCATCCAATGCTTCTCATATAATAATTTGTCAAAGACTAATTTTATTTTTGAATGATAGAAAATCAATCTCCCTTTCCAAAAAAAAAATAGACAATTCACTAAATCGCTAAAGATAAACATTCAATCTCCCATTCATTAAAAATAAAAAACAATTCACTAAATCATAAACAATATCTTAGTCATCAATTTATAAAAATCACTGTCAATTGAGTGACCGAAAATAATCTTGTAGTGGAATTTTTCTAGCATTTTCTATTATTTTGGAACGTTGTTCATTTTCCTTTGAAAGCACTAGATTTGATGCTAACTTGTATCGAAAACGTTCCGACCAGTTCTCCTTGTGGAAAATTCATTGTTAACATTTTAATTATTACCAAAATTGTTATGAATCAATAAAAGTACAGTTATATGTGATGTTGGTATTGCCTAATGTGACTAAAAAATAATAGAACTATTGTTTTTTTTAGAAGAAAATAATAGAACTATTGAATATAACAAAAGTATGATAGTATGTGATTTGGTATTGCCCAATGTGATGTTAGAATCATCAAATGTGAGAAAAGAATAATGGTATCACCAAATGTGACAAAAGTACAATCAGATGTGATGTTGATAGTGCCCAATATGATGATGAAACTATCAAATGTGAGGGGAAAAAAAATTAGAGTATCACAAAATGTGACAAAAGTACAGTCATTTTTTTTAGGTTCTAAGCATATTTAAGTAATTTTTTAGGTTACAGGGTCATTTTGGTCATTTTTTAGGTTTTAGTGCCATTAAGTTATTTTTTAGGTTCTAAGGGTCTTCTGGTAATTTTAAAGGGTTTTGAAGGTATTTTGGTCATTTTCAAGTGTTATAGGGTATTTTTGGTCATTGTTTTAGGTTTTTTGGTTATTTCGATCATTTTTCATGTTTTAGGGCAATTTAAGACACTATTTCATCGATTTCCCCATGATTTTCGTTTCACATTTCTTAGAAAACTGAGCTCGTCGTCGATTTCCCTATTTTGATTTCTAATCATTCGACTTTTGCGATTTCATTATTCAAGTTCTAATCATAATCTCTATTCCCTTTACAATTTTCATACAAATATTGATTGAGTTTTTTTTTTTTTTTTTTTTTTTTTTTTTTTTTTTTTTGAGTACAGGAACAACGAGATTGCAAGGCTCAATCCAAGAGATTGCTAGTATTGGTTGTTTGGGAAATGTGCTTTTAGACACCATGTAAGATTTTGCTCTTTTTAATATAATTTTTTGTGCACATGGCCTTCATTTATTTTCTCATATAAGTTGCACATTCAATAATGAGGAATTTAGTTAATATTAGTTATACATTTTTTCAATCAATGTTTGTTATATTGTATGTGTTTGAACTTGGGTACTAGTTATGGATTTCTTCAATCAATTTTTGCCATATTGTATGTGTGTATTATGTTGAACTGCTTTGGGCCTTTGGCTTTTAGCTGTAGTGAAACCAATTGCTTTGGCTTTCTGCTTTGAAAATAAAAGTTGTCCCAATGATGCATATTGACCAAATAGAAGTTGGCAAAAGGAGTGCATTATAAAAGTAGGTACACAGGAATCCTGTCATCAAGAAGTTTTCTAAGGATACTCAATCCATACTTTGTTAACATGGACATTATAAATGAGAGAATACAGAATTCTAACAAAAGAATTGTAGTTTGAGTGATTGATGAAGTTATTGACAAGGGAATTACCATTTTATGACTAGATATGCAGCATTGTACCATATTTCATCTAAGGTGTAGATGAGGATTAAGTTAAATGTTTTTTCTATACCCAATCCAAAACCGAGCCATAGCCAACCCTAATTGGTGGCCGGCTGGTTTGGTCAAAAAGAGAAAAAAGATGGGTATTAATTGTGAGTGGCAGGTTCAATGGCTTAGTTACTGACAAGTTGAGTGTTTTACACCCTATCCGTATGGATTATGCACTATTGGATTTTTAGACTTTTAGTTATACAATGTTGACGTGCAAAGAACACACTTGACAATAAGCAAAGTATGAAATAAGCAATACGTATTGAAACAACCTCTTGAACACAATGTGATGAATCCAATTTATGATCGACGATATTCATTGCTTATTTATAACTTAACAAATATTTAGAGAATAACAAACATATGCAAATATAATACAAAGGCCCTTCATGACTTTACCTAATTAAGTCAATTTAAAGCAGGAAAATCACAACCTATGCGGTATAAGAGTATCATAGGATACTGGTGAAGGAGCTACAGCCATTGGTTGATTATCAGAGGCATCAAGTGAACCTGAATAATGATAATTAGTAGCACATGGAACTTTCTTCAAGGACTGCGGACTGGGGCAAGCGTGGTACTTACACTTAGAGAAAAATGCAGCACACTCAGCCTTTGATCTCTGATTAGAAAGGTCTAGAATGCAATTCATCCTTACATCAAGTATCTTTTTGTCGATCAATTCCCTGCATATAGGACCAACCTGAGTGAAGTAGTTGTATGATAAGGAGAAGTTTGACAAATTAGGCAGCTTGCAAACAGCTTCAGGAACCTCCCCATAGAACTGGTTTCGAGCCAAGACAAGCAGCTCTATTTTGGACAAGCACTGAAATGAGAGCGGTATTGGACCCGATAGATAGTTGAAGCTCACATCGAAAACTGTGGCCTCTTTCAGTAACCCAATTTCATATGGCAAGCACCCAGTAAGACTGTTGTTCAAGAAGAGCACCTCAATAAGAGTGTCTTTAGCATTGCCAATGCTTGGTGGGATTGGCCCAAAGAAATGGTTGTTGGCGAGAGTGAGATAAAGGGCTGGCGTGTTGCCAAGATTACTAGGAAGAGTATCGTTAAAATAGTTGTTGTTGACGAACAGTACGTCCAGGTCTAAGTTGAACAATTGAGGTGGAACCTTGTCATGGAAATTGTTAAACCGGAGGTCCAAAAATGTTAACTTTGTGGCAGCAAGAACTTGGTATGGGAAATAGCCGGTTAAGCCGTTGTTACTAAGATCCAGCTCGTAGAAGTATTTAAGCTTGGAGATGTTTGCTGGGATGCTACCAGTGAAATTGTTGGAGTTTGCGTGGAAGAATGTGATGTCTGTTAACATTTCAAGGAAATCATCGAGTGGAAGATGATTTTTGTCACCATAAAGCCCACACCCATTGAAGTCCAGCAACTGCATTTCTATTTTCGTTTGGATAGGTGGCACAGGCGACGCCTTGGTAACGGCATATTTTTTGTCCCCTGCCACTCCAATTTTTTGTACAGCCTTTTGGGTCTCTGGTTCTACTTTTGAAGCCTTGAAGTACAGGGTAGACCTCATTTAATCGAAAGTCAGGGTCAATTGGAGGTGGTCGAGATGGAGGCGGTGGAGGTGATGGGGGTGGTGGCGAAGGAGGAGTTGGTGGTGGAGGGCAAATGGGTTCAGGAGGAGGAGGAGGAGGAGGAGGAGGAGGCCATTCAGGAGTAGGAAGAGGAAAATAGCCACCACCTATGATAATTTCCCATGTTTCCCTATTGGACTTAACAACCTCATTACCAAAAGCCACTTCATTGTACAAGCACAAAAATAGCAAGAAATTTGATAGCAAAAAGGAAGCAGAGAATGTGATGGTGCCCATTTCTAATGTCAGTGCACACACTGTGAGATTGGAAAGAGCTAAGGAAAGTGTTTTTTTTTTTTTTTTGATATACAGAGCTAAGTTAGTAATATATAGACTTAACTCTTAAATGTACTCTGTACGCAGAAGAAAAGTCAGAGAGAGTCTTACCATCAAGAGTATACAGATAATATGGATGAATGCCACGTGGAAACAAAACAATCCAAAGGCCAAAAAACAAGCTATAAAAATTTCTTCTCTTCTATCTCCACTTCTGTTACTTTCACCTGCTCTCTCTTTCTGCTCTTTTTCCTCTTTCTCTGAACGGACCAAACCTGAGCATCATAAGCATCAAAATAAAAGGGACAAAGGATGTGAGTTCCGTGCAACCCAAAGGAAAAAAAAAAAAAAAGCCAGGAAACAAATCCAATTTTTTATTTGATAATTTTTCATATAGAGCTAAGTTGGCACCAAGATCAGAGCTTGCTGGCTGGAGAAAATCGGTGCTTGAGGAGACCAAAAAGGAGTTAAAGATCACTATTCTCTCAAGGGAAGCCAAGAAAATATTACTGTGTAAGGTCGGTGTGAGATTACCATCCTTACCATTATAACCAACCTTCTATTGGGAGGAACCAAATCTGACCACTATTGCCAAGAATGCTAAAATCCCAAGCATGGCACTCACATCCTTTGTTCTTTTTGTTTTGATGCCTTGATAGTCTGATGCTCAGGTTTGGTCCATTTGAAAAGAGAGAAAAGATGTGAAGTGATGGAGAGAGAGGCGAAACAAGAGAGAGAATTCCGTGGCTTATTTTTTGGCCTTTGGATTGTTTTGTTTTCACGTGGCATTTATCTATATTAAAACGGAGACAACTGGAGAATAACAAACGGGAGAGGAACCAGTCCCGATAAAAATAACTTTTGTAGGTCCTGACTCACTTACCCTCATTGTCACTCACTGACTCCTCGCATTATATTTTACGATAAAAATAAATTTTGTAGATCCTGACTCACTGACTCCTCGTATTATATTTTATGATTAAAATAACTTTTGTAGGTCCGATAAAAATAAATTTTGTAGGTCCTGACTCACTGATTCCTCGTATTATATTTTATGATAAAAATAACCTTTGTAGGTACTGATGAAAAGGTATGATATTTGGCATGAAACAAAACTTTTTTTTTTTTTTTTTTTTGGGTTAAAATGAAACACAACTTTGCTCACACGGATTGTACTTCAAATTCCCACAAGGACTAAAAGATATCTAACTACAAGTCAAAATTTTCACAAGGACCGAAAAATATCTAACTAAAAGAAATAACATAAGATATCACCGCACATATTTGACGTGATGATCATTCTATAAGTATAAGTGTTTGTGGGGTGTGGGGGGCAAGAGTCGGAGTTCAAGTCTTCAGGAAGAAGTTTCACACACATATACACTTAGTATGTGTTTGGATACTCCCTATATATGGCGTTTTTGGATTTTTTTATTTTTTATTTTTATTTTTAATACCAGCGCCTCTTGAACAATGCAAATAGGCAAATGTACAATGACAAAGGTTTTAAATTATCGTTTCTAGTTAAAGCACTCTTTATATTCTCGAATCTAAAGTAGTTCCTTCTCAACCTGGTAATACGTACATGAATTTCTGATCACTTGACCCCTATTTTAAAATAAAGGGCTAAATATATAGGGAATCATTAAATTTAATTTCATTCCCTCTCATTTTTCTCGATTTCGGGGGGAATGAAAATTTAAGGTTTTAAGGAAATAGAGAGGAATGAGTATTCCCTCCTATCCATTCCATTCCCTCCCACTTAAACTCTCAAACAAAGGAATAGACTTTTCATTCCCTCCATTAAAACTCTCAAACAAGGAAAGAGAATAATAATATTTTTTTTCATTCATTTCCATTCTATTCTATTCCCTTCTCCTGAATGAAGGTTGAGAGAAAAAGAATTGAAAGAAAGAAAGAAAAAAATTAATAAAAAATCGCAATTAACCCAGTACTCTCTCACAACAATTTTTTTACCCATTTTAATTTTCACTTTTTAACCCTTTTTTTCAATTTTTTTTTTAATAATTAAGATTTAAAGTTGCTTTTTTTAATTTAAAATCTCATCCATTCAAACTATTGAATTAGGTACAATATTTGATCTCATTCTTAAAAAATCATTTAGGAATGTGTAATTTCGTTCCTTCATTAAACCCTAATTTCAAATTTGAATCTTGTAGGTTGGTTTTTGTGTCAATGGGCTAAGGCCTGTCTTGCTACGCCTAGGCTCGTTTTGTTGTGGGTTGGGAAGTTGGGCCTGGCCCAATACTCTAGCAGGATTATGTTGTGGGCCAGTTTGTGCACAAGCCTAGCATCCAAGAATAGAGACAACAAAGATAAACAAATACATATGCACTTTACTCCGCAAGCATTGGCACGTTTTATGGACTTAAGAGTAAATGCCTTGGGCTTCAAAAAAAAAGAGTAAATGCCTTGTAGTAGAAAGTTAGCCGTAGCAAATGGGTTAGTTAGAGCAAAAATGATTAAGTTAGCAGAACAATTGATACATTAAATGTAATGAAGATGCTATGGCATAACAACTAATACAACAAATAAAATGAAGATGCTACGGCAGAACAACTGATACAACAAATAAAGTTATGTGTGTGAACGTTTGTAATGATAACGAGATACTGAACCTTCCTGCAGGAAGTGTACCAAAAAGAGTCTGAACCCCAACCTGAACAACCTTACTATTGGACTATGACATTAAAGTTGTACATTCTAGGGAATGGATCTAAATTGCTACTTGTTATTACTTCTGGGATTTCAAAGAGTGTGTTTACTAAAGAGGGAAGGAAAAGATTGTCTATTGATGCATGCCTTTCTACCATGTTCTTCTCTCTTTTCTTATCACTTTTATTTTTTCCTTCTCTCTGTTATTTCACTAGTTCTAGCCACCTATTGCAAGGGGTGGCTAGCATTGGTGTATCCTGATACACCAATCCTAGATTGCTAGCCTCCTCTTTTTGCCACGTCATCAGCCCTTTTGTCTTTCTTTCTTTCTTTTTTTTTTAATTTCTATCCCGATCTTTGTGCTACTATTTGGGGGCATTTCTGAGCTCCGTTTTCTTTGAATTTTATATGCACATAAAGCTATAGATGTCTAGTTTTTAATGGTCTTGGCCTCGTTTATTTTGGAGCTACGGTCGTAGAGATATCGCGCTCGGAAGAAAAGTGACGCAAAGCTGAAAAATTCTAGACGTTTTTTTCTTGAAAAATTCATAACTTCCAATCCAAAGTAGGTATCATCGCGCCCTTTTGGTGAATATTAGCTAAGACCTTGTTCATCAATATGGTCCAGCCCGCTCATTCCAATTCTGGCCCAATTGGTACAGTTTAATGCGCGAAGTCAGGTAAAAAACTACCAGTTTTCTTGAAAAATACAGTGAAAGTTTTATTAGGATTTCAGTATTTTTGTGATATTTCATCCGTTTTAACTCCAATTTGGCCCATAAAAACAATCATTTTGAAGGAAAAAATATACCCTACGAGACGGTCCAAAATTAAACAAGATCCAACGGTTGGATAAAAAAGTTAACTTTTTGACCATACTCGATTAGGGTTTTGGTCATATTTGCTGTAAAATGGATTTTTCAGATGTTGTGACTTTTTGATTCACCATTCAAACATGTTGTACTTAATCGTACCCTTTTTGGTTTTGAAATTCATGATTTTTCACCTTTTCTAATTTTTTGGTCTTTTTGGTTTTTGTTTTGACATGTGAATTAAAGCCGGACAAAATACAGTATCGACAATGATGTGGTCCCATATTTGGCACTAAAATTAAGAAATAATTTAGAACACATGACACAAAATTGAACTTCAATTATAAAATCTAATTGATATTTCTCTAAACTTTGGATTTATATATATAAATTCCCTACATTCAAGGGATATGTAGAATGTTTTTATCTGTTTTCTTATTTATTTCCCCTTCCTTTAAACACAATCCCCAAATTATGGGATTCATTTTCTCTCATTAAACATATCTTCACCCTTTAGTGTGTGTGTGTGTGTATAGTGTGTGTGTATATATATATATATATGAGAAATTTCGAAGATGGAATTTTTATTTTTTTGTTGTGATGAAGATGGGGGGACTGGGGATGGGAAGGTAGGAAGATGCGGCTATGATGAGGATTACGTTATATATGGGCAGAAAATTCCTAGGGTTTGTTTCACTATAAGTGGTAAAATTACGTTTTTGTTCTTTTTCTAGTGGTTCACTTTGTAATCTGTAGGGGTGTTTTAGACTTTGTAGGTAAAGCTTAAGGTCAATTTTAAAACTAGTATTATGCCTAAAAAAATCATATGTAAATTAAATGGCATGATAAAAAATCATATGTAAATTAATATATATATATATATATATTGATGTTAAATATAGATTATAAAAAAGAAAAAATTATTTTAATTAGAATTGAATGTAAAAAAAAAGGAGGGGTTTATTTATGAAATACTCTACTAATTAAGTAGTGAGACACTTGAAACTATAAATTTATTATCTTAATACATAATATCTGTAGTGTTTTTTTTTTTTTTTTTTTTTTTTTTTTTTGAGAAACATATATGTAATGTGTTTGAATAAAATATATTGTACACCATTAGGTAACCACCACCACAACATGTGTGTGTTTGTGAAAAGCCCCAAACTCACAAATTATAAGTGATGATCAAAATTCATAAACATTAAAATAAAATAATTAAAATTGAATGCAAAAACTACCAATAATTTTGGGGATAATTCTTTTTCAATTTTTTTTAATAATTATATGCATGTGTATAATTTAGTGCCAATTTATAAATTCTATTCTAATAATAATTATATGATGGGTTATGCAGACATTGAACCCAAAATATGTGCAATAAAATTAGAACTTTCAAATGGTTGAAAAAATCTACTCAATCAGGACAAAATTTTATTTAATTTAATAAAAATTTAATGTAAAATTGGATACAATAAATAACTTAATGAGATATACTTTATATTGTCTTAACATACGGCCGTTACCTGATATAGCATGCCGCACACAACATGGATTACATTTATTTTGTAATACGAGATCCTACAAAGGACCTACTTCAACAATGAAACTATAGCATACTAAACCTTTAATAGCAAAAATATTTTACAAACTTTTCTTTACTTAAATCTAATAACCTAGCATGGCCCAAAAAAAGCACTGGACCCATCACAAGGCACTTGGAAACGGCTTGGGCCTCCAAGACATATTTTAGACAACAGTAACAGTGGCTTGTCACTCTCTGGGCCGAAACGGAAATCTGAAGACAAGACTACACCTCATGCAACACCTCTGGACAAGAAACAGAAGCTTGATGGAGTACTGGAGAACCTGTCAATGGACACTATGGAATCGGCGGTGGCTGCCTGGCAGCACCGCCGGGACCAATGAGTATACTCAGTTGGAACTGCCGGGGGCTTGGGAACCCCCGGACAGTTAAAGCTCTTAAGAGAGCATGGAAAAAAGAAGTTCCCATTTGTGTCTTCTTAATGGAGACAAAACTCTCTACAGAACAGTTGAATACCAAAAAACAGAACTGGGACTATAACCAAGGTTTAGTGGTCTCAAGTAATGGTTTGAGTGGCGGCCTAGCTCTTCTGTGGAAACCAAATACTAAGGTACATGTAAAAAACTTCTCACGATGGTTTATTGATGCGCATATTTTTTGTCACACTACAGGTCTATGGTGGAGACTGACAGGTTTCTATGGCCACCCTGAGACTTGCAAACGTGATGAAAGTTGGACTCTTCTTGAGTCTCTTGGACGATCCAATCAGCTCCCTTGGCTTTGCGTTGGTGACTTCAACGAAATCACAAGCCAATCCGAGAAGGTTGGAGGTTGTTTGAGACCGGCACGACAAATGGATCGCTTTCGTCGTGCCATTCATCTCTGTGATCTCATTGATCTTGGGTACTATGGCTCACCTTTCACATGGTCCCGCAATCACCCAACGGAAGGTCGAACCCACATCCGCCTTGATCGAGCTCTAGCCAACAATGCTTGGAAACAATTTTTTCCAGGCTCCTCGGTCCACCATGTATCCATGCCTTCCTCAGACCACTCTATGCTTACTATCCACCTCAAACAACCTCAATCCCGAAGGCCACGCCATCGACCTCTATTTCGCTTTGAAGCCATGTGGCTGCATGATCCACGGTGTGCCGAAGTAGTCCAAGAAGCCTGGCATGAGGGACTCTATATGGCAAATGGTGATCCAATCATAAATTGTCACAACACATGCAGCCATCGCCTGACAGAATGGAACAAAAAGGAGTTCGGCCATGTGGGAAACCAAATTGAGAGGCTTGATCATAAGCTACAATTCCTTGAAAGGAATCCGATCCAAAATGAAGTTGAAATATGTGAAGTACGGGCTGCTTTAAACAAATGGATGGATGCAGAAAATACCATGTGGCATTAGCGGTCCAGGAACTTGTGGATTACCGATGGGGACCGCAACACCGCTTTCTTCCACCAGAAGGCTTCAAACCGAAAGGATAGAAATTCAATTACTGGCATTTGTGACTCAACAGGACAGTGGCAGGAGGATGACAGTACTACTGAAACCATCATATTGGAGTATTTTGAAAATATTTTCCGTTCAAATGGACATGCTGACATAGCACAGCTTGTTGATGCCATACAGCCAGTGATTACAGAGGAGATGAATAGTGCTTTGACTCAGACTTTCACAGCGGAGGAAGTACACAAAGCACTCAAACAGATGCACCCAAAAAAATCCCCCGGCCCTGATGGTATGCCTCCACTATTTTATCAGCACTTTTGGTCTCTTACAGGTGAGTGTGTCACAAAAACTATTCTTGACTTTTTGAATTTAGGCGTTATACCTCCAAAATTCAATGAGACACACATTGTACTCATCCCTAAGATCAAGAACCCCACAAAGATTACTCAATACCGGCCTATTAGTCTATGTAATGTTATCTCTCGTATTACATCCAAAGTTATTGCCAATAGACTAAAACGGTTTTTGCCATCCATTATTAGTGAAAACCAGAGTGCCTTTATGTCTGATCGCCTCATCACAGATAATATACTTGTGGCTTTTGAAAATATGCATTATCTCAATCAAAAAACCTGTGGTAAAGTTGGTGAGATGGCTTTAAAATTAGACATGAGTAAAGCTTTTGATCGTGTTGAATGGAGGTGTTTAGAGGGTATTATGTTAAAAATGGGCTTTGCTACTAAATGGATAAATCTTATGATGCAGTGTATTACATCGGTTACTTACTCTGTCAGGATTAATGGACAACCTCGTGGCCACATCACCCCTTCTCGTGGTTTGAGACAAGGGGACCCCATATCCCCCTTTTTATTTCTTTTCTGTGCAGAGGGATTGTCAGCACTCCTACATCAATCCACATCACAGGGTCTCCTTAGAGGTGTTTCAGCTTGTCCTCTTGGTCCTCGGATTTCACATTTATTCTTTGCTGACGACAGTATCATCTTTTGTCAAGCAACACCAGAACAATGCAGCCATCTTGAGCATCTCTTGACAGTGTATGAACAGGCATCCGGCCAACAGCTCAACAAGGACAAGACAACCTTTTTCTTTAGCAGAAATACCCCACATGACATACAGGAAGCCATAAAAAATCGCTTTGGAGCAGAGGTGATTCGACAACATGAAACTTATTTGGGCTTACCATCACTAGTGGGTAGATCAAAACAAAACACCTTCAGAGCCTTAAAAGAGAAGCTTGATAACAAACTATCGGGGTGGAAGGAAAAACTACTATCACAAGCTGGGAAAGAGGTACTGATAAAGGCAGTTGCACAGGCTATACCGACATACACTATGAGTGTCTTCAAACTACCAGACTCTCTATGTGATGACTTGACCGGAATAATCAGAAGATTTTGGTGGGGCATGAAGGATGGAAAAAATAAAATGGCATGGCTTAGTTGGGAGAAAATGTGTGCCCCTAAAGATAAGGGTGGGTTGGGTTTCCGGGACCTAAGAGCTTTCAATTTAGCACTTCTTGCTAAACAAGGCTGGCGTCTGGAAAAAAACCCAAACTCCTTAGTTCACCGAGTCCTAAAGGCACGTTATTTCCCACAAACAGATTTCCTACATGCTGAGTTGGGTTCACGACCATCGTATGCATGGCGCAGCATCCTTTCAGCTCAAATGGTTGTGCAAGCAAGCTGTCGTTGGCAGGTTGGAAATGGAGAGTCCATTGCCATATGGACTGACCGGTGGTTGCCGCGACCTTCCACCTTTCGGGTGTTAACACCTCCACCCTCTCATTTGGCTAACGCCACGGTAAGCTCCCTCATCAACCCAGACAATGGCGAGTGGAATGTCCATATGATCCAACAATTGTTCCTACCCGTGGATGCCACCTCCATCTTAGGCATTCCACTCAGTCACCATAAGCCAAGAGATAAGCTTGTTTGGGCCTATACTACCAGAGGCAACTTCACAGTGAACAGTGCGTACAAGGTGGCCATTTCCATGACTCGGTGTAACCTGGTTGAAGAAACTTCCAATAGCACGCTCCACACTAGCTTTTGGAGTAAAATATGGAATCTCCATATTCCAAGCAAGATAAAGCTTTTTACCTGGAGAGCGTGTCAAAATATTCTCCCCACCAAAGCCAACCTCTGCCATCGTCATGTCCTTGACTCACCAACTTGTGAAACCTGTAATAGTGAGCCAGAAACGGTGGGACATCTTCTTTGGGACTGCTCTTTCACTAAGAAAGTTTGGAGCACTTCGGATATCCCGTTTGATAGCAACGGACTCAGTTTCATGCACTTCAAGGATCTCCTTTGGCACCTGATCTTCAAGCAGCACATGTGCTCTGAACTATTAGAGCTAACGGTCACCACGGCATGGAGCATCTGGTTCAATAGAAACAAAGCCCGACTGGGCAATGCTTGCCAATCCCCCCACGAGATTATCCACAAAGCCCGAGTTTTGCTTCTAGAGTACCATCATGCTCATCTTCGTCCACCACTGTTCAAGGACGACTCCGACACTAGATGGGTTCCACCGGCGTTCCCTTGGTACAAAGTAAATGTAGATGCTGCGGTTTTCTCAGACCTTGGTACAACTGGCATCGGAGTGCTTATTCGTGACCATGAAGGATCCGTGATTGCTGCCATGAGCAAACGCCTTCCTTTGCCGTTGGGACCTTTGGAGGCTGAAGCCAAGGCCATGGACGAAGCTGTTCTTTTTGCGTGGGAGGTTGGTATCAGGGATATTATACTTGAAACAGATTCACGTAATGCATGGCAGGCACTTCTGGACCCTACAGCTGCACCGACTTCTATCTCAAGTCTAATCTTTGGGACCCACCGAAGACTTCAGGTTTTTCGCACTTATGAATCACTGCATGTGAGAAGACAGGCTAATAAGCCAGCTCATATCTTAGCAGCTTATGCTAAAGATTTAGACTCTTTTGTAACCTGGATGGAGGATTGTCCATCTTTCATTGAATCGTTGGTGATTCAAGACGCTTTGTTATTTTCTCCAGTTCAATAAAGTTGTGTTTTTCGTATCAAAAAAAAAAAAAAAAAAAAAAAAAAAAAAAAATCTAATAAGATCGAACAATTAACAATTTGAATATATGCGTGTGTATATGAGAATTATTTATCAAAAGAGAATAACTCATGATTTAGAAAGCAAGCAACATATGAATCTACCTTTATTAAAAGATTTTAAAAAATTTGTCCCTCCAAATTCATGAAATGCAAGTTCTAGGCTTCTAGCTCATAAGAGTAAGACAACACAAAGTATAAAATGCAAAAGGTCCTATAAACAATATAAGACGCAATATATATGTATGCACGTACCAAAGACATACATTGGTAGAAAATAACATCTATAGATTTATCAAAAGGCTCTATTTATTATTATCATTGAATTTATTGCTCCTTACTCATGAATTAGAATGCAACTTTATGAAAAAAAAAATGGAAAAGAAAAGAAAAGAAATACATACATATGTAGCTAGAGGAAGAGAAGCCTTCAGGATTTGGGGATTCACAATTTGAAGTGAGCTTTATTTCATGAAGAAGTGATATATTATAGAAAGAGAAGATAAGAATAAAGAAAAACTTATTACATATTAGTCTCATCACACGCACTTTGCGCGTGCAACGATAAGACTTTTTTTTGTTGCCTAGTGTCATAATTTTTCATTCATCTCAATTTTTAGATTATAACACAGCCAAAAAATTAAATAAAAGAAACCGGCAAGTCTTGATAAAGTAAAAAAAAAAAAAAAAAAAGTTGAAACGTGGTCTTGAAGGATATATATATACAAAGCGGATTGAGAAGTTTTTTATTTTATTTTTTTATTTTTGATAAGTTTGTTTTGAAAATATGGATTAGTAAGAGAGTGTCCTATTTTGTAGGTATTTTAAGTGGAGTTAGAAAAATATATTTTTACTAGGTTGTCTCCAAGTTTTGTCCCTGCTAAACTAGGATCTAGAGGTATTTCTAAATCACACAAAAGTCCTGTCCAAAGAGGAGAATCTTTTTTTTTTTTTTTTGAAATTTAAAAGAATAGAATCTTGTTATAGATAGTATAGATAAAACACTATTTTTATGTAATTACATTTTTTTTTCCTGATAAAATTATATTTGTGGTAGTAGTGTTATTTTCCTTAAAAAATTGTTACTTATCTTTTCTTCTTTTTTCAAGAACCAAAATTGTTATTGTGGGGCCCGTGGGCCTGAAGGCCTCAGCCCGCCTTTAGGCTGGCCCAAGGCCCATGCCGAGGAAGGGCAATTGGCCCAGGCTGTTGTCTAGGGATTTCAGCCTCATTGGACCCATGACGAGGACACCCCCCTTCCTCGACATACCTAGTCTAATTCCAGGTGGGGGACAAACCCAGAATAGGTAGTCACCTCCACACTTAATGCATGTATCAGACTACCCTGGCCGCATGAATGCGGATGGGACTCCTGAACAGCACAACCTTGGGTGCTGCAACCCACAGTAAGGTGGGGAACGTGGCTGATGGGACAGGTTCTTAAGCAAGTAGCCTGGATGCTCGACAGCTGTAAGGTCAGGATCAACCGAAGGGAATATATATAATGCGAAGAGCCCCTCCTCGGAGGGGGGCCGAGGAGCAACCCCAAGTCAAGAAGAACAGGGCTAAGTCCCCCCAAAGAGGGAGGGACTCCGGAGGACTCGCGGGAAGCCGGTTAGCGCCTAGCCCTTCGTCCCACTCTCTAAGAAATGTATTGTTGGGGATCCCTCACAAATCGAGCCCTTACAATTGGCGCCATCTGTGGGAAGGGTTAGTGCGCTGGCCGGCGCAACCGGCGATCATTCTGAGCGGTCACTTCGCAGAAAGTAAAAAAAAAAAAGAAGAAGACAGTCGCAACAAAATAGAAGATTCAACAGCAAAAAAAAAAAGAGCTTGATATTATTTCACGAAAAGAAAATTACAGAATACAATCAGAGGCTCAGGCAGGCTTGTTTTACAAGCTTTTCTACAAGCTAATCCTACAATCAGAGGCCCAGGCGGACCGATTCTAGAACTAGCTAAGGGAGGGGGAAGTGTCAACCCGTGCTCTTATTGGCATCAAGAGAATGGGAGAACTTGACAATAAGAGGGCGGGAGGGGGCTGAGGCTGGCTCGCTTCAAGGCGGAAGCTTGAACAAAGCGAGGAGCAGATGCAGGGGCACTGGGACGCCCTCCCCCGTGATGTTTCCTCGATTCTCTCCGATCCTCACGAGCGTTGGCCGTTGGAGACGGCAACACCCGGGCACCAGCCATGACATAAGTCGCGTGTCTCCTCCGGCAGAAGTGCGCTCCGGGGAGAGACGTTAGGTACTTCAGCGACATCCCTTCTGGCCACCGCGTATGGCACTGCCAGGGTCACACCCAGACTCTGCCGCACCGAAAGCCCAGTGGGGGCTGCGGCCACGGTGGTCCTTGACGCCATATCTCCCAACTTTGGTCACAATCCTGGCGGTGCTGTTAAAGGGGCTCAGGGAGGTGAAAGGATGTATTGCTGGTTGTGGTGGGGGGTCCATGGAATGAGGAGAAGCGTTTCCCCCAGAACGCCTTAAATAGAGGGCGAAAACCGGTGGGAGTTGAGCCGCACAGAATTCGAAGGGAGGACTGTCAACAGAATTAATTCTTACCCAATTCCAAGGGGATTGTAAACCGCCGGATTCGTGTTAATTCACGAGGACATTAATGAAGACGCGTCTCGCGCACTGAAACGTCAAGCGCGGGGCACGAATGGCCAAGAGACGCCTCGTAAAACGAAAAAGATGGGGGACACGAGCTCGAGGGGAGGTCAACGTCACGTGTGAAATCATAGTCCAGCCCAAGGAGGAACTGCTCCCAGCTAGCAGTCCGAGGACATCATTACACCAAAAGCGAGACTCTCGGAGCCGAGGACAAACTCCTACTAAAAGAGTGTTAGACAGAACCTAGGTCTTGCATGGTCCTCGGACCCAAGCCTACGGGGAGTTAACCACTTCTACTGAAGGTAGCATTGTACCTAGGTCTTGCATGGTCCCCGGACCCAAGCCTACGGGGAGCTAACCACTTCTACTGAAGGTAGCATTGTACCTAGGTCTTGCATGGTCCTCGGACCTAAGCCTACGGGGAGCTAACCACTTATACTGAAGGTAGCATTGTACCTAGGTCTTGCATGGTCCTCAGACTCAAGCCTACGAGGAGCTAACCACTTATACTAAAGGTAGCATTGTACCTAGGTCTTGCATGGTCCTCGGACCCAAGCCTACGGGGAGCTAACCACTTCTACTGAAGGTAGCATTGTACCTAGGTCTTGCATGGTGGTCGGACCCGAGCCTACGGGGAGCTAACCACTTATACTGAAGGTAGCATTGTACCTAGGTCTTGCATGGTCCTCAGACTCAAGCCTACGAGGAGCTAACCACTTATACTAAAGGTAGCACTCGGACCAAGGAACTGCATGGTCCTCGGACTCAAGCCTACGGGGAAACTAAGTACTTGCCGGGGAATTGAAATGTCAAACTAACTATTTGGGGGAGAATTAGCTAGCGAAAGGCCTTACGGAATATGAGGGCCGGGGATATCAAAACCCTCCTCCCCGTCCGAGGGAATGTGCAGCAGGATTTTGAGGGGCTATTGTGGGGCCCGTGGGCCTGAAGGCCTCGGCCTGTCTTTAGGCTGGCCCAAGGCCCATGCCGCGGAAGGGCGATTGGCCCAGACTGTTGTCTAGGGATTTCAGCCTCATTGGACCCATGCCGAGGACACCCCCTTCCTCGGCATACCTAGTCTAATTCCAGGTGGGGGACAAACCCAGAATAGGTAGTCACCTCCACACTTAATGCATGTATCAGACTACCCTGGCCACATGAATGCGAATGGGACTCCTGAACAGCACAACCTTGGGTGCTGCAACCCACAGTAAGGTTGGGAACGTGGCTGATGGGACAGGTTCTTAAGCAAGTAGCCTGGATGCACGACAACTGTAAGGTCAGGATCAACCGAAGGGAATATATATAATGCGAGGAGCCCCTCTTGGGAGGGGGGCCGAGGAGCAACCCCAAGTCAAGAAGAACAGGGCTAAGTCCCCCCGAAGAGGGAGGGGCTCTGGAGGACTCGCGGGAAGCCGGTTAGCGCCTAGCCCTTCGTCCCACTCTCTAAGAAATGTATTGTTGGGGATCCCTCACAAATCGAGCCCCTACAATTATACTTATCTAATTGCTATGATATTTGTGTATTTTTTTTTAACATGATATGTGAATTAAACAATTTCAAAAATATAGTTACTTTGTTTTAAAAATAAAAAAATTAAAAAAAAAAAACTGCTGCTATTTTTTTGTTTAATGTAGGGTGCATTAGACCTTTATATATATGTGTGTGTGTTTTCTTTTTACGTATAGTGTAGTAAATAAAAATAAAAAAAAATTGCCGTTTTTTTTTTTTTTTAATACACTACATGTAAAAAATAAGGATTAGATGGATTGGATGAAGAATTTGGATTGTAATTAAATTAAGATTTTTATCAACGGAGAAATTATAGGAGAAGAAAAATTATATATATTTTTAAAAGCTAAAAATCTACAAAAATTTCTATAATTTGGTGAAACCACTTGGCGCATGTAAAAAATAAGGATTAGATGGATTGGATGAAGAATTTGGATTGTAATTAAATTAAGATTTTTATCAACGGAGAAATTATAGGAGAAGAAAAATTATATATATTTTTAAAAGCTAAAAATCTACAAAAATTTCTATAATTCTTGTGAAACCACTTGGCGCAACCACATCTTCTAAACCCACTTTTATTATATAGTATATGATATGATATGATTTACAGCAACTAAAAAAATGCCACTTCTCTATTAAAAATAAGAATAAAAATGCCACATCATTTAAAATAAATAAATAATATCAACAACAACTCATTAAAATAATAAAAAATAACCACCATAAAAACAAACCCATTTGCAACCGGCCACAACCACTATCTGCCACCTCTACCACCAACCAATCAGCCACAACCACCATTGTGGCAACCACAACCCATTGCAGGAAAAAAAAATAAAAAAAAAATAAAAAAAATAAACAAACCTCACTGTCACAAGACTCACAACCATTGTCATCAACAACCTATTAGCCAACACAAAAACTAATTAAAATCCACCATGCCTTACTAAAATCAACCAATACCCACAGCCACAAACAGCCACTGCCAGCCACCGCCACAGCCACAACCCTTCACCATAACAACTACCACAACTAGCACATCACCACACACCACAATATCACCACCTTATCCACATCACCAAATCCAACAAACTATTCTCTCTCTCTCTCTCTCTCAATAAACCCACGGCCAAAATCCACCGCCACAACCACCATCCATAGCCATAGCAAGAGGAAAGGGAAGAGACTAGGAGAAAGAGAGCCACGAAAGGGAGGGACAGGGTGGAGAGATGATACCATGGAATAGAATGGAATTAAGTAACCTTATTTTTTCATAAGAGAATGGAATGAAATGAAATTATAGAAATGAATAATCATAAATAAATGGAAAAAGAATTGTATAGAATGGAATGTATTTAAGTAAGGAAAAAGAAGGAAAAAGAAATGAATGGAATGATTTTTTTTTTGGAAAAGAATAATAGAATGAAATTAAGTAACCTTGTTTATATGTTTTAAAATAAATGAATGAAAATAAATGAAAATGAATGGAATATAAGTAACATTGTTTGGGAGTAACATAGATGGAAATGAATGAAATCATTTTATGACGATATTACTATTAGACCCCTATTTTAAAATAAAGAGTTGAATATATAAATGTATTTTTGGGGTTTCAGTAAATAATTTATTAAATCTAATTTCATTCCCTCCAATTCCTCTCAATTTTGGGGGAAATGAAAATTTGAGGTTCTAAGAAAATGAAGAGGAATGGGTGTTCCCTTCTACCTGTTCCATTCATTCCCACTTAGTGTGCGTTTGGCTCAAGCTTAAAAAGCCAACTTATTTTACTATTTATGGGTCCCACTATACTATTTCAGCTAACTTTTACCTTTATCTACAGTACTTTCAGGAAAAGTTTTTAGTTTCAGAAAAATAAGCGGATCCCAAACAAACCCTTAAACTCCCAAACAAGGAGAATGAGATTTCCATTCCCTTCATTAAAACTCCCAAACAAGGGAAATGAAGAATATAATAAAATTATTATTTTTGTCGTTCCTTTCCATTCCATTCCATTGCCTCCTCTTGAACGAGGGCTGACAGAAAGAGAACTGGGAAAAAGAAAGAAAGAAATGAATAAAAAATCGCAATTAACCCATTATCCTCTCACAACAATTTTTTACCATTTTTAATTTTCACTTTTTAACTTTTTTTATTTAATAATTGAGATTTAAAGTTGCTTAAATCTCAGCCATTCAAACTATTGCATTAGATACAATATTTGATCTCAATTCTAAAAAATCATTTAAAAATGTGTAATTTCCTTCCTTCATTAAACCCTAATATCAAATTTGAATCTCATTTTGAATTCAATCATCCATAAATAAATAGACTAGAAATTTGGCTAACTAGATTGCCAACATTCATGTCAAACCTAAATTTATTAGTTAACAAGAAAATCAATCAATCTAAATATATTCTTAGACTTTAAATTTATCCTAAACAAGTTTAATTGTGGTTACAAAAGACAAAAGAGAAGACATGAATGTTGGTTGAAGGGGATTCATTACGAGTTATTCAAGTTATTACCGATACTAAACCAGTTAAGACTATGTATGGACATGTTATTGAAGAAATTAGATTTTTGTCTTCCATAGTTAGTTGTAGTTTTTTGCATGTTAATAGGAAGGGCAATAAATTAGCTCACGCCCTTACTCAAAGAGCAGTTTTATTTGCAGATACTGATGTGTGGTTGGAAGACCTACCACAGGATTTGGATGATGTATTCCAGTTTGATTTACAGTAATAAAGTTCCTTTACCTTTTTCTAAAAAAAAAAAAAAAAGATGGATGCTTATAATATGGTCCCACATTTGACACAAAAATTAAGAAATAATTTAGAATACTTTGTGCAAAATTGGATTTCAGTTATAGAATCTAATTGAATTTTCTCTAAACTTTGGCTTTATATAGATATAAATTCCCTACATTCATGAGATATGTAGAATGTTTACATCCGTTTTCTTATTTATTTCCCCTTCCTTTTAACACAATCCCCAAATTATTGGATTCATTTTCTCTCATTAAACATATCTTCACCCTTTAGTGTGTTTGTCTACATATATGTGTGTGTATATATATATATATAATTGTATTTGTTTTGTATTCTTTTATTTTTGGGGGCAAGAAAACCCAATGTTGATAATTTGATTCCTCTCTCTCTCTCTCTCTCTCTCTCTCTCTCTCTCTCTCTCTCTCTCTCTCTCTCTCTCTCTCTATATATATATATATATATATATATATATATATATGATAATAACAAAGGAGCATATTATGTTTCATTTTAATGAAAATTTAACTATTACCGTAATCGCCTAATTTTTTTTATAGCTATTTGTGCAGACCAGAAACTGAAACCCGTTGGGCTGGGCCTCACTTGGACTCAAAATTTACTTGTATAGTGGGTTTGGATTTCCTACACTGGGTCGTTCTAAACACCAAGGCTCGACTGAATCACTTTCCTCTCCTCGGGGGTATGAACTACTTCCTTACTCTGTTTTCTCTCTGTTTACACTCTTCCTTCCCTCAATTCTCTAACCCTTGTCTTCTCGAAACTTCTGGTATTTATAGCTCACGAAGTAGTGGAGAGGTCATAATTACTCGCCAGTAAGTGCAACCGGCGGTCCAGTGTTATCGATCGTAAGTGGGTGGTTAGGTGGGCATGGAAAGCGATGAGGGTGGCGTTGGAACTTGGCTCCTACTTCCACGACAGTTCCCGGCAGCGGGGCCTCCCCGCGGGACTGCCGGGTAGGTACAGGCGGGGTGCTCCACGAGCCGTGTGTTCATCACTGCTCGGTAAGGGCCTGCCGAGAAACGATGTAAAGGCAAAGCTTGGGCCTGCAGCCTGCGTGGCTCGGGGTGGGCCGCTAGGTAGAGGCGGACCGGCCTCATGGGCCATATACCCAGGCCAGGGCCCAAGGCCCACTATGGGTCATGGTGCGGGGGCCGTACACTATTGTTTCAAATTAATTATATAAAGCATCACTCTTAGATCATTCACAGCAGTGTAGGTATATTGCTATATAGCAATAATTTAGCTCCTCAAACCCTCAAAATCAGCACACAGTAGTGGAGCTAAATCTTTTTTTTAGCTCCACTGCTACAGTGCACATCTATCTTTAGATGTGCACTGTTCATGAGAGCAAAAAAAAAAAAAAAAAAACTATTATTTTATTCACCGGTTTGATTAAAATAATCCACAGCACCATTTCTTTTTCATTCTTCTCTCTCGTTCACTCTCATACTCTGAAGCTCATCTCTCTCGGACAGCCCATCTCTCTCAACTCCGGTTTCAAATCCACCGCCCATCTCTCTCAACTCCGGTCTAAAATCCACCGCCCATCTCTCTCAACTCCGGTCTCAAATCCGCCCATCTCTCTCAACTCCCACTGCCCATCTCACCGGCCCAGACGAGATCTGTGGGTTTCTGGTGGTCGTGGGCGATGCGATGGTGGTGGCGTGGGGATTGTGGGTCGGATGGGTTGTGGGTTTTGGTGGGCATGGGATGGGCTGTGGGTTGGTGTTTAGGTGGCCGAATCGGTGTTGGTATGGTGATTGGGTGGCCGGATTAGTGGTTTTGGTAGGCATGGGATGGGCTGTGGATTGCTCGTTTGTTGGTAGTTTCTACAATCGGTGGTTTCAGCAATTGGTGGTTTATGCAATCGATATTTGTTGGTGGTTTCTCCAATCGGTGTTGTGCTTGGTTTGGTGTTTGTTGGTGATCGGTGGTTTTGTTTTGTTTTTTTTTTTTTTTTTCCTGTTTTGTTGGTGGTTTTTGCCTTGGTGGGGTGTGTGTGTGATGGTGGGGTGGTGGTGGTTGTTGCCTTGCTGGGGTGTGTGTGGTGGTGGTGGTGGTTGCTACCTTGCTAGGTATGTGTGGTTGTGGCTGTGGCTGATGGTAGAGGTGGTTGTGTCGGTGCTGGGATGTTTTTTGGGTTGTGGTATATATTATTTTATTGTAGTGTGAATATTATTTTATTGTGTTGAAAGTTAAAATAGATCCACCGTTGCAGTATGTGTGTAGATAAAGTGATTTTTTGTGTAGCTAAATAGCTAAAATTTTGTCTCACTGCTGTGAATGCTCTAACAAATAATATTGAAAACAATGATTTTTGGAACTAATTATGCTAGATGGTTTTTCAACCAAATTTCTTATCATAATTACGTAATTAAATGGATGTGAGCGTTAGAAGCTTTTATTCAAAAAGTATACATGTATAGAAGATATTATCCAAATCAAGGTCCGGTCAACAAAAATAAAGACAACAATTAATAACAAATAAGATTTTATTATAATTTCATATATATATTTTTTATTATAATTGTTGCAAATCAAGGTTTTTTTTTTTTTTTTTAATAATTACACTCTGCCCTCTTGAGATTTGAGAAAATAACTCCAAACTTGAAGGAAAAAAAAAAAAAAAAAACATTTTCCCCTCTTTATATCTTATTGACCAAAATTTGTTAAATTAATATTAAAAATTTTGCATACTAACATATCTTTACTTAAGCAGTGGCAGCTCCAGGATATATTTGTAGGGGGTTCAGTAAGAAGATGCATTTTGGGTAAAAAAGTGAATCTTGTGATCTACGTGATTTCTTTATTACAAAATTTTTCATAGTACGTACTAGCCAGAGAATAAAAGATGAGAAATGCTACATCTACAGTATTTTCACAATACTTTTTAAAAAAAATTAAGTTATAAGTTGTTATTAGTTCTAATTTAAACTCACTACTGAGATTACTTTTTTATTCTCATCAGTAACAGCTAATAACAATCTGACATTTAGTACGTACTAGCCAGAGAATATAAGATGAGAAATGCTACATCTACAGTATTTTCACAATACTTTTTTAACAAATTTAAGTTATAAGTTGTTATTAGTTTTAATTTAAACTCACTACTGAGATTACTTTTTTATTCTTATCAGTAACAGCTAATAACAATATGACATTTAGGCTTTGTTGTGAGCGTATTATGAACATAGCGTTTCTCATATAAGATAAACTATAAGTTCATTGCATATTGTTTATTAATACGATAAAAATACTAATTATTGTTGCTATGATTAAATCTTGAAAATCATCTTTTGTTTTTAAATACAATCAACATATGAATTGTTGTTGTTAAGTGAACTCCAAGCGAGATCTAAATACGATAAACTTTTATGTATTAATTTATTTCAAATTTGTAAAAATCTAAATGATTTTTTTAGATTTAAAATGAACAAATTTATATTTTTTTTGTTAGGCTTACTATTTTCCCCCCATATTTTAGATCAAATTGGTTTGTTATTGAGTTTTTTTAAAAAAATAAACCAAGAAATTATCAAGATGATTATATTAAAGTTCATTTCAGCTAAGCTTAAAAAAAAAAATTAGGTCTAAAGAGTTCAAAATTTATTTTAAGAGAGTCAAATAAAAAATATAATAAATTATATATAATATTTTTTTTGTCCCACCAGCTCAGCGGGGTTCATTTGAACCCCTGGACTGTACTTAGAGCCGCTCATGTACTTAAAGAGCAAATTTTCAAAATTATCTTATTTTATAATTATTTTTTTTAATTTTAATTAAAATGTATTTTAAAATATTTAGTGTAAATTTTGCTTTAAAAAAAAAAATCTTTTTTCAACCGAATATGAAGAAATTTGCAGTTGCAAATGTTTCAGAACTGGATAAATTTTGCATAGTTATCTTATTTCTATGCTGCTGCTTCTTCAGATGAGTTCTCCTTCTTTGATCTTTTTCTTCTTCTTCTTCTCTTTCTTATCTTTTGCCCGTCTCCATCACTCTGTAATTTCCTCTCTTTTTGGCTTTAGTGAATACTACTATGTGTTTCTCTTTCTTTCTTTTGTATTCTTTTTGAATTCCTAAAAGCCCGTCACGTAACTTGCATTGTAAATGATGAAAGCATTTAATTTTTGAATAAAAGCAAAAATCTCAGCCACTAGATTTAGCTCTTTTTTTCAGCTTAGTCCAACATGATGTGACAGTCATTGAGATGCAATAAATACATTAAGTATTTTTAAGATAAACGTTACTATCACACTATTTTTATAATTTTTATTATAACTTGTCACATCACTCCGTGAGTGGTGAAGCAAAAATCTCAGCCATTAGATTTAGCTCGTTTTGTCAGCTTAGTCCAACATGATGTGACAGGCATTGAGATACGATAAATATATTAAGTATTTTTAAGAGAAACGTTACTATCACATTATTTTTACAAATTTTGTTATAACTTGTCACATCATTACGTGAGTAGTGAAGAAAAAAGTGTGGGTCTACATTTCTATCACCCACATTTTACTACTTAGTAAGTTGTGTTGTGTAAAATATTATGGGCATTGCTCTATTTTAATTAATATTTACAGTTTTTTTAAAAGGCAATATAAATACAATTAAGGTAATGTTTGATATTGTTGGTTAAAAAATGTATAATTTTTTATTATTTAGCTTATTTTTTTTCTACTATTTAGATTATTTTTGTTAATTTTTATAGATTTTATTACACTTTTTTATACTATTCATGAGTTTTATGGTATATAATAATTATTTAATAATTATTTTAATTAAAATTTTTAAATAATTTAAAATTTTTAATTTTATTTAATGCAAGTGTCCTTCTAATTCTTATATAATAATAATAATAATTTATTATTATTATTATTATTATTATTATCATTACTATGGAGCCCAAGAATTTGACAACCCCGACCCATTTTATACTAAGCCTAAGGCCCACGCCGAGGAAGAAGAAATGTCCGAGTATGAACGAAGGAAGTCCAAAGAGCCAAGAAACATCGCCGAGGACGATCCTGTCCTTGGCCAGTCGAAATCACAGAAGGGAAGATCGGCATGCCATCAAAGGCAGCCTCCCAGAGCATCCCAAGAAAAAGGACAAGTACAATTGGGTCAGCCATGAGCGCATGGTGGAAGAGCAATTCAAGGAGAAATTGCCACCCCCGCATTAAATGCCCACAACTAACGTCCTGACCGCATTAATAAGGAAATGACCCCTGAACAGTGCTGTCTTGGTTGCTACAACTCACAGGAGGTTTGAGAAGGTAGCTGATGGGATAAACACTCGAGTAGTGACCTGCATGATCAACAAATGCAGGATCAGGATCAACTGGAAGGAGGGTATATAATGTAAGAAATCTTCCAAAAAAATGGAGAATGGAAGAAAAACATAAAACAGAGTAGCAATTTGTATCACCTTTGAAGCCTTTGTAACCAAGTACTGAAAGAACAACCAGCTCCTCATGAGGAGGGCCGAGGATAGAATCTCACACGTTAGTCTACGTCATTGTTATTCAATCCACTCATAACCATGTCTAGCTGTTGTAACCCTCACTAAAACTTAGTTCTTAAACCCATTCTCTACAAATTTATTGTATTGGACTAGTTGGGCCTGAGTCTACTCATCAAATAGCAGAAGTACTCAAACTCAGACCCTACAATCACAAGTTTAACTAATCAACATTTAAGTTTGCTTAGGATTTCATATTTCTTATTTGTCTTTGTGAAAGTTATGATATGAAAAAAATATATTTGAAAGATATATTTCTATATTTAATTGGATTATTTTAGTTAATTTTTCTATTTATACTAATTTAATATATTTATTTATATTTAAATAATTATTAAATTAATTATGACGTTATTACGGTTTGACCTCGATCTAAGCTCAAAAACTTTGAACCTCTTTCTTTTATGGTTCATTGAACGGTCCAGTCTGAAAACCATACTTTTAAGTACATTAGAATTCCTTTAAACTATCAGTTATGTCTTCTCTTACCAATCAGTTGCTCTATCAAAGTCATTTAGAATCAAACCACCAAATTTAGAGAATTTAAGGTGGTGTTTTTTTCCATAAAGTTTTGATTTTGGTTTTTCCACATTTAAATTTTGCTTCTTAAAGTGTTTCTACTGATAAAAATTTAAAAAATTGTTTCTTTGCATCTATACATTGGACTTTTACCTTATAATATTATTGAATATGCTCTCCTTAGTTTTCATGATTGTTATAGATTAACAGAAATAGTTTGAAAAATGGATTATGAATAGAAGTGCACTTCTACTAAAGAAAACAATTTTTAGAATGTGGGGCTCAAAAGGTTGTATTAGAACAAACGAATGGATGTTCTACATTACCCAAATGAAATTTAATGTATTTTAATGTGTTTTATTGTATTGTTATGTCGAATTGATGGTATTTTAAATATGTAAAATATTCTCATGCATTGCGCTTGTTAAATGCTAGTATATATAAAAGTAGAGACCTCATGTGGAAAAGCATAAGGTTCTGTCAAGTGGCATATTGTATGCCATTCTTTTTATTTAGGTTTCCACCTTATCTAAATTTCGTAGTTAAGTCACACTATTAAGTAATAGTAGATGCATTTATTTAATGCATTAATAAAATTCAAAAAATTTGTATACATTTATAACTTTACATGCTTTAAATAGATACAGATGAATCTAAAAAGTCATGAGAAATGTAGGAATTAAGAAAACTTTTCAATTTAAGACTAACTTCGATGCAGAATTATAAGAGTCGGATTCAATGAATTGGGTAATATGATTATTTGTCTCAACATTTGTCCAATATAAATCCCCATTTTCATGGTACTTAAAAATTAAACTTCTATAATTTTTCTCACAATATCTTTTGTTTTCTTTCTATAAGGTATGTTAATTTTCAAAATATTATGTTTGTCTTAAATATTTTATTTAGATTTTATGTATATGTTTTTACTTATGTAGCATTGTAACATGTTTAGGCTTATTTTTTCATATTATGTGCCAATTTGGATTTTTGGTTTTCCATATGATGCATATACTTCGTAAGGATTTGTAGTTTTATTTTATTTTATTATTATTATTATTTTATTTTTGTTTTGGCTACTTTAAGTTCAATTAAAATTTCGAGGTATACATAAGAAATACAAAGTCAATTCAGGGTCCATCTTAACGCATGGTCCAGACCTTAATGTACATGATTGTCGTGAGGACAATTTATTCAACATTTGCCCTTCTATTGTCATATAAATATCACAGTGAAATGATTTAATATCCGTTCTATTAATAACATGATTTCATATTTGAGTTTCAATATTTTGCGTACTAAAATACTCTCACACAAATTTTTAAACTCTCTAAAATACCCCTATATTTTAGTTAAATAATTTTAAATTAAAAAAAACAAATAAATTAAAAGATTAATTTACTATTCCTAAGTTTTAGGTTTTTCCTTTATCCACTATCTCTATTTCATTTTTAAACGTTATTACACGTTACCTTATCTGTTTCTTAAAAAAAAAATTGCATACGGTTGTTTATATATCACTTTTAAACATTATAACACTAAATCAAAAAAACAAAAAAAAAAAAAAAGCATTATTACATGCACAAAGTGCGTGTGATGAGTTTATCACAGTAAAATGGATAAAAATTGTGAACCACTAAAACTTGGGCGCTACAACTTTTTTTTTTTTCCAGCTAAAACTTGGATATGTTTACTATTTAGATATTAAAATTAAGCGAAAAATATTGTAACCTAACTAATTACTTTTGGTGTTTTCAACAAAGACGCTTATTGTTCAAATCCCCCTTCTCTCATTGTAATTATTGAATTATAAATAAATGAAATTAAGAAATTTTGGTCCCCCCCCAAAAAAAAAGAAAGAAGACAATTAGCTTCTCTCTATGAGGAATCAGGGTGTTGCGGGAGAAGGGGTACCTTAGAGACGATAGAGATATGTGGTTAAAAGTCTCTTCATGAGCAATAGTGTGACAACCAGCCTTCAAACTTGAGTTGAGGGCTCTCAAAGATGGATATACTTGCCTAGAAATTGAACTTGATTCTTGACCATTATTGATATTATCAAACCAAGCAAAGACCATTAATACCTTTTTTTGAGACTTATTATAGATGAGTGTATATCTAATAGGAATGTGAATAAAATAGGCATAATCATTTCTAAAGAGGGCTAACGTGTGGTTCTAAAATAGTAATTTGGGGGGTTTTACGATCCTAATGCTAATGCTCTAAACAAACTAAACTTCTGCATGCTTTAATGTTAAACATTTGACATATTAGATTTTGAAAACAAAACCAAACTTTTGAATGTCAATGTTAAATAACTGTGCAATAAGCTGTGAGTTCTTACTTCTTATGACCACAACTAGATTTAACACACACACACACACACAAAATAAAAATAAAATAAAAATCTTACCTTAATTTGTATACAAGGACTTGAATTTGTGAAAAAATTATTGAATATGAAGATTAAAATAATAGGTCGTTTACTGGGTGTTGATTTACAAAGTTGGTAAAAATAAAATACAATGCCAATCATATCTTTAAGCTAGATCGATTTGTTAGGCAAAATCTTATCATTGTCAAAGCTTGAGTCCTTTTTTTCATCTCCTTTGGAAGTTGAGGAACTTGACGCCGTAGGAAAAGACAAAGAAGAAAAGGAGGACAAAGCCAATATGGGCCACAACAACAGCTCCAAGGAAGTCATATTCAAAGCCCAAGCGGGACTTTAGGTAATATTTCACCGTAACATAACCTTTTCCAGGTACCTCAATTCGAGTAGTCTTGTCACCCACTTGGGAGGTCACAAGCCCATAGAGTGTCCAAGCCACCGAAGAACCCCAGCAATACCACCTCCACCATATTGGAATTAGCTGCACGTGTGAACCATTAAAATTTTGAATTTAGAAATTCGATTTTCTTTAAATGTAATGGGCTTGTAAACTATATAATAATCTTCTTTCTTTTATGCAAATTTGTATCATAATCTTGAATGGTATATTGGGAGAACATCCCCTCTAATTTAAATCCTCTTATTCCCCATAATTTTTTGTCAAATTTGTGTCACGTAGTATTTATTTGATTTTGTATGGTTTAAATGAGCATTTTAAGTCCATTGGATTTTTTTAATGCCAGATGTCTCTCATCTAACTAAAAATTGGAGAAAATTAGGTAGGAGCGGATCCTTTCCTATATCAGTAGCACAATCACATGAATATTACTAAACCTACATTTTCCTACCATGTGGAATGTATGCATATATATATATATATATATATATGCTCATCAATATTCAATATATATATAAAAGCAGAGACCTCATGCGAGAGAGTATGAGATTCTGCCATGTGGCGTACTCCATGAAGAGAATTGAGATACCCTTAAACCATATTAGAGATAAGAACAAATTTAAAAATTGAGACTCTTTATTTCTTTTGGTTCAATGTTTCAAGACTAATTTTTGTTACATTTTGTATTCAATGTTTTAAGCCTACTATTTATTTCATTTGGTTCAATGTTTCAAGACATTCCATCTCTCTCACACGCAAAAAACTCTTTGCATTTTCATTAATCATTTTCACTTTTACTCCTTTATATACACATGCCCATAGCCTTTCATATCATCCTATCTCAAATACACTTAGAAAAAAATGATATCATTTAGCTTCAACTTTTCAATGATACCTACATAACTTTAACGTTGCAGTATCATTTGATTGTAACCCGTATGAGTAGGCTATGACCAAGGAAGGGGGTTTGCGTTTTTTATTCAATGACGGTAGCTTACGGTTTTGATGTTGAAGTCAGACATTGTAGATATTATGAAAGTTATGATTCGCTTTGAGTCTTTGATTGTCTGAGATTTTGGTTTGGGAAAGTTATAAAATGTATTTTATTTTAGAACTAAAGAAAAAGAAAAAGAAACATTTTAATTGATTATTTATGAAGTTAGCTTCTTTATATATATATATATATATATATATATATTTTGTGTTAGAATTCATAATTTGTAGGTTTCTTTGTATATAGCCATAGTGGTAAAAACAAAAATCCATGGTGACTTAAAAGTATTTTTCGCTTTTTTTAAAGGATACAAAAGCCCAACTAAAGTCAATTGAATTTTGATAAATGAATGTGTTTTTAGCAAATTTCTCTTTGTTTAATACCGTTCTCTTTATGTTGATACTTACAAATGATTTCCTTAATTCCATTGAGATAATTAATTGGGTGTTTATGATCAAGGTCTCAATATTTGGTTGTGAGAATAGAGTGATTGAGAAAGTGTTTGGTAGGTTGCTTAAATTTATGTAATTTTAGGATATAAAAATATTTTATATTTTGAATTCTTATTTGCAGATTTTAAAATCATTTAATCAGTTTGAAAAATAAAAACTATTTTTAACGGTAAATATTATAATGTATTATAATCTTACAATGTTCTACAATTTTTTAAAATAAATTATGAATAAAAAAAAATTAAGTTTCAAAGTATTTAACAATATTGTGGGCAAACATATAAATATTATACAACAAAATAAGTATTAAGTATTATATGTAGATTTTAATATACATAAAAATGATTTTAAAGTAGTCCATGCATCGCACGGGATATCATCTAGTTGCTATAAAAGAAGATTTATTGAAGTATACTTTTTCTTACTCAAGAATGTATTGTTGAAGCTTTTGGAATAAAAGAAGTATATATTCATCTGACTCAAGGTTTCCTAACTCCCCATCTAGATATGCAAATCATCATTCAACTCCTGATAGTAACTTAAGTTCATTAAGAACTAAGAAGGTCTTCTACACTCTATTAATTGTGACACAAGTGAAGCCAGGATTTGATCACAGAGGGGGCAATATATATCTAACAAACACACATGCATGTTTAATATTAGAAGTAAAATCACTTTAGAAAATGCTTTTGTATACTATACTCCATAGGTGGATATATCATACTATATTTTGTGTAATTGTTTAGACATTACTTACCAGCCTTGGGATGAGGGAACCAGAGAACACGTTCCAGAAGCTTAGGAAGAAGGACATAACAATGGCAGCAATTTGGGGGCCAGGAGTCAGAGCTATAACCATCATCCCGTACAATGTGAAGTACAAAAAGCACATCAAGATAAATATGTAAAACCACAAGAACTTTTCAAGTCGCCAATGGAATCTAATCATTGAGTAAAGGATAAGAGTGTAGGCAAAAGTTTGGATAGCAACATAGATTATCTCTACAGCCACTTGCAGGACATCAAATAAAAATGCAAATTATTTTTGCAGCAAATCAGAGTATTAGGGTTTTTTTTTTTATTATTATTATTCGCTTTCAATTATTTTCCTTTACTTGAGTAAATGCATAAGGCAAGGCTGAATACATTCCTGCCACTCTTTCGCAGTAAAAAACTGTCCTTTCAATTGCCACAACAGATTGCACTGCAGCAGTGAAGGAAAAGAACAGCAGCATACATAGCCCCCAGCAGATTCAACAGGTCTTGTTCCTTGTCCTTGTTAACATGATAGTTTCATCATCAAACAAGCATAAGAATTGCATACTTAATTATATGTCCATTTGTTTTAAGACTCTAAGAGGTCAATAGTATGATTTTCCAACTAAGAAGGAGCGTGAATATATATACATACATACATGCCTATATATATATATATATATATATATATATATATTGCTTGTGTAACTATGCAGAATTCTACAATATTACTAGCTAAGCTCAAGTTAATAACTTTCTTGTACCATAATCTTCCCCAAGTGCATGATTAAAATTGGATAATATAAATTCATTGTTAAACTAATCATACACTATGGGTTAATGATCCTGTGCAAGTGAACTACTATTTACTGTATGAGTTATAACCATACCCTGGTAGTTGAATAAAACTATCTGGATAAAGATAGGAAAAATCAGAATTACATGACTTACGTCTTATATCCTTTGTTCCAGAAAATTAGTCCAAATATAACACCAATGACTATTGTCATAAGGAGCCGGATGGCATTATATCGTGGGTTTCTCCAATAAGACCAATATTGCTTCCAAAAGCAAGCTTTACATTGAGTCTCAAAGGATTGAGAATATTTGGTGGGGAAGCAAAGGTCATTCGATCCTGGTGCAGGCATGCTTAGCTCTTTGATGAGTTCTTGATTCTTCTTGTAGAAGGAATCAATGTAGAAAAACTTAGTATAGTTGAAAATGAATTTGAAAATTGTAAGAGGAAATAAGGGGTGTTGAGGCTCATTTTTATGAAGCCCAGCAGGCCCAAGGCCCAGAGTTGAAGGCGAACTGAACGAAACAGCAAAAAGAAAAAGAAGGCATATGAATGGTTCAAGGGTCCATGAGATGGGCCCGGAAGAAGCAAATGGGCTTGAATAGGCCCGGAAAGAGAAAAGAAACAAATCCGTGGAAAGGATGAGGGAAAAGAAAGAATGGGCCACAGCAGGCCCACTGCAATAAGAAAAAAAGAGAGTAACAGGTAAATGGAGAACCCATGAGCCCAAAGGATAAAGTTTATAGAGAAAATTGGGCCAAGAAAGCCCAAAGTGAGTTAGCAAAAATCCATGTGTGAAACAAAACCAATGGGCCAGGGATGCCCACAAGAAAAACAAGGGACATTGGAGCCCGCAAGAAATGAAAAAGAAGCCCAGCAAGCATACTGGGCTACTGAGAAGGAAAGTACACGGCAGGTTCGAAAGAGCCCAGCAGGATTGAGTTGAGCAGTAGGAATAGCAAACCTGGCATGGCAGGAGGCGCAAAGCCACAAAGCAAAACGCCCAAACTAAAGGGAAGCCCACTGCAGAGCTCAACCCTCCAAAGAAAGGGACAACACATGGGCGTTGGCCTGCCGGAAAAACAATCCACATCAGAAAATGCCAAAAAGCGCACGGCAGGATATGCGCACCCATTTTCAGACCTCGGCAAACAAATGAAACATCAATAAGGTAACGCATGCGAACGACCCAGGCATCACCAGCCTATACCCAGCCACTATGGGAAAGGGTGATGTCATGGGTGAGGGCATGGTCTGGCGGTGGGGAGAGGAGCGGGAACCCATTTTGCGTTTCTTGCCCAGACTCTTTCGGTGGGCACAGTCCTGCTGGGATGACATGCCACCCAAAAGAGGCAAGGGTGGGTAAGAACCGCTGGGTGCATGCCATGAGAGACCGAGAGAGAGAGGACACACTAGACGAAGTAGAGAAGGAAGCTTCGTTGTCTGAAAGCCACGGGTCAATGGTGGATCAGAACCATTTGACTCGGTAAGTGGATGGAAAAAGGCTACGATAGTAGAATAGGGCCATAGAAAGGCTAGAACAGTAAAATCGGCCACGGCAGGCCCTATATAAGGGACCCGTGGCTGTGTGCAAGGGGGGGCAACGAAAAGTGATCAAAAAACAGGGAGAAAAGAATTGAAAGAGAGAAAACAGAGAGAAAAGAATCGGAAGAAAGAAAACAGAGAGAAGGAAATTCTAAGAAAAAAAAAAACAGAGTGCTTATGGCAGGCATGCACCTAAATGGGTTAACCCCCCCCCCCCCCCCCCCCTCTCTCCCTCAATAGCCTTGTCCTCAAAAGGCAATACAAAATCTATACCTGGGCATATACCATTTGGGGCTGTCCTCTCAAAGCAATTAATTTCACCAAGTGAAGTTACTTGCGTTGAGGGAGTAGTATTCCCTTCCGTGGTTGGAGTCCTGCGGCAATACTAAATATGGCAAACTCGTTATTTTACTCTACTAATTTCGCTTTAATATTTTGTTTAAGCGTTTTTCTTTAAAAGTAAGGCCTTTAAGTCATTTATCTTGTTCGTTGCGGAAGAAACAGTGAATGCATTTTTCTTTACGTTTTCTATTTTATGTCTGCCTGCCATAACTTGTCAACAATAACTCTGCTTGCTGTGAGCTCTTAAATGGACTTTGGCAGACGCGGCAAAGATTGTGCACAAGCCGGGCCAAGGTGTGCTCCAATTGGGCCAGTCCCAACTCCTCACCCAGAAACAACCCGGACCTAGTGCGGCAGGAGCTTGCCCAATACCCCAAGCCAGGCCCACCCCCTTACAAGGGGCTATAATTTTTTGAGAATATCTAATGTTCCCCTTACTTGTACAATTCAGAATTGACATAAATTTTTGCAAAATCCACATCAAGTTGAGCCTCAACTGCAGGAGAACTGATTTCTAGCATCCATGTTGCAGGATTATATCCATCTTTGATCTTAGAAACATTTGGGATGGCCTGCAATTGTCATATATTAGTTTGTGACTAAAATTCCAAAGAGTTACTTCATTGATATCCTGCAGTGGCTATAGACATTAGTTTGTGATAACAGCTTCAAAGATTTACTGTTATAAATTGTGAATGATTCTCTTAAGCATTTTGAATAACAAGTGCCATTCACCACAAAGTATTCTACAAGCTTGTGAGAATGGTGACCGAGGGGTCCAGTGTAAATGACTTGTCCACCTCTCTTCATCAACAGCAGCTGTGGGCAATTTGATATATTTAGAAGTGTTATGTGGCCATAGGACAGTCAAACACAAGTCTCAAATGCAAAAATGTTGATATTGATCTATCCCATATACCTCATCAAAAGCTTCAAAAATGTCTATGCTTGGCTGGTGAATTGTGCAGACAACTGTTCTCCTTGTATCCACTGTGTTTCTCACTGTACGCATTACAATTGCTGCAGCTCTAGCATCAAGGCCTGACGTCGGCTCATCCATGAATATGATTGAGGGATTAGCAACCAATTCTACAGCTATTGTGAGTCTCTTTCTCTGTTCAGTTGACAAACCATTTACTCTTGAAAGACCAACTATAGAATATCTCAATGGATTTAGCTCAACCAAGTCCATGACTTCCTCAACAAACATCTATAGCACAAAAAATGAAAACTATGTAAAGTAACACCATTGGACAAACCTTTAATTTTTAGACATATATAGTGAATGGAAAATTGGAAGCTATACATATTATGAGTTACATATATACTTTTAATAGAGACTTATTCATGTCAAGAAACAAAGTTTAGATAGGTTATGAAACTCCAATTTTGTTCTTGTCTTGACACCAAAATATTGTAAGCTGAATTTAGAGAAAGGAAATTTAAATAAATCTAAATGGCAGAAATGAATCATGCAAATGGCTCCAAGTTGTACAAATAATGATTCTGTGACATTGTTTTCTAACCACATGACCTATAAACATATGGGCACAACCCAAAATAAGTGTTATCTAATTATTTTGGGCTAATTAATTTGTGAAATTAGAATATTGTGGCCTGAGACACAAGTTTGTATCTTTTCTTAGGAAGGATAAATAACCTATTAAATTGAAAGATTAAATACAATAATCTCATATAGAAATGACTTGCTAGGAAAATGAAATTATATTTTGGACAAAAAAACATGCCTCTCGAGTTTCCTGTTTAACTTCCTTAGCAAGATGTAGCCAAGCAGAGTACACAAGAGATTCATAGACAGTAATATTGGGTGAATGGATATCATTCTGTTCGCAATAACCGCTAACCCGAGCAAAAGTTGCTTGGTTCTTCAGGTAACCAGATATGCTGATACTTCCTTCAATGGACCCGCTATTTTTTCTTCCTGCTAGAACATCCATCAATGTGGTCTTTCCAGCACCACTTACACCAACCAATGCTGTTAAAATACCAAGCCTGAAAGCACCACTAACTTCTTGTAACAGTTGGAGACGACTTTCTTCGATTCCTTGGCTCTTCATTTCTTGATGAAGAAACTAGTGTTTAACATCTAGATTTAAAAAACTTGAAGGTTTAAACTTTTGAATTGGAAAGTATTTCAAGATGTTAGCTTCATGTGACACATAATATTATGAGCCTAATTATTAGGACAAAACTCACTATAGAGTTGTTCGTTCTTATGTAGTATTTGAAATATCTTGACAACTTAAGTTGATGAGCACCTTCTAGACATTCAGGATATCACTATCGTACAATTAATAGTCTAGCAGTCCACTTATGATGCACTCAAGGAAGAATGATTAAAAGGTATAAATGATTAGTCTATTGGGTAAATAAACTTTTATATTGACCATTTATGGAATCAGTTCTTATTTTTTTTGCATTTTCTTCCAAATGTATGGCGATTCTGCAAAATGGAAAGAGATAAATGAGAAATGTGGCTTACAACTGGCATATCGACATAGTAATTTACGTGATTAAATGCAAGTGACAAAGGCTGGAATGGCAACACCATTCCTCTTCTAGTAGGTGCATTCTCTGCAGCACTATGAATTGAGTTGTCTGGAGTGTTCTTCACTGCATCAATGCCTGTACTCATTCACATGTTATCATCATTAACAGAAGAGACCATTTATTTTCCTTAAAGCAACTATATAAATGATTTCATAAACTGCAAGTTATGGAACCTTGAAACAATGGAGCAGTTGAAGATGTGCTCAATTCTATGCTCCTCATCCGAAGCTATCCATTAGAGGACTGCTTTCCACTCTTGTTATTGTCATCCTCCTCAACAATAACTAATTTAGAATCACCTAAGGCTGTGTTTGATTAGCAAAGCAATGTCAACTCCAAAATCACATTGCAGTAATTGAATTGGAAATTAGTGTGGTAAATGATTGCTTACGATTTAGAAATGTGAGTGCCGTAATAAAACAGATGTTAAAAAGCAAAAAAAACCCAAGGAGTGCCCCAACACAAATCCAGTACTAATAGTCTTCCTTAAACATGCCCCTGGCCTGAGAAGAACCTTTCCGACGGTGGGTTCAGGAATAATTGGGTCAAGATTGGGTTGTAAAAAGGAAAAAGTGAAGACAATTAAATGAAGGTATTTTAAAGGAACAAAATGACTGTATGCAAGTTTGCTTGGAGATCTTACTGCACTCCATCTTTTGTCAAGAAATTCATTAATGGCTATGGCATTCTGTCCATACATCATGGGAGAAATGTAGTAACACCATATCATCCATGGTTCAATGTCATCTAAACAAGGAGAAGGATTTAGGTGTTTTCACTATTCAAAAATAATACCATTACATGAAGTGCTCATCATCTTTCAGCATATCTATAGAATCATCTATGTAGAAACTTGGGCACTAAAGATTTATAATTAATTGTTTGAAAACATAAACTGCTAACCTTTGGCTACAATGATCCCACCAAGGACAAAAACCAATAACAATGTAAAGGTACCTAGTGTATCTGACACAACTTGAACTCTTCCTATTGCTCCAATAAAACGGAGGAGAGATAGGGCCATCTGATGGATGCTGAAGAATGCCAATAATTGGTGGAAAAACCTAATAGAATTTTCAAGATGTATTAATAAACATACATCATAAATTCACATAGCTCATGGAAGGAAAATAAGTGACATAACAAGAAATTAAGTTTATTCATCTATCTGAAAGAAAATAAGTGTAGGCACATACCTACTAGGAGCAGGAGCAAACCCAATAGTGTAATATGTTAGGTAGGTCCATATTCTTGACTCCATCAATGAGAGGGGAATCCTAAGGAGCCAAATCGGTAAGCAAAAAGCCCATGCTGGATGGAACAAGAAATCTCGCTGCTTAAAAAATATAGGAAGCCTAAACATGGTCAATGCAAGTTCTGCCATTCCATTGAACATGACATTAATGAGACTGAAGAACAATGCACCATAATATTTCCCTCCATCTTCTAATCGACCATGCTTCATTTTAGTTCTTAAGAACACTGTCATGGCAATAATTGACATTATGGTAATCTGGGTTGTCTTGAATATATAAATAAAAGAGTTGCGCTTCATCAATAGCCACTCCCTTCCAAAGCATGCCTTGAAGAGTTCCCAATTTGAAATTCCATACTTCTCTTTTACTAATGCTGCAGGATGGGCTTTAGATCTATCATATGGAATTCCAAGCTCTTCAAAAAGTTTCTGGCCAATGTGAAAATTATGAAAGTGGTCTACAAACTCAGGAACACTGGTATATCGGTAAGGTTCATTCTTTTTGCACCAATACTGCTCCTGATCCTTTTTGGAAGTAACCTCTTGCAAAAAGTCTGCAACTCCTTTCCTTTCAGGGCACTTGAAGCCCACATTTTCGAAAAATTCAAGTACATTCTCATGCGGACCTTGGTAGACAACCTGACCCTCTGAAAGTAAAATAATGTCATCAAAAAGATCAAAGGTTTCAGGTGCAGGTTGCAGAAGAGAAATTATCATTGTCACATCCATTATATGAACCATCTACCTCATGAACTTGACTATTAGAAAAGTGGTTGAATTGTCCAGACCAGTTGATATTTCATCCATGAAAAGAGTCTTTGCTGGTCCAACCAGCATCTCTCCTGGATTTAGTGTAATCATTCCTATTAGATTTTTGTAAGTCCAGAAATTGTTCTAGAAAAAACACTGTCACTTAACTTTTATATGTAGTCCTTGTTGCCTATTTTTACATACCAGTTGTAACACGCTTCTTTTGTCCACCAGATATGCCTCTTCTCATCTCATCACCCACCTTAATGTCAGCACAAATATCCAATCCAAGAATCTGTTATGCATAATTTGAAAAGTTAGACAAGAAAATTTGCCTAATAAGTAAAAGGTCAGTTACCATCGAGACATAATGTCAACAAACCTTGAGAACATAGTCCGTAACAAGACTTGTTTCTTGGCTTGCCATTGCTGTGGCTTTCATGAATGCATCTATTTCAGGATCTGGTTTTATTCCTGCTTCTTTTTCTCGTCTTGACAATTCTGCCAACAACTCATAAGCTGCTCCAACTCCCAAACAACGTCCTGAAAAGTCCAACGTCTCTCTAACTGTTATTTCCCCATGATGAAGATCATGTTGGCTAATGTATGCACAAGTTCTCTGTGGAACAAATTCTGATAATTCATGACCACAGTAACTGACTCTCCCTGATTCCTGTTCATAGAAGTTGTTAATGAAAAAGTTAGAACAACACAACATAGGAGTGGTCATCATTACTAGAGGTACCAAGAATTCAGCAATTATTTTTGGAAGTCATTGTGAAATAGCTGGCAAATCTATCATATTTCATATTAAGAAACATTTTCAGGAATACGTCAAAGAAAGCAGACATAAAGGACAAGCAAACAAGACTTCATGAACATTTTATAAACTAAAATTTCCAACATTACTTGCTCATCGCGCTATTCAAACGGAATTTAGTAGAACCATAGAATTTTTATTTTTTTATTTTTTTCATACATACAACAAAGCCATAGGCATTGTCCTAGTGAGAGAGAGCAGGAAATGACACACACCTTGAGATCCTTGTCCCTCTTCCCAGCAAGTGTCTACAGCAATGTTGTTTTTCCTGATCCCGAAGGTCCCAGAAGCAGTGTCATTCTGGAGAAAAGCCACTAAATTAATCAACAAAACATATACAAGAAATTCAAAAGGTAAATAATGTATATAAAATTGCCTTGACACTGCACATGAGAAGCAAAACTATATTGTTAATTCTAATTCATTAAAAGGTCTTTCTGTTACATAATGTTTCGTCACTTTAAAGCCCGTTGCTACACGGTACCCTTACAAAGCCCGTTGCTACACGACAATATTTTTACAAAATCTCAAACTATTTACAAAAACCCAAATACTATTTTGGCAACTATTTCTAAAAGCCCAATATTACTTTGGCAACTTTTTCTAAAAGCCCAAATACTATTTTGGCAACTATTTCTAAAAGCTCAATATTATTTTGGCAATTATTTACAAAAAAGCCCAAATATTAGTTTGGCAAAATTTTACAAATACTCAAAAGCCCAAATACTAGTTTGGCAAAATTTTACATATACTAAAAGCCCAAAAACTGTCTTTAGCAATATTTTATCAAAAGCCCAAATACTAGTTTGGCAATATTTTACAAATACTAAAAGCCCAAGTACTATCCTTGCCAATATTTTATCAAAAGCTCAAATATTAGTTTGGCAAAATTTTACAAATACTAAAAGCCCAAGAACTATCCTTAGCAATATTTTATTAAAAGTCCAACTACTAGTTTGGCAAAATTTTACAAATACTCAAAAGCCCAAGTACTATCCTTGGCAATATTTTATCAAAAGCCCAAATACTAGTTTGGCAAAATTTTACAAATACTAAAAGCCCAAGTACTATCCTTGGCAATATTTTATCAAAAGCCCAAATACTAATTTGGCAAAATTTTACAAATACTAAAAGACTAAAAGTTCAAATACTATCCTTGGCAATATTTTATCAAAAGCCCAAGGTTATTGATACTTGGCAAAAAATCATATTATAAATATTTTACTAAGGGCCCAAGTACTATTTTTTTTTTTTGGGGCAAACCATCATTTCAAAAAAATCCAAAATCACTTTACAAAAATATTATATCTTGCTCAAAAGCCCAAAGTTAACAATCTTTGGCAAAATAGATTTTTTTTTTTTACAAACGCATTATACTTGAAGCCCAAAGCTAATAACCTTTGGCAAATTGATTTTCCTAAACAAGTATATAAGCTAATGAATCATGGCAAATATTTATACCATATTATCTATATTATGAAATAACACCATTCATTTTTCCAAAACCCATGGCAAACATATATCAAGCCCATGGAGAAATGTGAGTGTGTGTCATTAATAATTAAGCCCATAGAGATTATATTCAAGACCTATGGCAATTTTATTTATCTTGCAAACCCATGGAAAATATTCATAAAAATCCATGGAAAAATTATATTATCAAAGTAATTACTTATTCGATGATTATAAAGCCCATGGTAATTATCTTAAACCCCATGGCAATTATTATTTACCTTGCTATTTCACAAAAACACATAAAAGATTCAAATAAAATTATATTATGATAATTACTTATCTTATATTACTAACATTTAAAGCCCAAGACTAATAATATTTGGCAATATCTTAAGCCCAAGGTTAATAATACTTGGCAAATACTATATTACAAATATTTGAAACCCAATAATGAACATTTTTTTTAATCTCTTAAATGCATAGCTATAATTTATGCCATATTATAAACCCATTGAATCTATTTTGTAAAACCCATGGTAACTATGTATGTTACGTGACACTATCCATTTTTCCAAAACCCATGGCAAACATACATCAAGCTCATGGAGAATTATGAATTTGTGTTACTAACATTTAAGCCCACGGAAATTATATTTAAAACCTATGGCGATTAATTTTAACTATTTATTTTATTTAACACTATTCGTCTTTCCAAAACCCATGGCAAACATATATCAAGCCCATGGAGAATTATGAATATGTGTTATTAATATCTAAGACCATAAAAGTTTTTACCTTAAAATCTATAGCAATTATATTAAAAACTTATGACACTTATGTACGTCGTACTTTATTATAAATCCATGGAACTTACCTTAATAAAACCCATGGTAAGCATTTACTCCTATCTTATATCACGTTATTTATCTCTCTACCATGCAAAAGCTCATGGAAATTATTTTAAACCCCATGGCAATTAATATTTACCTTACTATTTTACAAAACCCAAGGAAATCATGATAAAAAATATATATATATATATTTATATATTATCATGAAAATTATAATTATTTATCTTATGTTATATTATTTATCCCATTAACATTCAAAGCCCAAGACCAATAATACTTGGCACCATTTTATCAGAAGCCCAATAATACTTGGCACCATTTTATCAGAAGCCCAATACTACTTGGCAATATTTTGAAAGCGCAATATCATTTGGCAAACATTATTGTAAAGTCTTAAAAGTCCAAGACTAATAATACTTGGCAAATAAATTATTTCAAATATCTTACTAAAAGCCCAAAACTAATAATATTTGGCAACATAGATTTCCTAACATATATATGTACTTATCTATACCACAAGATTTATATAAAAACATAGTAACTATTTATCTTATGTAACACTATTCATCTTTCCAAAACCCATGGCTAACATACATTAAGCCCATGGAGAAATATGAACTTGTGTTACTAATATTCAAAACTCATAGAAGTCATATTTGAAACCTACAACAATTACGTTTATTTTACAAACCCATGGCACACATTTGTCAGAAGCCCATAAAAAACTATATTACAAGATAATTATTTATTCTATAATTACACTAAATAATAAAAGCCCATGATTCAAGTCTATGTCAAAACTATTTTATCAATAGAATTCAATCCTATAATCAAAGCCCATGGTTCAACCCCGTGGCAAATTATTTATCAAAGCCCAAGCCTAATAATGCTTGGAAATATCTTATCAAAAGCCAATACAACTTGGCAATATTTTAAAAGCACATGATTCAAGTCCATGGCAAAGTTATTTTATCAATGGAATTCAATCCCATAATCAAAGCCCATGGTTCAAGCTCATGGCAAATTAATTAACAAAGCTCATGCAATTAAGAAGAAATAGCCAACGGTTCAGCTGTGATACCTGCAACAAATCTATGCTCATCCAACGCCTTTCTACACTCGGGGGCTTGATTCACTAATCCAAAGGATTTCATTTCTGGTGGCTACAATTGGGTATTGATCAAAAAAGTATCAAATATGTCAATAGAGGCACTCCCACTACATAACTCTATTGATCGAGCAATGGCCAATCTCTTTCAAGAAACATCTTCACTCGTGCATGCCCTTGCAAAACAAGCCCTTGCAAGACAAGCCCTTGCAAAGCAAGCCCATGCACTCGGGGGGCTGAATGTTAAGGACAAATTTTTCACACCACATGGCTTCATTTCATTGGCGACTCGCACCACGTCAACACTATCATGGATTTTGAAAAAATCTCTTCTAAAGCCCATAAGAGCCCATATTTACACAAAAAAGGTGTCAAAGCCCATGGTTCAAGCTCATAGCACATCATCTCATATTTGGCTCATGATCCAAGCTCATGAGTCTTATTGGGGGAATTTTGGGAGTCGTGGTTTGGAGGACCAAGAAGTATGTTCAATAAAACTCTAGTGGTTCAAAGTTGACAAAGAAAAGCATGTTGCTTGGCATGTCTTTCCCAATTCCCGGAATTTTGACGGGTCAATGTGCAATAGGTAACATTTGGTAAGCCTCTTATATCACATAACACTTAAAATGATAAGGGGACAAACTTAACCAACCGATGCACACGGCTAGACATGCTCTAACTCCCTCCAGTTGCACCCATTTTTCCCTTTCAAATATGAAGGTTGCTGAAATGTCTAAGTCCATTGCTGTTCTACGGCTGGAGCCCCAAACTATGAAGATAAGTCATTACATTATTGTATTATTATGTATATTTTATTCATTATCATTATATCACTCAACTAATGTTATTATACTGCTGGAATGTCATCAGCTCATTATTGTTATATGGCCAGAACCACAAATCATACAAAGAACAAAGTGATGCTATACGGCTGGAGTCAGAAACACATAAGATAAGTCAATACTTTTCTCCATCTTTGAAGTTACATTATTGACTATATGTTAACTCACTATTATCTTACTGCTGGATGCAAGTTACTTTAATATTATCTCACTATTTAATGAACATGATCACACTAATACTTCATTAATGAATATATATATTAATAAATTGATCTACCATAGTTGGAAATATTATTTGGACATATACCACCAATGAACATATATTACTTGGACATAAACCATTGTTGGATGTATATTACTTGGACATAAACCATTGGACCTATATTATTTGGGCATGGACCATTGCTAGACATACCCTATTATGTTGAACATGAACCGTGAACCGCAACCAAACATGGACTATTGGACTCATCCCATTGTTGGACATATGACACCTAATTAATTACTTTCTAATATTTGATGTAACTTAATAAACATAATAATGATGTTCAACTAATAATTTAATCAAAGCTATCATGCTAAGCATGTCATTTATTTATTTCAACAATTATTATGATTCTAAGACTTTGGGCTTCATCTATTTTGTAGGCTTAAAAATACACCAGAAGTCATTGGTCTATGCGGCCCGATGTCGAGTTTCAGGTTGGACTCTCTAAAACAAATCCGGGCTTAGCAAAGTCACACCTCCAAAGATACATGGCTACGCGCAAAAAACCGCCCCCGACACACACTTAAAAAAAAAATTAATACTTGAGATGAGAGGATTGAAACTTGTAAACAACAAGAAGTCACAGTTGAGCTAAAGCTCTTTTTCTGTTTTTTTTTCTTTTTTTTTTTTTTTTTTTTTTTGAGAATCAGGACGAAGCCTGCAAAAACTTTATTAAGATCGTGAATAATCTGCAAAAACAATAGGGATAATATCAGACGGAACATCTTCTATCCAGACTAGTAAAGAAAAAGAAAATCGAGCTCTTCTGAACTAAGGCTCTTATTTTATTTATTGTTTTGTGTTTTTTAATACCACAAAACTTACCACATACAAAAAGAATGCTGTGTGAAGGCTTTAAACCTGGGGGAAAATAGTAAACTAATTTTTTTTTTCTAACTATCTAGTTAGTTGGCCCGGTTGGGAAACTATATAACATAGTAGCATCTCGAGTCTTAAAGGCTCGATTTTGGGCTTTTAAATCGAGTATTTGAGGCTCGGTTTTTAGTATCTGAGTTGGCAATATCCCTAGGTGGAGTACACGTGGAATTCGAGTTTTTAAAACTCGAGTTCCACGTATTGAACTCGAGTCTTAGAGGCTCGGTTTGCTAAAAGCAAAGTTGAGTCTCAGAAACTCGATTTTTGACTGAGTACCAACGGTCATTTCTGGTCATGTCTCACTGGTGGCACACTGACACCTGAAGACTCACGTTTTGTATGTTGGGTCATGTCTCACTGGCACCTTCACTATTGATCCATCAGCTAGTGAGATTTTAGTTTGCATACAACAAAGTTCACTTTCACTTTCACTAAGCACCTTCACTTTCACTTTCACAGCAGCTGTCTTCCCTCTCTCACTCTCCCTCTCAGTCTCATACAATCCCAGCACATCCTCATGTCAGGTAAGGGTCTCTCACTTAGTTGTTTGTTGTTTGATTTTGATATTTTGTCTTTAATTTTTTTTTGCTTGAGTATGAAATTATAAACATTGATTTGGTGATGTAATTGCTTCATTTTGGTTTTGCCATCTACTAAAAATATCAAATGTTGCTCCAAAAAATAAGAGCTGCCCCCTTGCAAAAAAGTATTAAATAACTACTTAAACGTTGAGTTCTAAAAAATAATTGTTACAAATTTACACTCATCAATTATCATCTAGTAAGGGAGACAACTTTGGCAGTGAAACAAGAATGCTGATTTTATGTACCTCAAAATTGCACAGGCAGACCATTTCGGTCCACTTCGGTCTCTTAAGTCCACTTCAGTCCTTTCGGTCCACTTCGGTCTCTTAAGTCCACTTCAGTCCACTTCGGTCCATTCAGTCCACTTTGGTCATTCACTCTTTTTGGTCCATTTCGGTCCCATAGGTACACTTTAGTCCATTCAGTCCAATTTAGTCCATTCGGTCCATTTTGGTCTATTAGGTCCACCTTGGTACATCCAGTCCATTTCGGTCCCATAGGTACACTTTAGTCCATTCGGTCCATTTTAGTCTATTAGGTCCACCTTGGTACATCCAGTCCACTTCGGTCCATTCGGTCCATCCAGTCCAATTCGGTCCATTCAGTCCACTTTGGTCATTCACTCTTTTTGGTCCATTTCGGTCCCATAGGTACACTTTAGTCCATTCAGTCCAATTTAGTCCATTCGGTCCATTTTAGTCTATTAGGTCCACCTTGGTACATCCAGTCCACTTCGGTCCATTCGGTCCATCCAGTCCAATTCGGTCCAAGTTAATATAAATCATAAGAAAACAAAATTAAAATAAAATTGTCATTTAACATAAACGTGTAATGTGATAAAACCTATCATTATCCCATCAATTAGAGTAGATATTATTCTCTAAACTCTGATTTCATTTTTTTGCTTGAGTATGAAAGAATGATTGATATATATTTAAGATGTATTCTTGGAATATTTGTATTGTTAGGTTTTTAATGATTGTATTGTTGTTTGGTTTGATTTTTTTATTTATATTTTTGTTAGAGCTGATTTGAAATTTTGCAATGGGGTGACTTTTGTCTTTAGATTTTTTTTGTGTTAGTATGAAATGATAATGATTGTGTGCGTGTATGTGATGTGGGGTGAGTATATGACTAGTAAAATATAGGACGACTAGAAGTCGTATATTTTATAAATATATAGATAGAAAAAGTTTTGTAATTGATGTTAAATGAAAGAGATAAAAATATGTCACTAACATATTATACTTGACTCTCTAATAGGTTCACAGTCTCTGAAGTATATTGAGTTAAATGTATATTTCGGTGGACCCGTTGACAATCCTGAAGGGATTGACGGATTCCCATTTAGAGGGGAGGGTATCGAATGCTACTACATGATGATACGTCGTAAGTTGAAGACGTTGGATGATTTGAAGAGGAAAATAATGAACGAATTGAATTTGAACCGTACTATGTATGACATAAAGATTACTTATCGGTACCCACAAGAAGTCCTTCATGAACGGATAAATTACAGGTATATGGCAATCATAGAAGACAAACATGTGAAGATGATGTTTAATAGGATCCAGAAAATGCCCCAAGTAAATGCTGCTGAGTTGTATGTAAGTTTGGAGGCGCTTGCAGAACTTCCTACTGAGACGGTGCAAGAAACAACTACGTCTTTACAATTTACAGCCCTAAATGATGGATGCACTACAATGGGAGGGTATACAATGGAAGAGTATACAATGGGAGGTTATACGCTCCCAACTCAAGATCATGTTGCTAATACTGGTGAAACCCTCCATCCTCAAGAGACACATTTAGAGGAGGAAGACGAAGACGAAGATCATGCTACGAATGATGGTGAAAATGTTGATGATGTGGACGAGTACGAAGAGAGGATTGACCGAGGCGACTTTGAGTACGATGTGGATGACCATGAAGTTGTTCCCATTTTTGAAGAGGAAAATATGGAGAACCATGATGAACGTGATGCAGACGATGATATTGGCGTCCAGCATGATACAAATACGACCACTGCCTATGCACCTCCTAGCGAGTCCTTTTACGCAAATACTTGGGAAAATATGGTTGATCCTTCAGCTCTTCAGATACCATTTGTTTCTACTTGGGTAGATGGGATGCATTTTAGTAAAGGGTTGACTTTTGCAAATAAAGAGGCGGTGAAGCGTGCATTGATAATATACGCAGCAAGTGATAATAGAAATTTTATTATCCGGAGGTCGACCACAACTAAATTGTGCGCCGCATGCATGGACACTAACTGTAAGTGGTACGTTGGGGCATTCAAGAAGGATAAACTTAATGGTTTGTGGATGGTCACGTCTTATGTGGGTCCACATAGTTGTCTACCCTTTGGCCGGCGAAGAGACGGTAAAATGATGGATTCTAATTTTGTTGCATCAGAAATTGTGGGAAGATTGCGACAAAAGCACACTGCTCCTATTGATGAGCTCTGGGAGATCATACATACTAAGTATAACCATGAACTTTCTTACTATAAGGTATGGGACGCAAAACAAAAGGCAATTGCTAAGATATACGGGGATTGGGAGGAGTCTTATCAAAGGTTGCGAAAGTTATTGTTGGCATACTTGGATCAAGATTCGGGTACCCAGTACAGCTATTACACCATACCTAGGGGCATAGATGATACTACGTTACTGCGCTATGTATTTTGGGCATTCGCTCCATGCATTGCTGCGTTCAGATATTGCAGGCCGGTGATCAGTATTGATGGGACTCATTTGTATGGTAAATATCGAGGGGTGTTGATGATTGCAATGGCAACCGATGCTAACCAAAAGGTTTTGCCTCTCGCCTTTGCTGTTGTGGACAAGGAGTCAGGGGCTAGTTGGGGATGGTTTTTAGAGTGTCTCAGGACTTCGATAGAGCATGTCATACCTGCCGATGGCATTTGCATTATTTCTGACCGACATAAAGGTATCAAATGCGCCATTCGAGAGTGGCCTAGAGGTCAAGACGAAAGAGAACGGGTATTTCACCGATATTGCCTTCGACATGTTGCTAGCAACTTCAACACGCACTTTGATGACCCGACTCTAAAGGCATTGGCCTTGAAAGCTGGATATGCGACTAATGAAGCTAAATTTGAATCCATAATGCAAACCATTAAGGATGCCGAGATTAATATGTTGAGGGGTGTAAGACCTGATGATCCCAATATTACACGCTATATGCCATATACATATCTAGTGAGTTTGGATTTGGACAAATGGACCCAGTCACATGATGGTGGAAGACGTTATGGGGCAATGACAACCAATATCTCTGAGTGCTTTAATGGGGTACTTAAAGGTGCCCGCGGTTTGCCCATTGCTGCAATGGCTGAGTTCATTTGGTGCAAACTTGTTGCATATTTCCACGATCGAAATAAAGTAATTACTTCTGATCTCTCTCAAGGTAAGGTGTGGAGTGATTATGCAATGGGGATCTATACCAAAAATGAGCAGAAAATTTTTGGACACACTGTGAGGAATTTTAATCATGAACTTGGTGTATATCAAGTGGTTACCCCGTACAACGACCATAGAGGTGGAGGGGGAAACCACAGTCATGACGTGCGCATATTTGCTAGAACATGTGGTTGTGGAAAGTGGCAAAACATTAAGATCCCTTGTTCACATGCAATTAAAGTTCTTCAAGGTCTGCACCTCAATGCCACAAGCTATATTGACCCTTGTTACAGTTTGAAGAACGCCATTGACACATATGCACATCATTTTGTGGTGCCACTGTCAGAGTCATTGTGGAGGGACGTTCACGGACCACGGTGGGTGCCTGACCCACAGCTGTTGCGAGCCAAAGGTCGTCCTGTGAAGTCAAGATTAAGGAATGAAATGGATGGGGTACGGCGAGAACGGGGAAGCCAGAGGGAAGATCCAGACTTGAGGGAGATTCAACCGAGGCAGCGATGCGGAGTGTGTCATGAAGAGGGGCATAACCGCAGAAGTTGTCCTAATTCACGTGGGGCTTTGACAAGCGGTTCCCATGGGGCTTCGACAAGTGGTACTGTTACAAACTAGGCAAGTGTTGTCACTATTTTTATATAAAATGCTTAGAATTTCATTTGGTTGTTGCTCTTCGCATTTGGGAACTAACGATCGTACAACAATGTTTGTCAGGCGACCGGAGACTCGATTTTGGATTGGCATTGTACGTGGGCCTTCTGGTTATCTTCAGTATGGACAAGTGCTAGGCGACTATGTAGACTATGTTGTATCGACTTAGTTGTTATTTTGTTTATAGCTGAATGTTGTTGTAATTGAACTATTTGTTATCCATTGTACTCGTTACATTAGTTGTGTTGTGCAACGTTGCCTATAATGTCGAAAATGATAGTACTTTGGCAAGTGAAAATGATAGCTGGGAATGGCGTTTTTATTTGTGTGCCTTATGTAGTGTTAAATGTGTTTGGTATGTAGGTCATAGGGCAACTGTATTGCCCATGAATTGTAACTTGCTTAATCCAATTTTTTTTTATATCTCATGTGCTCTCCCTTTGATTGGTGGTAGCAAAAACATATAGATATATATATATATATATATATATTATGCTCGTGTGGTAAGGACAAATAAGTTCCTAGTTTGTGGATTTGGGTTAATGCAGGTGGGAGAAGGAAAAAATAGTGGGGGGGGGTGGGGAATTCCCAGTAAAAATCGAGCCTCTTAAACTCGATTTCTACAGAAGTCGAGACTTTTAAACTCGATTTCTATAGAAATCGAGTTTAATAGACGCGACTTCTGTAGAAATCGAGTTTAAGAGGCTCGATTTTCTACTGCAGTGGCATTTCACAGTAAATATTGAAGAAGTCTCGGCCTGGCCTGGCATTTCACAGAAAAAAAAAAAATTGAATATAAAAAATTAAATGTAAAAAAGTAGCCGTGAACGTATTAATTTCCAACAAATGCTTTTTAGCTTAAACTCGACAATATTTCTATTTCATGTGGACAAGTTTTTTAATTCTTACATGAAGAGCCATTCAAATTTTAAATCAACTGCAAATCGAATAAACATTATTTTGAATTTCTATAAATTCTACTACAAATAAAATTTTGTGAATTCAATTTGGTAAATAGCTAAACCAGTTTTTATTTATTATTTTTTTTCTAGAGCTGTATGAATTCTTTCCCTCTTTGTTTTGTTTAAGAATTTTGGACCTTTGTGTTAAACCAAAACAAAAAAAATAACAAAAATAACAACAACAAAATATAAGTCGAACCCACGTAGAACAAAAGCAAATTGACTTTGACTAATGATATGTTCAAAGTAAGCTTCCACCAATTAGCCAAAATCTAAGTGATATATTTATTCATGCACAATGTTGCAACATTGGCTTATATAATTCAGCAGCCGCCATGATTTGAACCCCATGTTAGAGAATGTCCAATTAACCAATTGGCAAATATCATTTCTTTGTAAGCATACAGATAGGATGGTTTAAGGGGCCTGCGTGTAGGATAATTTCCATTTTGAAGTACATTTTATTTCCAAACTGTCTTAGGCTGTGTAATAATAAAACGTTGAATCATGTTCTTAAGGTCTAGTCATGCATACATCTCATAGTAACATGCAATGACAGTAGACCAAGAGTTCAGAGCACACAATCCGTATTTGAGTGTAATTTGCCAAGCACCAATTTCCCTCCCAGAGGTCCAGACTCCAGAGCACACATTGGTCCCTTGCACTCGCAATTATTTCTGATAGAGCAGTTACATAGTGAGAAAGTAAGGTATGATGATATTTCTCGCATCCACGACGAAATAATGACTGCATTTATAGACTCCAATCAGCGTCTTCACTCACTTCGTGAAGAGGCTTCCTGTGTCAAAGAGTTGCTTCTTCAAATTGAGAATCAGTTGTCCAGTTGTGAGGCTGAGACTAAGGAGCTAGAGACTCGTGTAGGTGAGGTTTCTAGGGATATGTTGGAGTCTGAAAAGAGTTTGGAGACTGCATCTCAGGAAGCAGAAGAGGCAACAAAACTTTGTCATCAAAGGGAGCAAAAGCGTAATGCAGCCAAGGCAGCCTTAGAGATGGCAAGAATTAAGCTTTGTCAGTGATTGTATATTAACCATTCTCAATGTAAAATACAACAATGGTGTTTATATATGTAGATTATGCTGTATGATAGTGTAGATTGATGTGTCTCCTTAGTCCTTTCCCCCTTTTCTCTTTCAAAGTAGAAATGCTAACCAACTTTTTGCAAGCTTGGTAACTGAATATAGCTCATGAAAGAATTTGTTCTAAATTACTCGCTTATACACACATGCAAACCGTTATCTGACCTATATCTGGGAACCGTTTATGTAGGTCTTTTGCTAAATTTTTTTTTATGATGGTGGGGTACAGTATACTTATAAAAAAATTGAAAATAATGAGAAAAAAGAACCAACAAAAATGAAATTTTAAAAAGTTGTATAGAAAAGTTATAAACTGAAGCTTAAAACTGATGTCAAACTCATGTACACAAAGCAAGCAATGTTTGCAATCCGAATGAGCATGATGGGGGTGTCAAAGCAATTTCTCAATGTTAGGCCCTTGATCTGATTGATCGAAGCACCTTAAACTGTGCATGCATGTTTATAAAAAAGGAACATTTTATAAAAAATTAAAAAAAAGGGACATTTTATAAAAACTTGGTTCTTATAGCATACAACATATGCATTATATATACAAAATATTAACCAAACTTGACAATTAAATGCCAGTATTATGAATAGTAAGTGATCATTCAATATTGAAAGATCTCCTAAAATCATTGCATATCATTATATTGCGTATATTTTATTAGTTTTTTTTTTAAATATATAGCCAATAATATAATCCCCTACTATATTTTATGGAATTTTTCATGTAATTGTTTCCAAATTTTATTGCTTAATACTTTTGAAAGGAAACTTTTTTTTTTGGGGGTGGTATTTTTGTCTCTTCAATTGAGACTTTTTCTTCTTTATTTAAGTTTATTTTTTATCATTGTTTATTTATTTTTTTATTTTTTTAAATTTGAACTTTAAAAAATATTGATAAAGTAAAAAAAAGATATGAAGATATATGATAAATCAATTGAGTTTGACTTTTCAAAAAGATAGGGATATATATATATATATATCACACACAAAAAAGGATGTATGGTAAGCAACTGTGGCTCTCCACTTTATAATTTTATTTCAAAACATGTAGCTGAAGGGGTTTTTAATGCAGCTTCATTACTCATGCACTATGGCTCTCCACCAATCTGCCTTATTGCCTTTGGCTCAAGGTTTTTTGGCCCAAGAATTTTTAAAAAAAATTTGGTAAGGCAGATTGGTACCCGAGTTTCAGAAGCTCGAGTACCAATCTGTCAAGTATTGTGAAAAAATTTTTGTAAGGTAGATTGGTACCTGAGTTTCGGAAGCTCGAGTACCAATCTGTCAAGTAATGCATTTACATCATTGTTTTATTGGCCCAGGATTTTTGTTAATAAATTTTTGTAAGGCAGATTGGTACCCGAGTTTCAGAAGCTCGAGTACCAATCTGTCAAGTAATGCGTTTGGTTCATTGTTTTATTGGCCCAGGGATGCAATCCCCAGAACAAGAAGTGATGGCCACACAAATCTGTCGGGTTGAGCCAGTGGAGAGAAATTTGGCAACTTTCAACGTACTTCAGGGAATCAGAGGTTAGGACAGCAAAATTTTTTACCAATTGGGAGGCACGACAACTCTACAAGCTGTCATGAACTCAATGACACAGCCTAAGCTTCACAAACATGACAAACACGCATATAGACCAATATCAACAATTTATCTTCTTTTTCTTTTTCTTTTTTCTCTTGAAGAATTAAGACATTATCCTCAAAATGCAAAGCTCGGCCAAGCATGGCAAAGCATAGCTATTGCCATGACAAGAAGCTAACCAAATCCAAACACATCAAAAACATCACCATGACCTATTACATAACTAAGGTAAGGAAAGGAAAAATTATGCACAAAGAACAAAAAATATAAAATAGCCCTTTTTGGCAATTATTTCATTACAATTAAAATAGCCCTTTTTTTGTCGAACAGCTTTACACCAAGTACTATGATTTACTCCCCACATAAGTTATGATAAAATGTAACATATAAAGCTCATATACCATTTTTTGTCTTAAGAGACTGGATATTAGGGAGGGAACCCACAAAAATAACCCCATAAAATAGCAAAATATGGCCTTAAAAGTACAAAAAGAACAAAGTCAGAAAATTACGGACTGGCCGCGGTGGCAGTCGGTTGCCTACACGATAGAGAGCTATCATAAATGAGTGAAGATGGTGTCATCCTCACCATCACAGGATACTTCAGCAACTAGTAGAGACCACTTTACACAAAGCTGTTTACCAAAGCAGTGAAAGCCACAAGTGAATGCACTAATGAAGCGAGATCACTTGCCATCGTCCTCACCACCATCGTCATCATCATCCTCATCTTCTTGGTCATCCTCATCATCTTCAGAGTCATCGCCTTCCTTTCCCTGCCATGGGAAAGACAGTAGTTCATTAGCATTGATTCAGCCTTGAAATATAACAGTCCAATATTCACATTAACATGGTTATAGGCAATACAGAAAGTCAAAAAGCATTCAACATCAAATATAACTTCAGAAAGCATAGGACTCAAATACTAAAATATAGCTTCCAAACAGGTCTGGAAAATAAAAAAGTGATGGAAAAGAGATAAAGGCAAGCACTGTGTGATTGTATGTATTGCTAAATATTTCAACAGTCAATTTTTAATTTTATTTCTACAATTTCAACCGTCAAAATTACTGATGGGATAATTACTATTATAATCAACAGAATTCCTTGCTGGTAAATTAAGAGTTTGTGCAAATATTCAGAACTATATATCTGCATTGTGAAGTAAAATCAATTTTGGAATTAGAGGACTTATCAGACATTTCATTGCAAAGTTTTAAACAAACATCCTCACATGACGAATTGAGTAGGTACAATATAATAAACCTTTATAGAGAAACACATTACATAATTGAGAACAACATATAGCAAGAGGGATTACATAGTCCCTCTCTATCCATTTCAAACAGAAATTTCTCAGTAGATACTACTCCAGATATAATCTTATATTATTTATTAACATCCAAAAAATAGCCTTCCTTTTTATTTTAAAAAATAATAAAAAGATAGAATATGGTTTCAGGCATGCAAATAAATATTCTAGAGTCAACCCCACAGGTAAACTCTTTCAACCTACATCATCCAAGCATGTTGCAAGTACTGATTCCAGCTTTGACATATCTTTGAAACCTAAATTTTTCATTAACCAACTAAAACCCAGAGTGTTATTTGACCTCCTCATAACAGGAGCCTCAAATCTACTACAATTAATTCTCTATACCAACAGCCAATGAGTGTAACTTGACTAGTACTTCCTTATTCAATAGTAATTGATTGGAGGGTTAGGTCGTGGGTTCAAAACCCACCAGGTGCATGTATAACTTATCAATCTAAAAATATTTTATTTCAACAAATAAATTTGATGAACTAAAGAACCAAATTGGAGGAAGTCATGGTGAAAACTGTCTTTGAAAGTAAAATGCCGGCTTTCAATGACCAAAACAAACAAAACCACTCAAGATGCAACTCTTAATGAAAAATCTTCATCTTAAATTCATGGAAAAGACTAACTAAACTGCATGTGCAGCAATTGCTTCCATTTGAACACCATCTATTCGTCCATTTCCATCAAGGGAGCCAGTGAAACTGATTCACCTTGGGTTTTTGTCTACGATGAATAATAACTATGCTTCCAAAAATAGTTGCAAGCCATCAATGAGGCAAGTATTCTTTGACTTAAAGCTTACTCTCACTATAAGTTTTCATCCTATGAACGTTAAGGATATTTTGTAGCAAGTGGTACTTTTTTCTAGGAATATGGTAAACAAACTGGATACCCTCATGTTTCTTTGTGGATTAAGAATTCGAAGATTGAGATGGCACACTTACACTTTCAGACAATAAATCTGCCCCATGAAGGCCTGTTATCTCCAAATCATTCATGGAGCTTGAAGTTGCCTGTACTGCTGGTCGTGAATTCGACTCCTTGCCACCACACTCTGAAGCCATGAAAGGATTTGGACCAGCCTGACTGCTTGGACCAACTTGAGCACTTTCCTTTGCTCTACGAGCACTTTCTTCAGCTTCCCTTTTCCTTTTCTGTTCAAGGTATCTATCAGCCTCAGCTGCAGTGCGGCAACCAGCAGCTCGGCCTTCCTGAATGATAAAATTCATGTGGAGATGACATTAGTTTGACAAATTGAAAGCGCCATCATACTTAATACCAGAATGAAGCATTCCTATTTAGTATATATTATGTGTTTGTGTGCATGCATGGGTGTATAAAATATGATATCATGAATGGCAAGTTTCAAGAACAGCCTTGTGGCATGCTTGTTTTACAAGAAAGTGTTGGGTATACAATCTATGGTATGGGTATTTACCATATAAAATAATGTAGGCACAACTGCGTTTATTTTACATAGTCTAAACAACCTCTGTGGGGTTAACCATGTATCATACCTTAAGTTCTTGAATTCTTTTCAGGGTCCGATGCTCTGAAATAACAGTCTGAAGCAAATCTTCATGCTCTTCCTTGGAATGAAAGCGCATGAAGACATCATATCGCCGACAGATTGCCCTCGCTTCAGGCGATAAATCCTTCTCAAAATGATTTGGATACAACAAATTTCTTTCTAGTATGAAATCCTTCCTACGCTTCCTCTCATCAAGCCTGCCAACAAGTTTAAGTTAACCATGATGCAGAGAGAGAGTGTCTTAACATATTTATATACTATTAAATATAGTAAGCTTATGCCATATTATGAAAGCCTAAACATAATCTTCATATAGTGATAACTAGTGAATAGTTTCATCAACAGATGAAGAAGAATCAAGAAATCACACACACAGATGGTAATCCTGTCTTCATCATAATTTATGACAATATTATCTCCATTCCTATTTTCCTCTCTTCTTTTTTTATTTTAATTTTTTTTACCATAATGAGAAGTTGATGTGAACTTAATGCTGTCTTACAAGTTTAATATGGCTAAATAAATGAATGTACCAGTAAGTGTGAAGTTATATGGAAATCAAATTATTTTGATAATTTGATAGGGGTGGAGGTATTTCAATCCTAGATGTCTTTGTTGGAGACACCAGGAGGTGCCAATTGCACTACTAGGATCAAATTATTGACACCAAGTACCTCTTTGCATAGATACGCAGCACTCGCAACTTCAGCTCACGTTCATCCTCATTGTCTGTATCCTTAAATTCCATCTCAGCCAATAACTGCTCAGCATCATTGTCATATTCAGGATCAAACTCCAGTCTTTTATGGTTATAACCACTCAACTCAACTAAAGAAGGTCCCTCGCTCACTGAAGAGTGCGGTCTCTTCCCCCCAAAGCTCCTGTCTGCTTGAACACCTGCACGCAATATAAAAAGAACATAATTTAAGAACCAGCTATTTTATCATAACCATATTGATTATGAATGCACCACCAAGTTTTCAACCTTCTATTTAGTGAAAATAGAAGGTAACAGATGCCAACAAACAACAAAATGCAAAAAAGTATGTATAACAGTATTTTACAAAAGTAGGTATTGTTCCTATTCCTTTCAGACACATACAAAAAAGTTGCAAATCTCTAAAGCCAGAGGCATATTCTGCTTAAAGGACATCTTGGTAAATCAAAAGACTAATAACAAAGTTAAAGAAATAAATAACAAGACTTCATACCTCAGTTCCCCATTCTGATTTGTCCTCATAACCACAGCTGATGACATGAATAGCCTCCATAAGCGTAGACGCAACAAAAACAGCAGACTGACCAAACCTTTTCTCCAGGGTCATTTGGGACATGAGTAGCGACTTTTCATCGTCAAATCCAGCACCTGAATTTAAAAAGAGTAAGAAAATGTTAGAATCATATCTAAAAAAATTACGAGTTATATAAGATGCCGTGGATATTGTACAAATATAGTTTCATGAATGACAAAGTTGATTTTAGATCTTGTTTATATATTAAGGTTTACCACTCAATAAGAAGCAATCATTCTCTCCTTTTAAACAAGTAAATGAGGAATTTATTTAATTGTCAATAAATTCAAGATGACATGGAAGGATTTTGACTGGTTTATAATTTATTTCACAAAAAAAATACCCAAAAAAATAAAGAAATAATATTCAAACAATGTACCTTCCACACCCTCTTCTATATCCTCTACACTGAAAATAGGCACAGTGGGGTCTACATTCTTGCTAGATTTCTTCTTGTCTGAACCCTTTTTACTAGACTTTGAACCCTTCTTTCTTGACCCACCACAAAGCGAAGATAAAAATCCAGCTTTCTTATGCTTAGGTTTGAGAGGCGGCTCATAACCATATAAAGCTGTTCTATTGAAGACGCATCCAGTACCCACATAAACAGGGCCTTGAATGCCATCCAGACCTCTCAAGTTGATCTGAAATTTAAGATGATAAATATATTATCAAAAGATGTTTAGCAAAAAGATAACAACGAATATTATCATATTTTTAACTACTCACAAGTGCATTCATAGCACCAGCCTTCTTGTGATGTTGAAAACCTGGACGCTTTTCACGAGAAACATAAACTAAACGTGGAAGCTCATTACCCTCAGCATCAAGCCCTCCACTTTGGCCCAAGAAAACCTGCACAAAATGAAATGGACAAAATCTTACTAAGTAAATGATACTCCTGCAAGAGAGAAGATACACTTGACTCCACTTTACACCCTAATCGAACAAAGATGGGTGGGGGGAAGAGAACGGTACTTCAAGGAAAAAATCTAAGCAGTTTGTTCTATGAAGGAAAAGTTGTATCAAATAAGAAACACATTCAAACCATAACTGAATTCCAACAAGCAGTAGGTTGACAATTTCAACCACAAGGGCTAGTACAATCAGCTAGGAACCACGCCTCATGAAGCAAAGGTCACTTGTTTCAACCTCCCCTCCCCACTCCCCTTGGGGCCAAAATTTACATATTAAAAACAAGTAACTTGCAATGTTCAGCTTTAAAACAAGGTCTGCAAACAGGTTTTTTAGTTATTTAATATCTAACTTACCTTTGTGTCTTTTGTATCGGGTTTTGCACTGAGGGCAAGACTGATTCCCATCCTTCCTCTCGTATTCATAGCAAGGTCTGCAAACAGGAAATGCGCAACCATCGCAGGCAATGAATGGCTCACCATCTACAGTCTTCCCAACATTATCGCCACAGATCTGGCAGACTTGTCCACCTAGGGTCTTTGAGGACTTTGGCTGAGTTATCACATTAAAAGACATTCCAATCAACAATCAGATACTGATCACATCAATTTGAATCAATCAACAGAATAATATAAGCTTAACTACTGTACCCAACGTCTATAGCTAACAAAAATCAGAAGTAAACTAAAACGCCACAGGCAGAGGTCAAATTTCAGTCTCTAAACGAATTCTATGCCCCATCTGGTTGGTGAACAAATGTAGAATAGAGAAATGAAGAAACTAAAGAAACTTTCACATTCTTCATTAAATGGATCATTACAATTTCCACACAACTGAGACTAGTGCAACTATGTTACTAAGTTGGTGGGCAAGAGATTTCATGGTTTGAAAACCAAACCAACACCAGAATTTAATTTTCAACATGTGACCATCTCATTTTCTCAGTTATCTCATCAACAAAACAGAGCACAGATTGCAAATTAGAGCTAAAGTTCTCTGACACTCACCGCAGTTTCTCCTTCTGATTCCATTGGCACCAGCTTCTCTTTGCCCAGATGTGAACAATGGATCAAGCAGGTTCCTCAGTCTCAACAAGATCTAATGCATACCTCAGAGCTCAATGCTTCAAAAACACGCCTCTTTCTCAAATCAAAGCCCAGATCTGCACAACTGTGAATCAGATTACCCTATTCAACAGTCATCAATTGCTTACGTAATTACAAAAATTCCAAATCTTTATTCTCAGTTTGGTTGCTAAGAAAAATGTGGGACTAAAATTTTACAATATTTGAGCCTTCACAAGACTGTTAAGTAGTCCACAACACATAAAATCTTAATTCAAATGCAATTGTTACAACAAACCCAGATGCCACTATTTTCTCAACAACAAAATACTAAACTTACCTCAAAACAAATCGATCAGACTGAATTTTCAATGAAAACCCAATTGAATTCCTTGCCCCAAACAGCCAAAATCTCCATCAAGATTTGAGCTTGATGGACTTAGAGGTGAATTTGACCCAAGCAAACCAAGCGATGCTAATATGCTATCCTATGCTATGCCCAGCTGTCTCAGTGTGTGTCTTTCTCTCTCTCTCTCTCTCTTTGTGTGTTAGGCTCAAACAGTGAGTGTATAGCTGTTAAATGGTTATATATATAAAATATTGAAAGAAATGACTTCAAGAGGACGAAAGGGACACAACAACTACAACTACAAGCTTGGACTCACCGACACTCTCTCTTTGGGGAATTTGGGTAACTACCAATAAAAATCAAACTTTATATAATTAAAAACAATTTCATGTAAGTGTTATATACCAAAATGAATAATGTAACTCATCTAAGGATTTTAATCAATACTATTAATCAAAGCATAAAAGAAAGAAATGACGTGTTATACTCAAAATTTGATACGTACAAACGGGTTGAGCTATAGCAATGAAAAAATCATCCACGCAAGCTTGCAAAGGCGTATTAGCGTGATCCGTTTTGAACTCTGATTTCGTAAAATCTCTTTTTCTCACCTTCAATGAATCAAATTGAATTCAAATAAATTAAAACAACAAAAATAATATGTTAAACCCACAACCTCACCATCCACTTCACTCTTACAAAGGAATAAGGTATCTTCGCTCTTACAAAGGAATAAGGTATTGGATGAGTTACCTTTTTTGAACCTTAGGTTGTCTTGTATGACGAGGAGGAGGTCTTGCATGTCCTTCGTCAGATGCCTCGGGCCCAGGTTTGTGTCCATGTTTGTGCCCCCCTGTCCCACAAGGAGGTGCCTTTGATATGCGTTTCGGTCGACCTTCTGGCACTGCAGGTAACCCAACAGCCTGCTCAGGCTCAACAGGGGGTGGGTCGATGGCCGAAGAAGGGCCAGTAGGCGTAGTGTGGGACGGTGGCTCCTGCTGCATGTGAGGAGGGATTGGACCAATACCCAGGTCAAATGATGGAATGGGTGACAGCTCAGGGAACTCCTGTGGGGTGGGTGGACGGACGTCAGACCTGGGACATGGATGAGGGGTGGGTGGAGGGATGGTGGGGCTAAGGGATAGATGTGGGGTGGGTGAAGGGATGGTGGGGCTAGGGGGTGGATGTGGGATGGGTGAAGGGATGGTGGGGCTACGGGGGGGTAGATGTGGGATGGGTGAAGGGATGGTGGGGCTAGGGGGCGGATGTGGGATGGGTGAAGGGATGGTGGGCCTAGGAGGTGCATGTGGAGTGGGTGAAGGGATGGTTGAACTAGGGGATGGATGTGGGGCGGGTGAAGGGATGGTGGGGCTAAGGGATGGATGTGGGGTGGGTGGAGAGGGAGCGGGGGTAGGGACAACCCGAGGGGTAGCAACAGTCAGACGTCCGGTAGGAGCTGTGCTCGTGCTTGGGCTCTCAGTAAGAACTGATCTCTGAGTAGGTGCTGCCGCAGGAGTAGGTACCTCCTCATTCGGGGCCTCATTCGGGGCCTCATTCGGGGCCTCAGGGTCCGGAGGTCGTACACGGCCAATCGCCTGCACAGCAGTCAGCACATCAATAATGTCCTGGTGGTCCTCCGTGCCCGGTGGGTGACGATTTAACAAACGGAGGTATCCTTCAATCTGCACATAGAAAAACCAAGTATATTAGTAATTCTCCACCGAGAACAACAATGGCAATGAATATAGCATTTCTCTATTTATATTATTTGTTGTTGTTTGAGATTGAGGGATTTAATTTAGTAGTTTGAAATTGTATGGTTTGGGTTATTGCACATCTAAATCATAAGTTATAAAATATAATTTCTTTAATATTTGTTTTTCAATTTTTATGATTTGTTAAAAGTTTTGTTTTCTTCTAAAAAATCATAATTTTTTGATGGTATAAGGTATAACATCATTTTCATGTTAGATCATCATTTATAATAACATCATTTGTTTATATGTTAGTAATAACATATTAGTCTTTTCACATAAATTTGGGGTGTATTCAAATATATATATATATATATATATATATATATATTCTATTTTAGATGTAGTCATAATCACATATTCAATTTATTTATTTTATTTTATTTTTAAAATTGACTCTAATATTTTTTTTTGTTCTCTAATCAACTTAATCTTTTTTTTATCGATTTATTTATCTTGTACACCTAACAGTCAATGTGAAAAGAGAAGACATAAAGAAGTTACCATTAGAATCGATGTAGCACTGGGAACATCGATGAACCTCCGAGTCACCCTTTTGAACCAGCCAAAGTATTGATGCTCTGGAGGCATAGCACCAAGCACTGCTTCACAACGCCGCTGCAGGCGGTGACCCCAATTGTTGATATGCAGAGCATGTTTCCGCATCCAATCAACACCGACCTTCCCCCTCAAATCAATGGCATGCAGTACGACGTCAGTGTCAACATCGCGGGGAATTTCTTGGATCATCCCAAATTGACGAACGACACGATCCGGTGTATGTAACTCTACTAGGTGGAAACATACAAGCGGCACCGTTGCCGTCCACACAGCCCTCCCTACAACGCACCATGGCGGAAGCTCCTCGAAATGGGCGTCATACGGCTGCCACACCACCTACAGTACCCCAAAAACAAGTCCGCAACACATTAGGCAACTATGTTCCTATTTCAAAGTTCACGAATTGGAGTAAATTTAATCTAAACATGTTAACATCTTGACAAGGCATTTTCATACCTGGCTTGGCAGCATTGAAGCTATTTGCTGGCGATACCTGTCCCTGAAAATGTGGGCAGGCCTATTTTTCTTGTTTGGGACCCACAACCACCTACAACAATCAAGAATAAATTATCAATATATAGAACTTTCCTACTAAGATAATGGCATGACTATAACTATAATGTTATCACATATAACTACTAAGATAATCTTATAGATGTTTAGTCAATAAATAATATCACTAGAGTAAGATACAATCTTAGTAAATTAGAGACTTACTTCAGGGACAATGGAGCACGCACTGGAGGACCATAAGCACCCACTGGCGGGCCACGCTCAACTGCCGGGCACAAATAAGGGAATCTGGCCCATGCCCAATACTGGACCAGCAGTAAGCACCCACCGATCTGACTGGTGTCCTTACGGCTTGCCCTGCATAACTCTCGGTACAACCATGCAAGGCAAGCACTTCCCCAACTGTACCTTCGTGGGTTGCGAAGGTCTTCCAACTGCTGTACCCACATTAAATGCACCCTATCGCCAGATTTGTCCATGAATATTGTGTCCCCCAATAATGCTAGGATGTAGCATCGTGTGTACCGATGCAAGTGATCCTCTTCCACATTAGGCGGCAATGGTTCAGCAACTTCCTGCAAAAGCCGGTTGATAAGAATCCTCTGGCCATGAAGTTCCTTATGCTGGTTTTGAGTTACAGGATCAAATCCAAGGAATTCCCGGCAGACCTCAGTCCAAGTTTTTTGTGTGCTCCCTGTTATAGCAACACCATCAACAGGAAGCCCGAGAAGGACCTCCACATCTTGCAATGTGATGGTGATCTCACCATGTGGCATGTGAAAGGTGTGAGTCTCGGGCCGCCAACGCTCCACTAAGGCCGTTATTAGGCCATGGTCAATCTCTCTACCCGGGATCCAGAGAAGTCCCTCCAAACCGAGTGCCTTAATGATGTGAACGACTCGGTCGTCCACCATTGCCTCTCGATTGGAGAACTCTTCACTACGGGCACGGCAGGTAAGGGACCCTGGATCCTGCACATGACAGAACCATGGATTAGTATATGACCAGCCTAGACGTGAAATGATAGAATGAGTTAAATGTGTGTACATTGGTTAAATCTGTAGTGTTGTGTTTTACCTGCCCCTTCCAAATAACTTCGGACCGATGGATGGTCTGCAATGTCAACACCGAATCATCAATAGGGCCAGGATGCGTATGGTCAATCCGTCCAGCATTTGTAGCAGCCATACTACACAAGAATGATAACCAATTAGCACATAATACACATGATTCAAAAAACATAAAATAAAAAAAAATAACAAATAAAACAATCTAAGAATTTTGAGAGATATACAATATGTCGAGATTAATTATTTACATTATTTTCAAAACTTACCATCCAAGTTTATAACAAAACTCTAAGTTCACAATAAAACTTACTATCCAAAGTCATATAACGTAAACAAGTCAAAGTTTATTAATATTTTCATACAACATGTCTATATCAAAACAAAACTATAATGATCACCCGTTTTACTATTCTGGAATACATGAATCCCTATTTTCAAGCTAATTTTCTGCCCATCGTAATGATCTACCTACGTTGATTCATTCAAATGTTCTTGCTTAGATATTCACAAGGAAGCAATCATGCTGCCACTTTGTACCACAACTCACTCAAGAGAACAACATTTCAACCAAATAAATGATTCTAGGGGAATGATAATGAAGACATATAGGGAGTTCTTAGATTCTATGACCACTAAAAACTTTATATTTTGATTGAAGACTCAAAGAGAAGTGATGTTTCACAGCCAAAATAGGCAGCCACATGCTTCTCAAACAGTAATCATTATGCTGAAATACACTCATCTGTTTACCTCATTAAAACTAAATGCATATTCCTGTACTTGCGCAACAGTTATTGTTGTCAATATTTATTCATCATATATTTATTCATGACGACTGAGATGAATGGAACATTCACATTTATTCATAAGAAGTCCTTCAAAAACCATTTTTCTAATCGAAGTAAATGGAGTCTTGACAAAGAAAATAAAATTTTCCAAACACAATGATCTCTGTTTTGTTTTGTTTTGGGTTTTTTTGTCTGGGTAATAATGCCCCTGGTTTGCAACTAATCAAGCATACAAATAGTTTATGATCAATACATGAAAAGAACTTGAAATAAAAAGCAAGAAAGAAAAAAACTATTTGTGCAAACATTAAGTTGGATATCATGCAACCCCTTATTAATATTACATCAGTAAACATCTTTTTATTGGTTAAGTAATACGTCAAACCCAGAAACATAAATTGTTAAGACAAACAACAAAGCTTCGATCTTTTTTAAGAGTTCTATTAGAAAGTCAAAACAGAAACCAAAATAGAAAAAAACGAATTTGACAAAAGATTCTTTGATTTTTCCCACTGATTCTTTGATTTTTGCATAAAGGGACTCACCTTTTTTTTTTTTTCAGAGACCGTGTAGACTGAAGGACCTCAAAGCTCTGTGATGACCGTTTGCTACGTCTCTGTTCTTTTGGCGAAGCTGATGAATGTCAAATAGTGGAGACTGAGTGAGAGCAGAGACGGTGAGTGAGAGAGTGAGAGGGTGAGGGAGACTGGGTCGGGGACGGTGAGGCCGAGAGAGTGAGAGGGTCACCGACAGTGGGTTGGGGACGGTGAGGCTGAGAGGGTGAGTGAGAGTGACTCGGTGGGTGAGCGAGTGAGAGAGTAGATGAGGCTGAGAGAGTGAGAGGGTGAGCGACCGGCGTCGGTGAGGCTGAGAGAGTGAGAGGGTGAGCGACCGGCGTCGGTGAGGCTGAGAGAGTGAGAGAGTAGATGCTGGGTGAGAGAGAGAGAGTAGATGCTGAGTGACTGTGTGAGAGTGAAACGGTGAGCGAGAGTATTTGAAAAAATCCTATTTAGAAATCCCAATTAGAAATCGAGTCATAAAGACTCGATTTCCAGGTGGCTTCCACGTGGCCTCCACGTGGAAGCCACGTTACACACAGGTGGAAATAGACACTCTAACACTCGATTTCTACGTGGAAGCCACGTGGCTTCCACGTGTTGCCAAGTGGCAAGTCTGCCATATCAGATCTGATGACCCTATGGAAACCGAGCCTAAAAAACTCGATTTCTGGGCCAGAAATCGAGTGTTTTACACTCGAGATGTTAGTATACTATATACTTACGAAACCAGGCCAACTAACTACATAGTTGGCAAATCTCGGTTAAATCCCAATTTCGTTCTTTAAACCTGACTAGGAACACACAACTGGACGAGGCTCTTGGTTTCTGTATCAATATATTTTGAGTCTTTCATTAATATACATATATATATATATATATATATATATATATATATATTGAGTTTGGGCCGTTCAAACAAACGTTCCTGCTTCTCCCACTCCATGAAAATCTGATATTTGTAGTGGGCACCGAACATTCCTCAGTCACTAACACTAACATTGATTCCATTTCTTTTCTTCAACCTATGCAGCTATGCTTCTTCTCAGTTTTTGAATATGTTCTTAAACTTAAACCCCTTCAATTTCATCACCCACCCCTCTCATAGACATAGTTCTCAAATTTTCTTCAAATGTCTTTTGCTCACCTTCTACGCCTTTTCGGCGACACCCAATGCGTCCTCAAAGGCAGAGCACTCCATGGCAAGATTATCACATCTGGGTTTTTCCTCGATGCATATGCAAATAACCATTTGATGTCTCTGTACCTAAAAATTAATCGTATAAATGATGCTCGCAAAGTGTTTGATACAATGCCTGAAAGAAATCTTCTTTCATGGACAGCTCTAATATCTTGGCATTCCAAAATGGGTATGCCAGAAGAAGCCTTGAATTGTTTCAGATTAATGGCTAAAGATGGTTTTGATCCCAATAATTATACATATGTTGGTGCTATATCTGCTTGTGCTAGTTTAGGTGATGCAAGAGCTGGTAAGGAGATTCATGGAAGGATTTATAGGCATGAGCAAGAGTTGAATGGTAAAGTTAGTAATTGCTTGGTTAATATGTATGGGAAATGTGGTTTGTTGAAATCTGCCCGGCTCGTGTTTGATGCGACTTTGAAGCCGGATTTAGTTTCTTGGACCTCAATACTTTCTTCTTGTTGTCAATGTGGGGAGAATGTAGAGGGTTTAAAGATTTTCATGAGGTCACAGGTGGAAGGAGTGGAAGTTAATGAATTTTCTTGCGCGAGTGTGTTGGGAGCTTGTGCTTCACTTGAGAACTTGAAGGTTGGGATGCAAGTGCATCCCCTTGTCATAAAGTGTGGACTTGGATTTGACACCTTTGTTGTGACAGCATTGATAAATCTTTATGCGAAGTGTGGCGAATTGGACTATGCTCATCAGGCATTTTTGGAGGTGGATAAGCCACAGTTGCAGGCTTGGACTGCGCTAATGGGAGGCTGTGCTCAACAAGGAAAAGCAATAGAAGCTATTGATCTTTTCCACAAGTTCCATTCTTTGGGTTTGAAACCTAGTGAAAGAACATTCTCATCAGTACTTGGAGCATTAGCAGATACAGTGGATGTTGAAGTTGGAACACAACTCCACTCTTTGATCATTAAAATGGGGTTCAATTCCTTTATATTCGTTGGCAATGCAATTCTGGATTTTTACTCAAAATGTGGGCTTCTTGAGGAATCATCAAAAACTTATGAGGAAATGCATGAACATGATGTTATCTCGTGGAATGCACTGATTTCTGGGCATGTTAGATATGGTCATCATGGAGAAGCTATTGAGCTTCTGAAGGATATGTTGATTGAAGGATTTGAACCAAATCTTCATACATATCCTAGCATTTTTAGCATCTGTGGCGATATCCCAGCAATTGAGTGGGGTAAACAAACACATTGCCGCATCCTAAAACCTGGGTTTGACTCAAATGTGGTTGTAGGGAGTGCTCTTATAGACATGTACGCTAAGTGTGGAAGACTAAGTGAAGCTCGGAAAGTTTTTGACATTCTAGTTACAAAAAACTTGGTTTCCTGGAATACCATACTTGTGGGATATGCCCAACATGGATTTGGGAGGGAAGCTTTAGAGATCTATAACATAATGCGTAGTAATGGGATCAAACCTAATGGTATTACTTTTCTTGGAGTCTTATCTGCTTGTGGGCATGTGGGACTTGTAGAGGAGGGATGGCACCACTTCAATTCGATGATCAAAGACCATGGCATTTCCCCAAGAACAGATCATTTAGCTTCTTTAGTCAGCCTCTTTGCCCGTAAAGGACAGACAAAAAGAGCTTTTGAACTCATAAGGAGTTTTCCAATGGAGTCTGATAAGGTGGTTTGGCGGTGTCTCTTGTCTGGCTGCAAAATTCACAAGGATGTAGCTCTGGGAAGATACGCTGCTGAGAAAATTTTGAGTATTGATCCAGAAGATACTTCAGCTCATATCATGCTTTCAAATATATATGCTGAGGCCAAGATGTGGAATGAAGCAGCACAAGTGCGAAAAATAATGAAGGAGAAGGTATTAAAGAAAGATACAGGATATAGCTGGGCTGAATTGAAGAACAGTATATACTACTTTTCTGAGACTCATTACACACAATTCCAAGAAACAAATCTCCATGAGGTATTGGATGGGTTGACAGCCCAGTTGTTTGACACTGGATACATGCCTGATGCCATGTTTGTATTGCACTGTGGGGAATAAGCCAGGGATATTAGATAAAAAAAAGTATTTGTTCATACATTATAGTCTTTTACATGTGAGAAAATAAGAGAAATGAATCCATGATCGTCTGAGATGATCGATATTTCTATGAGATGATATTGAAAGAGGACTAAACAGTATAGAAAGAATTGAAAAGTAAAGTGATGTTGACTTCTTATAGTAACTTGTAAGAAAGACAGTCAATCTAAGGTCACATTACCACACATAAAGTTGTAATTGAACTAAGAAAAACATCGAAGACTGATGGTGTGGGAGGATCCCTTGGTGAGAGGTTAACAAACTCAAGGGCTTGAAGCCTTAGTTTCAGAGGGTAATCTGCAACACACCCAATTCTTGGGCCTGCTCCAGTTGACCATTTCAATGACAGCTGATGCCCTAGTTGATATGAACTTACTTCCTTTTTTGACTTGATCCTCTGCAATAGCTCTTTCTTTGGAAGACTTGTTCTGGTTCTCTGGAGATCACTGGACAAGGTTCTCTTATAACTGTGTGTTCGGGTGCTTTTTGTTTGAGCATAGGTACATGATTCAGAGGGTCTGCTGTTAATCTCATTCTGCCTAGGAGCTTGGCAGGGTGGTTCAGAATTTGTTAGTTCTCCAAGTTTACTCTCTTCTTGAACATTTTTTGTTGAATAACTTCCTTCATTAACTGATTTGCGGCTATTGTAGCTCTCATGATCTTCTGTAGGGGAAAATACCTGACTAAAATAGATAGAGCTCAGAGGAAAATGTGGTAGAAGCAGTATATTAGGCATATGTTGGTTACATTGTACAGGTTTTGGATTATAAAAAGAAGTAAAACAGTGAACAATGGCAGAAAAAATTTCATAGATATCAAATTGTGACCCACAATATCCTAAAATTTTGAAAAGCTATTTTCATGTCTCCAAATGTTCTATCAACTGCAATTAAATCAATGTAGAATTAGCAGAGGGGTAGCAGATTTGTGAAATGACATTATATATAAGTTGCATACCTGAACTTCATCAAGGTTGACCCCATTCTTGTCAAGGAAGGCTAAGAAGCTGCCAAGGTTCTCCGCAGTTGGTCGGTAATGTCCACTGTATGCCGATACAGACTGGAAGTCATAAGGACATATTCAGAATTTGGATGCAAGAAACAGAGACTTTTCAAGTTTATATATAAAGTACGTTGGTAAACTATCTCCTTTGTTAAAATAAAATTAAAAGAATAGATTCCTTATAAACTTATGTTTTATCATGTTACCCAAAAAGAATAGTGTTTTATTATCTGTAACTGGAAGCTTTTCTTGATCCTACCAGAGTTAATATGCTGATGTGTGTAGAATATATAGCACATAGATATTACTTACCAGTGCATTTCCTTTGAAAATCTGAATGGGTTTAATGTGTTAACTACTAGAAGAATTGATCCCCCCCTCCCCCAACTGTTGAATTAAAAAAAAAATTAATTAATTAATAAAAATGCCGAGAAGAATTGAAATGTGAGAGCTCTGGGATCTATATAATGGGACTTTGCCTTATGCAAATTATGTTGATTTGACATATAGTAATCTAGAAGAATTTATGAGATCTGCCACTGCCAGCATCAACTTGTCTTAAAGAGCTTGGGATTCTTACGCAATTAATTGCATAAATTCATAAACAAAAGATGGTCCTGTGAGCTCATTCAAACTAAACTGAACCTCACATCAGCTTTGAGTAAACCATATAATCAAGTAGTTAACTTAGTCTTGCATTTTGTTGACATCTATTATTAAAAGTAACATTTGAGCTAAACGTTCATAGAATTGAAAGTTCACCCTTAATTAGGGTAAAAAATAAGATCTTCTAAATTCAGAAGCAATTTTGAAAGACTAAAATCATTAATACTTTTTTAATTCTTTGATAGGATTTGCTTGTATCTAATTTAAAATTCTTCAATTAGTATGCTTCACTAGAGGATGATAGTGTTGCACTTTTCAGGTACAAGCAACTGTTTCAACTCCTCCAACCCTATACACCATGGGAAATGTGAAATTAAGATATGCAGTTCCCTTCCATAGCAATCATTTATTTTTTGTGAAAGCATCTGTACTTAGTATCTACAGCAAGTTGGATTTGAGGGCTGTTTACTAAATAAAGCCCCAGAATGAACATGATGTCAAAGTCTGGCTTGTTTGTTCTTGGATTCCATGAGCCTGGCCTACTTGTCTTTCCTTCAATTTCAGTAGGGTCATTGAGCATATTTTTCTTTGGTTTCAGTTTCTGGTGAGCCTGAAAGTGAGAGAGAAATCCCAACCAGGTTGGGTGTGAGCTTGGTTGTATATGTACTTGTTGGGCCTCTCCAATGATAGCTTAAGCTTTGGGTTGAATACTTTAATATGTAGATTAGAGGTATGGAACATTTTTAGTTGTATGTCTCCATAATGAGAACATTGAATTATACAAAGATGTCATTAGAAAATGGCATTATGGAAACATTATAATAAATGCATGCTACATGCATACCTTGAGCTTGCCACTTTCTGCCTCAAGTCTTCCAGCAGCCAAAGTGGCCCCTCCTGCAAGGAAGCTGGAATGATGAAATGATCCCTTCCTTTTCTGGTGGGAAGGAGACAAAGCATTAGGCTTCAGATGATGCAAACTAAAGTGGCATCTTAGATCTGGGAATACGGTCAACAAATTGTGTGGTGTTTGTATCAGTTTTTACCTCACCAGCATAAAGTTTTTTGGAGGTACTCATAACAAAAATCCATTTTGAGCCTTGCAATTTTTGACTTGTATCAAGGAGACTTCCAGTTTGTTTATGCACTATCATCCCTTCAGCAATTATGTATTCATAGTATTCCCTTTCTTGCTTGTTCATGATGCATTTCCACAAACAGTGTGAGTGAAGTTAGGAAAGCTTAAGTAGAGCAGGTGTTAAAGAGCATCTAAAATCCAATTGAAGTCAATTCATTCCCATAAGCTTTTTAGTATGCAAAACACAAAGCTATTTTGTAGGTAGAGTTTTAGTGCTTCCTGCTTGTAGAAAATTAAGTAATAACCAGAAACGGCACTTATTTTATTTCTATCATGGTATTTCATGATACTCTGAAATGCATTAGACTCATTAATGGCTATTGATATAATTGATTTCCACGGAACATACAAAGTTGGTGTTCCAACCATAGTAATAATCTGACCCCATTCTGATCTTGGTTTATGATTTATGAACTGTGATACTATTTTTCATATTAAAGGAGGAGCATACCATTCCGAGATATTTAATGCATTCTTGTCGAAGCCTTGATCTTGGGCAATCTTTGAGATCAACATCTTTGCCATCTCCAATGTCCAACCTACACAAGGAATATATTAAGCTGTTTAGTGACACATTGATTTAATTGACACTAGAGATTCTTTCTTTTTGCATGGGACATCAAGGTATGAGAAAGTATATAATTATCTCCATTCTTGTGAGGTTTTTGTATGAGAGGTATTCTGCGATTTTGAAGATACCCCCTAGCATTGAGATAAAGCTTCAAGCCCTTGGCTTGAAACCTATCATGCTAGCCCACTAACATTCAATAATTTTTTGTTTTTGTTTTTCTAGCAAGAAGTTAACATTCAATAATATTCCAGACATTCTATTTTTGCAATGTACTTTGATACCATAACTTTTAACTATTTCCCCTTTATATTTAGTTTTACTATTCTTGACAGCAATTAAATGAACATTGGATACAGGATGAAATTACAGAGACAGAGATTGAGATGCATCTTTGCATATGCACGTGTATTTTTAGAAATTAAGAATTACACTTTAAATACTAAAACAGTTTTTTTATTATTTACTGATTTAGTTACGTTTATCATGTACTTAGATGAAAATTAAAAGGAGAGAATGCTGTGAGTTACATGTGTGTCATGTTTCCATTTATAATCTTCAGATTGCTGTCTTTGCGCCTTTTCTTTTGAGTATTGATTTAATGTATTTGACTATTTTCTGCTTTTTATTGGATAAAGCTTTAGTCCTTGAAAAGAAAAACATCTATTGCATTGTATAATGATTTTATGAATGCTAGAAATTATTGAACATAGTATTCATTTCTTATATGGCATTTCCCAATAATTGGAGGCTTTCATTTAGAGGTGATGCATGACCACATCTTTGCGTATGCGCTGGCATGCAAACAAATAGTAACATAATGCACAGACGTGCAAAGGCTACATATAAAGGGTATGATGAAAATGATCGCAGAGCTTTCTTTGATATTCCTTAATTTAAATCCCTCACTTTTCTGGTCAGTTAAGAAGTTCATGATTGTAGATGTTTTCTGTGGAACTTATTCGAACTTCCCCACAAACCCCAACAACAACACCCCCCCCCCCCCTTATCTCACAAGGTTTTCTGAGATTTTGAGCTCCTGATCAGTCTTTGGGTAAGTGTAGTCTCCCATATAATTGAAAGAATAAATTGCAAAGGGCAATTTAACCAATCCTTGAATGGTTTTGTTTACATGAATAATGATTTAGGCCATTGCAGAAAATGTTGGGTGATTTTAGGGATCTGAAACTTTGGCATTTGAAGAAAAAGAGGATCATGATGTAGATGCAAATGCATTGTCATATAGATTGTTTGGTCTTAGTGTTTGACATTGAAATTGCAATCACGTTAGCATGTAAACATTTTTCACAATAGATAAGATTACTGTTTTAATCAATCCCATCTCTCCCATCATTTTCTCAGTGGGAGGCAACAACAATCAGATAAATGTGGCCTTTCTTATTTGGACAAATCTGCAAATTATAATGAACACTAGCAACTCTCATGGCAGAATGTGAATTTACACAAACCAGACTGGAATGTAATACACTTTATGTTATTTCACAACCAACAATAAGAGTCAATGAAGGCATTAGCAGTTTCATGTAAGCAGTCTTAGTGACAGAATAGTTTTTATTGAGACTTTCCCGTACTCGTGTTCATACTTTCTTTTTTATCACTTTGGTTGCATTTGGAGTCAAACGCGGAAGCCAAGGCATTAAGTGGAAATATTAGACATTCGAAGCATCTAAAATTGGTTAAACTCTGCATTCTTGGTAAGGAAGAAGGGGGGAAAAAGAGGAAACATGGTGCAGATATTTGTGGGCCCATATAGCACTAGAGGCAGAAAAATCAAAGAATCAACCAAGAGAAGTTTGTGTACCAATGAAAAAATGGCTGCTCTGTATCACCTTTACCCCAATCTTCATAGTAAAAGTTGAGATTATGACCATAACGATGTCTTGGATCAATCTGCGGAACATCATCATCATCATAATAATAATAATAGTAAATTTTTAGCTTAAAATAACAAGCTTACAGCTTCAATCCAATGTTGGAAAGCTAGTTTTTGTGCCTTAGCGTCTTGATACAACCCTTTTCCAACCTGCCAAAATTATCAAATTGCAGGAAACCATTATTATTATTTACTAAAGCATGACACCATTATTTATTCCATTTTAATTGTAATATTAATGTTTTCTAGCGTTTTGCGTGAATGATAAAATAAGAGGCCAAGAACAGAATAGTCATTGGAAATCATAACAAAATATGTTGCAAATACAATAATGAAGATGCTAATAATTGTGTAAGCTACATGCCTTAGAAGCAATCAAGCTGATCCTACTCCAGCGTGAGGCAGCTGTTTCTGCTTTGTGAAAATTGAAGAAGGAAACCGTGCTGTGATTCAGCCTTGCATAATCTATAGCTTGCGACCTCCAAATAGTTCCATAACTTCTCAGAAAAAACACAGTCACATTCTTAAAGTAAATGATATGAAACATACATTGACACTTACCACAGCTCTTCAGCAACAACAGCTGAATCTGCTAGCCTGCGCCGGGTACGATAACTCCTGTAAACTTTTTGCAACCTCACCGCAGCTATTGACACAAATATTTCTTTACTCTCCTTTGAATCCATTGACATTGATTCAGGATTATGGTCATGGCAATCCACAGAAAGTGCCATTAGATAAAAAAGCAAAGTGTTTGAAAGAGATTGGAAGGAGCATAATCAAGCTAAATATGTCTTTGTCTAGCTTTTTTCTATCCAAGTGCATAATGCAATTCTCATTTTGTTGGTTGGGTTTATGAGGTTAGATTTAGAATTGATTGTATCATAAATAGGTGGTAGTACTGCGGGGACAACTAACACATTTGGTTGGATATTTGAAGAAGAGCCAAGAAAAGTGGTCTCCACTCTTCCACCTTGCTTGGTCATGTCAGCTCGCACCAAACTATTGAAGTGCTCTCAAATCTAAGTCTATTAACATACCATCAGTTCAAGATTGATGGTTTTGGCTCGTCTCTTATCTCTTTTGAGACAGTAGTTAGCACTAAAATCGTGTTACATATGTAGTTCTTCATTGACATTTGAAAGAATATTTAGCTCGTCACATAATGATGTTATTGTTAGTATTCTATTTTATGCTGTGTATTAATTTATGATGATAATGAGTACATTATCAGCAAGAAAATTCAGGTTGAGTTTTGAGATTGGCATTCCTTGCTTTTTGTTAGGGTATTTGTTTAATTTTTATTTCACATTTTAAAAATAAATAGGGTTTTTAAAGAAATAATAATAAATAAATTTATTTGTTTAAAATCACATTTTGTCTCACATTTCAAAAAATAATTAATGGGAAATAGGAATGTTCACAATAAGAGTCATACCCTTGTAAACTCACCTTTCACCTTTTTTGGATTGAAATCCAGTACAATACCCAAGATTGAGTTTAAACTTTTTTTTTTTTTTTTTGAGAGAAAACTTTAAAGTTAAGAAGTTAGGGCTCGTTTGGTACGCGTGTTTAAACAACAGTTTTCAGTTTTTTTAGAAATACATGTGGGTGAAAAAGCCTATAAAAATACGTGTAATGTTGTTTAAAAACTAAAAACATGTGTTTAAGTTGATGTACCAAACAGGCCTTAAAACTTTTTTCCTAAGACCTTAGATTAGAAAAGTTTTTAACTTCTTAACTTTTCTGAGCTAAGGGTTGACGGAAAAAGTCAACTTTTTAATTTTGAATCTTAACTCTTTGATGGTGTTGCACTCATGCCATACCTCCGGATCTCAATCCACCTTTTTCCTTTATTTGCATATGATATTTGGAATTAGGAGTATCAATGTTCGGCCCAACCCGTGAACACGACACGGATTTTTGTGAGTTAAGGTTGAACCTTAATGAGTTTGTGTCATAAATGGGTCGACCTGTAAGCGACATGATAAGAAACGTTCATAAGCAGGTCAACCTGCGTAACCCACAATAGACACGTTTGACATGTCAATTTATTTGTGTCAACTCGAAATGACCCACTTAACACAACTCATTTAACTTGTATAACAAATAAATATTCATTTTATTTTAGATTTATGAAATACCTTTTATATCCAACATATATTTTAAATTTAAAAAGAAAAGTGGGTAATTACAAAAACTTAGAGGGGATATAATTGGAGATTGAAACTTTACAAATCCTAAATCTCTAAACCCTACAAACCCTAAATCTCTAAACCTTCTTATAAATATCTAATTTTTTATTTTATTTTATTTTAGTCGTACTGTTCACTCTACTATCTTATAGTCTCACGCCCAATTCTCAAACCGGTTATTGTGCTCTCTCTCTCTCTCTCTCTAATGTGTTTAGTGAGTTTTAGAATTAAAGAAAACCGTTTTCTTGGTGTTTTAAAATTCTACAGTAATTTTTTTTGCATAATGTTTTTGTTCTATATACTTTGAATCCATGTGCTATTATTAATATATGAGATATATTAATTGTTGATTAAGGCCATGGCTGTAGCTTTTGTCTTGTGCCATGTGTTTTTTTTTTTTTTGGGTGTTTGTATTAGTGTTGGACACCATCTGCATATCTTGCAAGTGGGTTTATTGAGATAGTTTATAAACTAGAATCTATGGATGATAAATCATAGTCATAGTCGGGATTAGCCTACTATGTGCTATAATTCTTTCAATATTGATATTTAGCATTTGGTGAGTTCCAAGGATATTATATTTTTGTTGAACTATGTTATTTTATTTTTGTTAAACCATGTTATTTTGAATTTGGGTTGAAGTGTTTGCATTTATTTTAGAGTGTAAAGAATTTATTTCTAGATGAATGTTATATTTTTGTTGAACTATATTATTTTGAATTTAGGTTGAAGACTTGAAGTGTATGCACTGTTTTTGGAATGTAAAAAAAATATTTATAGATAGATGTTATATTTAATATTATGCAGGTTGAAATGGGTTGTGTTACATTCGTGTCAACCCAACACGACTCGTTTATTAAGAGGGTCAAATGGGTTGGGTTAGGTCAACCCGCCTTATTAATAGGTCAGGTTATGGTTGAAGGATCATGACACGATTATTAAATGGGTCGGGTTAGGGTTGAGCCATTTAGTCGAATATCCTTATCTCGACACGACACGAACCCGACACGCTAACCCAAATTGACACCCCTATTTGGAACATAATGTTTAATCAACACAATCGTTATGAAATGAGCTATATATTTCCCACTAAAACACAGATTCTCTAACCTTAAAGTAAATCATTTCTATTTCTTCGTCCCCCATTGCAAATTCTCTTGTAACTATTTCTTTGGTAGCTTTTCCTAGCTATAAAATTGTGAAAAGCTATACGAGTAATTAACAAGAAAATACATCTACAATAAATTATATGTGGTAAGTTGTTACTGATTTTAATTTAAACATATCACTTAAATTAATTTTTTCTCACTAATATTAACTAATAACAACTCATCACTTAAGATTTATTGTGAAAATACTCTTATAGCTTTTCACAACTATATAATTGTGAAAATCTATAAGAGTAATAAAGTTACAAGAGAATACTTTCATAACAAATTACATGTGGTAAGTTGTTACTAATTTTAATTTGAACACACCACTTAAATTAATTTTTTCTCATCAATATTAACTAGTAACAACCCATTACTTAAAATTTATTGTAAAAGTATTGTGAAAATATTATATTAGTATTTCTCAATTTTAATTTTTAATTTTTAATTTTATTTTTCCTTATCTCCTTAATTTTTTTTTCAACTTTTCCTCTTTTTTCTCCTCAACACACGTAACTCTTTGGATATGTTTAGATACTGTTTATTTTGCTAAAAATTAGCAAAATAAAAACAATATAACAAAATAATTTTTAAATATGTTAATAGTACTATGAAACCCATTTTTAATAAAAATTTTGTTAAAAAAAAAAAAAAAAAATTTAAAGGTCTTATAAACAGTACACGCAACCATAGGAATTTCATTGACATTGCTGAAGCGCACTTTTACTTTAGCTTTTCTTTTCTACCACTGTTGACTGTCCACTCTAGAACATATCAGTACGAGAAGCTCTCTCTCACTATCACACAGTCACACACAGAGATCGCCGGCGGATGTTCACGCATGCCTGTCCTCTTCCCCACCACTGCTTGTCCTCATCCCCACCGCGGCTCAGATGGGTCAGATTTGCTTTGTCTTTTTTTTTTTTTTTGGTTCTGATTTGATTAATTTTAAAATTGTGGTTTGAATTTGTATTTTGATTGAGATTGAGTTTAGAGATGTTTGAGAGAGAAAAGATCTGAAATGATTTTGTTGTTAAACGTTGTAAATATTGAGTAAAAATTAAATATTTTAATCGGTGGTTGAATTTTTTATTCCAATTGATTATTTTGCTCATGAACATTAACTTAGAGGGACTGTTGAAGCACCATTTTGTGGGTTTACTCTCTAAATTTTGTTTGTTGGAGATGCTCTAAGAACAAGATAGTAAAAGTGAAACAAGCCCAATGTCTCTTTTCCTCACTTTGTTCCCACTCTCTCTTGTCTCTTTTCCATTTCTAACTCAATGTCTAATCTAAAGCTTGTTCCTTTTTCAGCTATCAAGAGCACAACTCAGAAGCTAGACAGAATGGCAGAAAAACAGCAACAAGTTCAAACTAAAAATGGGTAGCATTTGTTTCCCCTTTTATTTTGCATGCTAATGTTCAAATATCTAGATTTGTACACACAGATACACAGAAAATGTACACATCATTTTTATTCACACAAGCATGCATTTTTTACCATAAAAGCTCATACCTTTCTGTCAGTTTTGCTCATACATGCCTGTGCTTGAATGCATTTTGTTTACACACGCTCAGATTCACATTTATTCATGAACACAGGACATACACACACGGCCACACAGCCCAGTAAACTCATTTTGAAATGTCCGCAAAACCCAACCCCTGAAAATACCCACTCGAAACAAACCCCAAATCAAAACACAAACACCTTTTGGCCAAACCCAATAAAAATCCCACCTTTGAAATCCAAACCCAAACCCAAATCTCCAAACACACTGACCAAAAAGGAGGGAGCTTTGAATAGAAAAATTAAGAAAAAGAAAATAGAGAGGAAGAGGAGAAGACCACCACCTTTGGTCATGGTGGTTGGCGGTGGAGCCGTGGAGCTTTGGTTTAGAGAGAGAAAGAGATCCGAGTGAGTTTAGTGTAAGATGTTGAGAGGAGAGAGCTTCAGCTAAGAGAAAGAGGAGTTGAGGTTTCGGCCGTGAAGGTCCAACCAAGAAGCTTCGGTTGATTTTGAGAGAAGAGAAGGATGTGGGATTAGAGAGAATGAGGGGAAAAAAATGCTCACCATTTGCGTTTAGAAATTGCAAAAGAGGATCAAAATCTTGTGTCCATTTATAGTGAAATAAAAAAAGAAAAGAGAGAGAGAGAGAGAGAGGGGGCGCTATGGGTTAGAGAAGATTATGTTAATTTGATGAGGGAGATTTTATTAATTTGAGAAGATATAAGAAGAGATTGAAAGAAATAAAATAAAGATTCAATTAAATCCAGCCCAACACACCCACACACTTAAATAAATTTAAATCCAATCCGTGTGTGTGTAAAGTAGGCCCAATCTGAAATTTATTTAAGCATGAACACTTAGGCCCATCAAATTTCCCAAAGCTCTAGCCCAACACTTGCAAAACCTCAACTTAAACCCAAACATTCAGCCCAAACTTGTGGGTCCACAAGCCATAAACACAGCTTCTGAAAATTACGAACCAATCCCAAATCTTTTCAAAATTACCCTTTTGACCCAAGACTTTTCCAAATCACAACTTCAACCCAAACTTTTCAAAATTGCATTTTAACTCTTCAACTTCACAAAATTACATTTCTTACCCTAAACTTCATGAAATCACAAAATGGCCCCAAAATTTCTCAAAAATTGTACAAAGGCCCTTAAGGTCAAGAAAATGATTTTTCTCGTTTTGCCTTTAAAAAAAAAAAAAAAATGGATTTCTTCGAGATCAATAATTTGTCAAATGACATTGTTTCCGCATCTTCTAAAAATTACCTTCGTGTTCCTTGTTATTTCTTCATCATTCAATTTATTTTCTTAGTAAATGCCATGTAATCACATGTTTAGTTATGCTTGTCTTATCTTGCTTTCCAAAATAAATTATACATGCCATGCATCCACATGTCACTTTAGGGTAGATTATACATGTCATACATTCACATGCCATCATATGATAAATACATGTCATTTCTCACATGTCATCTTAGGATGGATACATGCTGTTTTTCACATGCTATCTTAGGATAGATACATGTCATCTTAGGATGGATACATGCCATTTTTCACATCATCTTAGGATAGATTATACATGTTATTTTTACATGCTTAATCATTATCTTATTTCACATGTACATGCATATCATTCTTTTTAAAACCAAATGTCAAATATTTTAAGTTGTTCTTTAAATGGTGAGTTATAAGATTAATTTGAAACAAGGTACTATTTTTTTTTTGAATAGGCATTGTGAGGTGCCTAACACATTCTCCACATGTAATTGAGCTTCCGAATCCATGTCTTTTGGTTCAAGACATTTTTTTATTTTCTAGTTTAGCTTAAGAACCCTAGGGTTTTCTTAGTTAAAATTAGGAAATAAAAATAATTAGACTTAGGTGACCAATCATGTCTTAGAATTCCAATGGTTGGTGGTGACTCCTAAAAATGAATATAAGTAAAAAAAGTTCATTTGCTCAAACCCCACATTAGTGTTCTACACGTCACACACATGGTGCATTTTGCATGTCGCCAAGTGAAAAATCCTCAATGGTTGGGGGATAATGTTGAACGTGGACTGAAACTCGAGTACGACATATGGGTTGTGGTCATGTTGGTGGGTTTTGTAATGGTTTTTTTTTTTTTTTTTTTTTTTTTTTTTTTTTTTTAATACTATTTTTTTAATGAGTTGTTGATAATCTTTTAAATGAAGTGGTATTTTTTAATTGTTGTCGTCAAAGTAAAAATAGTATACGGCTTGTATCTATTTTTTTTTACACTAGATACGCTAAGATGCAAACATTTGTTCAAAATGTTTTGGACACGTATTTGAATCGTATCGTGTCCCGTGCGAAAAGGCACTGGACACAAGCTGTATCCTCTTAAAGTACACGCATAACGCATTATAGTTTTTTACTTTGACAATAGGCAGCAACTAAAAATTATCACTTTATTTAAAATAATATTAACAAATCATTAAAATAATAAATAAATAAAAAACCACCACAAAAACACACTGACGCTAGAACAACTTTTTTTTCTTGAAAATCCAAACTAGCATTCATATAGGTGCAGTTTGGACTCCACGTCCATGTTTCCTCAATCCGCGTTTTCCCTTTTTTTTTTTTTTTTTTTGGCCGGCATTAGTTGACTCTGAGAGACAAAAAATACTGTGCATAAACAGTGCGTATACTGTTCATGCATTGTTTATATACTGTTTACACAGTAAAAAATATTAAAAATGGGTCTTATAGTACTATTCACACATTTAAAAATTATTTTGTTACAGTGTTTCCAGTTTTCAGTTTCAGCAACAATAAGTTCAATCCAAACGGACCCATAGTATCAACAAATGGGCTATCATTTTAATTAAAAAAAGTTGTCAGCAATTGAAAAAACACAAAATAGATGTTTCTTAATACATTGCAATACAATCTTTCAAAATGGAAATTGGCTACTTTGATTTGGCCAAGGAAATAAAATATTTTGATATTGGTCAATAGTTGTGTACCATTTTAGTATTACCACTATTTTTTATAAATGATAATATATATATATATATATATATATATATATATATATATAGGGCAATTATTGGTTTTACATTACACTATTAATGTAAGATTTGCATTGTAAATTAAACAAATATGTATAACATTGTACACATTTGTAAAAGTGTATAATGTTGTACACATATTTTTAGTTTACAATATAAAATTATAAATCTTATAGTAATAGTAAAATATAAACAAATAATTTTCCTTTTCTTTTTCTTTGTCACATAAATTTATGTCTTTTACAAAGTGGTCCAATCCATCACCAATGTTTTTTTTTAGTTTTTTTTTTTTTTTTTTTTTTTTTAAATCAATTTGATATTATGTTATTCTTAGAAGTTAGAATGTCCCAATCATCATCAAAAAAAAAAAAAAAAAAAAAAAAAAAATCAAAATGGAAAAGTGGGAAGATAGAAAAGATTTTAATTTCCATTATCTGTGTTTATTTGGAAAGGTGGAAAAGTAGAGAGATGAAAAACTTTTTTATTTGGTTGAGAAAAAAATAAGATGGTAGAAAATGTAGTTGGTATAAATTTAATCTCACATCCTTATTTCATTATATATGAAATTATTTTTTAAAATAAATTATTACTTATTCTATCAATTAAATATTTAATAAAAATTAAAATATTATAAATTTTTTCTCATTATTATTATAAAATTTTTTATAAACCAATAAACAATTTTGAGCACACAGATTGATACTGAACAAACACGAAAGATAGAAAAAAAAAATAATAAAAAAAAAAAAAAAAAAAAAAAGAGAGAGAAAATTGGAAAAGAACAAACCACAAAGAAAGAAAAAAACTAAAAGGAAAAAAAAGAGAAAAGAATAAAAAAATATTAAATGTTGAAACATTACTCTTTTAACATTTCAAGACTGGGGAAAAAAGTAACTAAGGGCTGTATCAAATCAATTGTGTTTTTGCCATAGAGAATATTTTGGTGGGCTGAAGAGAAAATGCTTGGATCCCACCAAAAATTTTCCATCATTCCTCTCCTTACCAAACAATGCTAATTCCTATTTTCTAATAAGGTGTAGGGAAAGCACCATTGACCCAAAGTCCTTGGCGTCTTTGTTAAGTTTAGCTTTTTAGGTCTTCCTAAATAATGCAAAATTTGTATATTACTAGTGGTGGATGCAAAATTCTCTCTCTATCTTGCTAGTGGTAATTTGATATGGTCATTCGTGTAATTTGATATGCACTGGTAAGCCCCGTGGAAACCAATTGAATAAGATTTACCTTTGTAAAAGCTTCACTACATATTTATCCATATGGCCAATTTGAGCTGTTTCCTGCACTATTTATCATGAACTTGATCTGAACTTCATGGACTCATTACATACTAAATTTGCCAGTTACAAAGTCATGGAATTTGCCAACACTAACACATTGATCGTAACAAAATTTAATGTTATTTTGTTATTTGATTTTTTTCTACTGTAAAGGTTCTTTAATATCATCATGTACCTGTGCCATTTGAGCTTGAGCTCATTGGCTTTTTCCTGATCTCTTTGCAACTTCAAAATATATCCTCATCTAATGGCTTTTACCCATCGAATAATGTAAAGCTAGTAGAATCAATGGTACAGGCTAGTCATTACTATGAAACATTTTCAAATAGCGTGTTAGATATGAAATAAGAAAGCACAATTGACACTCCAAGAGTCTTGTAGTTCAACTAGTTGCTACATTTTAGTGTTTTCAATATAGATATCCAAGGTTAAAATCTCTCATACCCTTAACTATCAAAAATAAAAAATAAAAATTTGACTCCAAAGTCTTTGGCCTCTTCTTTGGTTCAGGTTTTTCTTAAACAATGCAAAGCTCATAAACCAATGGTATGGGTCAGTCATCACTAAATATTTTCCAAGAAAGTACTAGATACAAAATTGAGAAAACACCATTGATGCTGAAGTTGTTAGCCTCTCTTGAGTTTAGGCAAAACAAAAGGCGAAAGAATACATATAATAGGGTTAAGTCAATTAAACTATTTATTGACCAAGAGAAAATGGATCATCTTCTTCCACCTTTTTATTTTATATTAGCAAAATAAAAAGAAGATACCATGATTGTGGGTGGAAAGACACCATTGATGCGAAGTCTTAGCCCGAGCCCGGGTCTCTTTAAATAATGCAAACTTTGGAAAAAAAACACGAGATACGATCTGGGAAAGGGCCATTATACCAGTAGACACTAGTGGATGTAACTTTTAACAAGTCCTTGGCTTCTTTGTTAAGTTTAGCTGTTTAGGTCTTCCTAAATAATGCAAAACTCGTATATTACTAGTGGTGGATGCAACTTTTTTGCCTGTTGAATGAAGACTATCTTTCCAAAAAAACAAACAAGTGTGTAATTAATTAAGAGATAGAGAGGAAAATGATAGGATGGTTAGAGTCCTTGAAATACTGACACATCATCTCATCAAGGACTCACTCTTGGAAACGCGCTTTGCATTATTATTACAATATATTAGCACCATTTATGCTTAAGAGCCCGTTTGGATTGAAGATGAGAGAGGGGGAGTAGAAGAGAGTAGAATAGAGTTTGCAAGAAATTAGTCTAATTTTTTGCTAACTCTACTTTACTCTCCTTCACTCCCTCTCCCTCACCCTCACCCTCAATCCAAATGCGCCATAAATCTTTAGCATCTTCTTGATTTTAGGTATTCTCATATAATGCAATGCTCATAATACCAAGGGCATAGGTTAGTCATCACTAAACATTATCTATGAAGAAAGTACTAAATACACTGACAAAGTCTTTGGCTTCTTGTTGGGGAGAAATTATTAGGTCTATCAGGAGGGCTGCTGACATGGTCTTCCCTGACCTCTTAATCGATAAAATGTTATTATTTATGCAAATGTGACATCATCTGGTAATGTCTCTATATGTTATATTAAATGCTCAATTAATGGCTTTTCATGATATTATCTTCCCAACAAAAACAAATAACGGAAGTAAGTGAATAATGATCACTACAAAGAACATGCTTTGCATTATTAGACTAACTGCAATACTATAATGTGGACCGTTTAATACAAGTATATATGTAGCACGCTTGTGGCTATTTTAATTGAAGACCACTTCGTTTGGAGAAAACTTTGTCTTATTTTTGTCACGAAAATTCAAGAAAAGAAAAATTAGATGAGTTGAGATGTTTTTGCTTTTTAGTGGTGTTAATTTTTGTTCAATTAGATTTTAATGGGTGCTTTGGTTGCTAGGAGCAGATAGAATAGCTCTTTTACAACTCAAAACTTCCATGATCAAATACATAGATGATAATAATTTTACATCTTGGGACACAAGCAAAAGCAGTATGAAATGATATTGAAATCAACCTAAAGTCAAATCTCTTTCATAAAAGTGTATCCACAAGGCCATTGGTTGTTTTTTATTCCCTAAATGAAAGTATTCATTCATTAAAAGAAAAGAAAATATCTTCTTGCACCTTCTCTATTTAGTAGAAAAGGTTGCCATTGTAGTGGGTGGAAAGATACTACGATGTGGAGTTTTAAAGTTTGTTTGACATCAGCTTTTAGTATTAGTTTTTAACTTTTGGATTTTATGTACAATTTTTTAAAATCTCATTTTTTTTTTCTCACATTTTCTCACTTCTTCAATTTTTTTTAAGGTACAAGTATATTTTAACACACTTTGACCAAAAAATTTTCAACAAAAAACTGGATAAATTGTTCCCAAATGGACACTTAGTCTTGGTCATCATGTTTCTCACATAAAAAAGAAATAAAATAAGTCTTGGTCATCTCAAATCATGGATGTAACATTTTTGCTTTTGAAAAAAAGCACAAATATGATATGAGAAAGCAACTTTGTATAGGGATGAAGTTAGGTGGGGTCCAAAGGGGCTTGGGCAGAAAGAGAAAAAGTATATTCTCTACAATTTTATATTTGGCTCCCTGTTACAAAAATATTGGCATCTTTTTCTTATAATTTTACATTGACTTCATTATAATAATGTAGTAAGAAACAATGACATTTTGTGCCTTGTAGTGTATTACATACATAACAATATTGTTGTGTCTTTGTCTTTGTTATTTGTTTGTTAAAACTAAATGGATATTTGATTAATTGGAATTTCATAATTTTCTTTTTTTATACTTTGCCTTCCTAAATCAAAATTCTAGGTCTATCCTTGCCTACCTTTGTATTAGTAGTGGATGTAGCTTTTCTGCTTGTTGAATGTATTAAACAAAAACTAAGATAGAGAGGAAAAAGTGAATGAATTAGATGAAAACACAAATAAATAAATAAATAAAATAAATAAGTACCTTATTTTTCTTCTATTTTTTTTTTTTCTCTCACGAATCTAGGAATTTGGTAATTTTTTGTAACAGAGTGCAACAACATTATGAGATCAAACAAAAGTTAAATTTCATTCGTGTGAAACTATATCAATAAGGTTTACTTCCCTTAATCAAAGTATTTACTCGTCAAAAGAAAATAAATTATCTTCTTGCACCTTTTTCATTTAGAAAAGATCATCATCGTAGCAAAGTCTTAGTCTAGGTCATCTCAAATAATGGATGAACATTGTTTTACATCTTGGGACTCAGCCGACAAAGAGAGCGATTGCTGTGAGTGGGAAGGTGTCAAGTGCAACATCACTCTTGGCTGTGTAATCGATTGACACCAATCACTACGAAACATTTTGCAAAGAACGTATTATATTCAAATTATGAAAACACCATTGACACCAAAGTTTTTGGCATCTTCTTGAGTTTAGGACTTTAGGTATTCTCAAATAATGCAAAGCTCATAATACCAATATTATGAGCTAGTCATCACTACGAAATATTTTCTACGAAAGCACTATTGAAGCCGAAGTCTCTAGCCTCTTCTTGAGTATGTTGTCATCTCGAACCAAATCTCATAATATCAGTGTTATGAACTAGTGTTCACTTTAAAATACTTTTTAAGAAGGCACTAAATACGAGTTGACTTGGTGAAGCACAATGGATGCCAAATCTTAGGCCTTTTGTTGAGTCCAAATCATCTCAGATAATGCAAATGCAGCAAAACTCATAAAATGGTATGGGCTAGGCATCCCTACCAAACATTTTCCAAGAATCTGCCAGAGATAATTAGGAAAGTACCATTAAGGCCTAAATCTTTGGCCTCTTCTTGATTTTAGGTCTACTCAAATAATGCAAACAGAATAATACAAGATTTATGGGTTAGTCATCAAAATACTATTTTCTAAGAAAGTACTAGATAAAAAATTTAGAAAGCACCATTGACTGCAAAGTCTTTGGCTTTGAGTTAAGTTTAGGTCTTTTTGTGTAGGAACAAATTCCCAAATTATAATAGAAAGAAAAGTGTTGTAAAAATAAATCGTTTACACAAGATTAAAGAAAGAAGAAAAAAATTAGACATGGAGAATTATGTGGTTTGACAATTTGCCTACATGTATAGACCACAATAGAGAAAATTCCCACTATAATATAAGGAGATTACAATAGTAGTATACATGCACTCTCACAATTCCAAAACCCCAAATACACCCTCAGTTCTCTCTCGCAAAGAATAAAGAATGCCCTATTTTATTTGCACTAGAGCTTGTAGCACCACTCTTTCTCACACACATAAACATAGTCACATAACCATATATTCATATTAGGCTAGGTTGGTTTGCTAGCCATTTTAAATGTTGAAAATCCAAGTTTTATTTACTTTTGATGGAGATGCACAATGTGAGTGACCCATGCATGGAAAAAAAATTATGTTATGAGAAATTGAGAATGTGTTATGGTGCGTTGCTCTTACAGAATGTGGGTCTTATAGGTGGGACCATCAAATATGAGAGGGGTGCTCCTTGAGACTGTTTTATAAAATAATTTTTTCATATTTTTTTCTCTCAATGAAATTGAATTATAATTATTTAATAACATTTTGAAAAGAAAAAAAAAAATTCTCATGGTGGTGGGTGGAAAGATATGGTAGCACGAAGTCTTCATCTGTCATGGTCTAGGCTATCTCTCAAATATTGCAAAGTTTATAATATTAATGATATAGATTAGTATTTACAATGAAACACTTTTTTAAGAAGGTATTGGATATGAGTCAAGAAAGGGCAATTAACACCAAGTCTTTTACTACCACAATGTATCTTATCTCAAATAATGCCCAGTTTGTTCTTCAAAAAAAAAAAAAAAAAACCCAAAATTTATAATATTAGTAATATGAGAAGTGCTACATTTGTAACATTTTCACAACAAATTATAACAAATTCTAAATAGTAAGTTGTGATAGCTAATTCTAATTTGAACTCACTACTAAAATTACATTCTTAAACAATCCACAATTTAAGATTTATTGTGAAAATATTTATAAACATAGATTAGTATTTAGTGTGAAACATTTTTCAGGAAGGCACATGATCTGAGTTAAGAAAAGACAATTGACGCCAAGTCTATAATGCCCCAAAATCATAAATAATAAAAGTCTATTCAATCTAAATAATCCATAAAAAAATATTAAATAAAAGCAACCAGCAGCCTAAAATCTCATCACAAATGTCAGAGCTCTAATCCACTAAAGATAAAACATCCTCAAAATAATTCTCCGGTATAATGTTTAATGCCATAAAAATCATAATAAAATCATCAGTTCCACAAAATAATTCGTAACTGTTGTCTTCCAAGAATCTCTACTCCAATAATTCTTCTATTGTATCTATAAGGAGAAAAATAAAGTGGAGTGAGAAAACTCAATAAGTGGAATTCACTAACATTGGGGTGTGGGAACAAACCTTTCAAATAAATAAAATTTACAACAAATTCATAACTTGTAACTCATCAATATTTCACATAAAAAAATAGATCTTTATATTGTGAGCCATTATAATACATATATCAATACCATCATATAAATAATTTCTTAGACTTTTCTCGTGATCAATATTTACGCCTTGTTGACAGGGTTGTGTTATCCCCTTTTAGGACTTGAACCTCATTTTCATCCATTTTCTTAAGGATGGCTCCTTTGGAACCTAAAGGTGCACTCCCTTGATAAAGAGCTTTCTTTTTAGATCCTCAATAGTATACTCCCTTGTTAAGGAACTATCAAATGTGCACTGTCTCCTTTTCTAGGACTCTCCCTTGCTAAGGACTTGTTGCAATATGATTGTCCTTTGCTAAGGACTAAATACAATACTGAGTTTTTAATCACGACTTGCCATAGGTTTTCAAAACATATTCAATATATTCTCACAAAAATAATCCATTCATAATTCTAAAAAATATAAAGATATATTCACACATACAAATTTAAATAAATTTAAGTTGTCTCACAAGTTTTTCATAAAACGAATAGTCAATGTGCACATCAAGCATTTATAAAATATCAACATATTTATTTGATATAAAATAGTATAATAATCAACACTGATTTGGGAAAACCTCCAAAATTAGTAAACATCACTTACCTCTTATTTGCAAAAATAAAAGAAATCAACCTCCCTTGAATCACAACAAATCAGTAGAATTAGAACTTAGCAACACCAAAGAGAGATCCATCAATACACAATTTCCTACTTAAAAATCTGTTTTCACGCTTAAACAATTTTATCCTAGACAATACTGATATATCCAAAAAATTTTATTTATTCACTGAACTATCCAATTCACTTTCAGTCTTTGATCAGTGTTTTTTTTTTTTCTTTTTTTTTTCTTTTTTTTTTTGAACTTAAAAAATATTTTTGCCAAATCTGATTTTTCCATTGATATAATCATGGATATTCAAGAACTTCAAAATGGCTGAATTAGGGAAATCTTATCAATCTACAATTCACATCCTTTCTTGTCATGTAGCTATACCCATCATTCCTAGTGTAATATAATAATAACCATAGGACATCATTTCCCATGATATAAGGATAAGTGGGGGTTGTTGAGATCAGAACATATGCCTAGAAGTCTTTTTTCCTTTAATATATTGATAGGTTAGATTTTATGAAGTCATGTATATTGTCCTATTAGCTACTAAAGTAATTTCAAGCACAATTAATTCCTTCCTGAAAACGTGGGATGATTTTCTAGCCATAATCAGTTTTTATTTTTATTTTTTATTTTATTTTATTTTATTTATTTATTAACATGATGACAACGTTGATTTCTCAAGTCCACACCTACCCCTATGTTCTGTGCGGCACAAAGATTGATATACATAGAAATTCTCCATCCTAGGTGTGTGATATATCAATAGCCCTTAAGCTCGACAGACACTTGCTAGGTATCACATAAATACAAGAACCCAAATAAAGAGGAGAGCTGACCTGATTCTCCTACACAGCCGCAGAGGAGAGTAAAACAAAAAGATTGCTTGGTGCCGCTTAAAGAGAGGAGGTCTCCTATTTTTATATATATACCTATTTACACGTATAACTCATATAAAAGGCTAGGGTTTTTTTTTTTTTTTTTTTAAAGCTTATTAAGACCCATATATTTACTTATGTTACCTCACTTGGACTTCATATTATTTCTAATATCTTAGGCCCAAATCAATTAAATATGTCTTTGGCCTTTTATTGTATTTTATTTTTTGATAGGGAGTCTTTGGCCTTTTATTGGCTCTAGGTCTCCTCAAATAATGCAAAACATATAATATTATGGCCCTAAAGTTTATGGTATGAAGTATGAATTAGTCATCACTATGAAATAATGAAATATTTTATAGGTACGTATTACATACGAAATAGGAAAAACATCATTAACAGCTAGCAAAGTCAATTTGATGCTCTTTGGTCAATGGTGAACAGTGATCACCACAAAGAACGCGATTTGCAATATTTATCAGACCAATCGTAATACTGATGTGGACTGTTTGATAACACTATATATGTAAGGTGCTGGTGGCTTATTTAAACTCAAGATCATTTGGAATCGTAATAACTGAGAGTTGGACAAAAACTTTGTCAGGCTTATTGTGATTGAAAATCAGAAAAAGAAAAAGTAATGGAGTTGCTGGGACGTTTTTGGTGGTGGCCGGTGGTGTTATTTTTGGTTCATTTTGGTATGAATGGGTGCTTTGGTTGCTGGGAGCAAGAGAGAATTGCTCTCTTGCAATACAAAGCTTCCACCTTCAACTACACTTTTGAATATCATTTTACACCTTGGGACTCAGCCGACAAAGAGAGTGATTGCTGTGAGTGGGAAAAAGTCGAGTGCAACATCACCACTGGCCGTGTAATCAAACTTGCTCTTAATAATACAATTTATTGGAGTGGAGAAAGTGGGGGAGGTTGGTACTTCAATGCCTCTCTGTTTCTTCCCTTTGAAGAGCTCCAGCACCTCGATTTGAGTTATAATTCAATTTGTGGATGGATCCCAAACGAAGGTACCAAGTTTAAAATTTGTTGATATGCTAATTTTTTTTTTCTATTACATCATTTGAGTTAGGAATCATTTTATACTGTTTTGTGGGAATATATAGTTGCGGACATGCAAATTGAAGCATCTAAATCTAAATCACAGGTTTTGAAAGATTCTCTTCATTGAGCAAGCTGAAGGTGCTTTACTTGGATGGTAATTATTTCAATAACAGTATTCTTTCATCCTTGAGTGGAATTGCTTCTCTCAAGGAACTACATTTGGGGGACAACAATTTGAATGGTGAAGGTAAGCCTTTCGGGTAAAATTCTCATTAATTTGCAAAGGAAGAGTGCTTAATTCTTGAGTGTGTAAACATTTTGGATCAATCCCCATCCAAGGTAAGCCTTTCGGCTAAAATTCTCATCCAATGTAAGATGAATGAGTGCTTAATTCTTGAGCGTGTAAACATTTTGGTTTCCCTCCTCCAATTAATCTGTTTGACCAAAGTAAATTGTTTGGAATTATTTTTTTCTTTTTTACCTTTTCTTTAAAAATAAATGTAGACCACAGATTAGTTGCATGTTAAGATTCATTTTGTAATGTATTGTGGGAATATAAAGTCACATACATGCAAATTGAATAATCTAAATTGCAGGTTTTGACAGATTCTCTTTGTTGAGCAAGTTGGAGGTGCTTCACTTGGATGTTAATAATTTCAATCACAGCATTCTGCAATCCTTAAGTAGTATTATGTCGCTCAAGGAACTAGATTTGAGTTACAACAATTTGAATGGAACAATTCATATCAAAGGTAAAACTCTCATTAATTTGCAAAGGAAGATTATTGGAAGAGTTTTTCACGCTTATTGAGCATGTAACATTTCTTATTTCCCTCCTATCAATCATTGATATTTATGCAACTAAATTTCACCCTTTTTTGCTATTTTAAATGAAAAGTATTTATGCAACTGAAGTTCCTTTTTTTCTCATGATTTTTTATGTAATTTTTTATTATTATAGAATTTAAAGCATTTAGCAACTTGGAGGAGCTCTACTTGTCTGAAAATAAGATCAAGGACTTCGTGACAACAAGAGGTATAATATTTTGTACAAATATATGTTCATGGATTAAAATCAAATACTTCTTTTGTATGGTATGTCAAATGAAATTATCATGTCGATGTTTTTGAGATATTTTATTTTGCCCTATAGATTCAAACATCTTAACTAAGCTGCAACACCTAGACTTGAGTCTGAATGATTTCAGTGCACGAGTTCTTGAGTCATTAACTGCCTTCCCATCATTGAAGATATTAGATCTCTCATATAACAATTTGGTGGGATCGTTTACTACTAAAGGTAAGTTATACCATTGACATCAAGGTGATGTTGTTTTGTGTTTTTATTTTCATCACTGGCATAATAGTAAAAAAGCTCTATAAAAACCTTATTCTAAATATTGATAATCAAATTTCTTGAAATTCAATGAGACTAAACTTATTGTCATTCACAAGTATCATAATTTATTTTCGTCTTGTTAAATTTTGTATTCAAAATGTCAAAAACAAAGACTATGTAGTGGAGATTTTAATATCAGTTTTTTTAGCATACCTTTCTTGGCCTAAACCAATAATCACATAGGAGCTTCAAGGTTGTTCTACATTGTCCAAAACTAGCAATTTAAACTCGTTCTATATTCCAACTTTAGTAACCCACGAATAAAATGTTTCTACACTCTAAGAGCCTCACAACAATATTACAATAGATTCATATTCTAAACTATATTAATCTAAAAAAATGCATTTTCTATTATTCTAATGACTTGTAAATAATTGAAGTTCATTCATCAAAAATTATAATACTTAATTATTATTATAAATTGATCATAAAAATAATTTCTTATCAAATAAAAAAAATGGTTTTGATATGATTTGTGTAAAAAGGAATTTACCTAAATCGGAAATAATTGTAGCAACAACAAAAAAGAAATGATTTAGATGTTATACAAAAAGGGGAAAAAAAGGTATAACGACACTACTCTTAAAATAAAACTGAGATCTTCAAGAAAAAGCATTATCTCTAGTTGAAATAAATTAATTTCATAATTTGAATTAAATTCTAAAATATGAAAGTATATAGACTGCCACATTACGTGGTGTCTATAAAATTATTATTAGATAAAATAAAATTACTTTCTTTCAAAGAATCTTAGTTGTGGAAGTGGTCTTCGCTACTTTTAACACTTTTGTGTGGTATCCTAATAATTTTGAGCAATTAGTACTAATTTAAGCTTTTTGCTTTTGTTTTAGAGTTGAGCAAACTAAACAACCTTGAGCAGTTGAAGTTGGATAATTCATCGATTGATAAAAGTCTTCTTCATAAAATTGGAGTTATGACTTCTCTTAAAGTATTGGCAGTGAAAGACTGTGGATTGGATGGCACCCTACCTGGCCTAGGTAGGGTTTTTTTTTTTTTGACAATGATATTGCTTTGAATAATTACAATGGTAGAACATAATAACTAATTATCACATTATACAGGCTGGTGTGAACTTAAGAAACTCCAAGAGATATACCTCAGCGGCAATAATTTTGAAGGGAGACTACCTTCATGTATGGCAAACCTGACATCACTCCATGTATTGGATCTCTCTTATAATCACTTCAATGGGAACATTGCCCAGTCTCCACTATCAAGTTTGTCATCACTTGTGTATCTTTCTTTATCAGATAACAAGTTCTTGATCCCGTCCACATTTTCCTTCCTTTTTAACCTCTCAAATCTTAAGATCCTAGTAGGTGATACCAATATATTAGCTTTGGAACCTGATTCTCTTACTTGGATTCCAACCTTCCAATTAAAGGTTTTCAGTTTGTCTAAATGTTCATATAACATTCACAATAGCACACCTCCCAGATTTCTTCAATACCAATATGATTTGCGAGTAATTAATCTCTCTCACAACAAGTTGGTTGGGCAGTTCCCTAACTGGTTCTTAGAGAACAATACAAGATTGGAGGCTTTTAGTCTAAAAAATAACTCTTTCACAGGGCCTTTCATAGTACCATATGATATTCGTCCCAACATTTTTATCATAGATATTTCAGATAATTACTTACATGGTCCAATTCCCACAAACCTTGGTTTAATTTTTCCAAATTTGAAATTTTTAAATATGTCTAGAAATGAATTTGAAGGCAATATTCCTACTTCTTTTGGGAATTTGGTTTTCTTAACCGGTCTAGACTTGTCTGAGAATCATTTTTCAGGAACAATACCAATGCATTTCATAATGGGTTGCTACCGATTAGAATTTCTCATATTATCAAACAATAGCTTCAATGGCCAAATATTTCCTACCAATTTTAATTTGACTAATCTACATTATTTATATTTGGACAACAATCACTTCTCAGGCATACTTCCAACATGGATTGGGAACATTTCATCTTTAGAGGACATTTTTATGGCAAAAAATCATCTTGAAGGTCCTATTCCAATCGAGTTATGCAAACTCGTTCATCTCACATTTCTTGACCTTTCTGACAACAATTTGTTTGGCTTTGTTCCATCTTGCTTCAATTCCTCAAGTATCAAGTTTTTTCAATTAAATAAAAATTTCTTGAGCGGTCCAATTCCAAGTGCTTTCCAAAACAACTCCAATCTATTTGCACTGAATCTTCGAGATAACCTTCTAACTGGCAACATTCCCAATTGGATTGGCAGCCTCTCATCATTGAGAATTCTCCTCTTGAAAGGAAATCATTTAGGAGATCAAATTCCAATTCAATTATGCCTTTTGCAACACTTAAACATTTTGGATCTTTCCTACAATAAATTTTCAGGTCCGATACCTCATTGCTTGAGTAACATTACTTTTGATGCATCCACCCAGGATACTTCCTTCGGAGGTTTATATTCAAGGGAAACTTATTCAAGTAGTTTGTCACTATATTCAACAATTATTGAAGCTCTATACAATGGCATATTTATGTTTGATCCATCTGTGAATGCTGAAGAAGAAGTAGAGTTTGCAACAAAAAGTAGAACTTACACCTACAAGGGTTACATCCTCGAGTACATGTTTGGAATTGACCTCTCGTGCAACAATCTAGAAGGTAATATCCCACCGGAACTCGGTAGGATAAGCAGCAGCATTCGTGCATTGAACTTGTCACACAACAATCTATCCGGACCAATCCCTGTAACATTCTCAAATCTAAAGCAAATAGAAAGTCTGGATCTTTCCTACAACAATTTGAATGGTAAAATTCCACCTCAATTGACTGAAATGACCTCTCTAGCGGTCTTTAGTGTGGCACACAACAACTTATCAGGTGCAACACCCGATAGAAAAAATCAATTCATTACTTTTGATGAAAACAGTTATGAGGGGAACCCTCTCTTGTGTGGACCTCCATTACAGAATGGTTGCACCAAAATCAGACCACCGTTTACAACTCCAGTGGATAATGAGGGAGAAGAAGGTGATAGTTTGATGGACATGGGTGTCTTCTACATAAGCTTCGCAGTGACTTACATAATAGTCTTGTTGGGAATTGTTGCAGTACTCTACATAAATCCATATTGGCGTAGGGCGTGGTTTAACCTCATTGAAGTGTGTATTGACACTTGCTATTGTTTTGTTGTGATTCATTACCGTAAGTTGTTCAATTTCAAGAGTGCATAGCCTTGCATTGCTACTGTTTTGTGGTGTTTCATCACCATAAGTTGTTCAATTTTAGGCTTGCATAGCCTTGCATTTTAATGATTATATGTATGTGTGTCTCTTCTTGTTGGATTTTGATTCCAAAGATTGAATCTTAATATTATGTTGTGCAAAATTTGTATTTGATGTGTAATTTTAATGGATTAAGATTGTGTTTTTTTATTGTTTGCTTTAGTTGAATAAGTGAGTTGTGCAAAAATAGAGAAATGAACCTTCCCTGAGGGGCTAGGAGACTAGCAATGAAGTGGTAGGTAATGGCAAGGAAATTGTAAATCTTGCGAATTCTTTCAAAAAAAAATTTGTTAACTCTCTTTTTCTTGGAAAAAGTTCGGCTCCAAACAAATGGCAACAATTCCACTTAATGTCTTTTTATTAAACTAGTTTATAACCCCGTGCATATGCATGGATATACTTAAAAGATATACATTAAGATGCATAGTATAATCCTTACATATATGATTTAAATATTATTGATAGTCATTCTTATATTTTTTTAACTCTTTAAAAAGTCTTGTAAGAATATTATTAAGTAGAAAATGTAAATTGTTCATTTTAAAAAAAATATTTTTATGTTCATTAATTCTAGACTTTTTGGTTTTTTACACAATAACTCACTTGAATGGATATTTATGATATGGTCTCACATTTGATTCCAAAATTAAGAAATAAAACTCTCTCTAAAAATAAATAATTTAGAATACATGACGCAAAATTAGACCTCAATTGAAGAATCTAATTGGATTTTCTCTAAATTTTACCTATTAATATATATATATATATATATATATATATATATGACTTATAAATTTGAATTGTTTTTAATTATTAAAAAAAAAAGGTTCACAAATATAAAATCATTCAAACTCTTTCTTCCTCTAATTTTATATATAGTGTTAGATATATGATTATGTTTTTTATGATTTATTTATATTAGACTCCTCGTTTTCTACTCTAAATTAACTCGTTTGGCACAAAAATTAAAAAACTTCAATTAGATGGGACACGTACCGAAAAATTAAACTCTAATTGAAATTCAATTTTTTCACTGAACTAATTAACTTGGTACAAAAATTTTAAAAATTTGATTAGATGAGACACGTGGCGCAAAATTAGACTCTAATTGAATTCCAATTTGAAATCTAATTGAATTTTTTCTTAGTTTTACCTATTAATATACATATATACATACATATATATATATATGACTTATAAACTTGAATTGTTTTTAGTTCTACAAAAAAAAGGCTCATAAATATATAATCATTCAAAAATTATGTTTTTTATGGTTTTTATACTTATATTGGACTCCTCGTTTTTTTACACAATTAACTTATTTGGTACAAAGCACTCAAAAAAAAAAAAACTTATTTTGTACAAAAATTAAAAAATTTAAATTAGATGAAACACATGTCGCAAAATTAAACTCTAATTGAAATCCAATTTTTACACTAAATTTACTCACTTGGCACAAAAATTTAAAAACTTAGATTAGATGAGATACATGGCGCAAAATTAGACTCTAATTGAATTTCAATTTGAAATCTAATTGAATTTTCTCTCAGCTTTACCTATTATTATATATATAGAACTCTAATTGAAATCCAATTTTTATACTAAACTAACTAACTTGGTTCAAAAAAAAATTTAAATTTTGATTAGATGGGACACATAGTGCAAAATTAGACTCTAATTAAATTCCAATTTGAAATCTAATTGGATTTTTTCTCAGTTTTACCTATATATATATATATATATATATATATAGATGACTTATAAACTTGAATTGTTTTTAGTTGTACAAAAAAAAAAAAGGCTCATAAATATAAAATCATTCAAAAATTATGTTTTTATGGTTTACTTATATTGGACTCCTCATTTTTTTACACTAAATTAACTCATTTGGTACAAAAATTTAAAAATTTAGATTAGATGGAACACATGTCGCAAAACTAAACTCTAATTGAAATCCAATTTTTACATTGAATTAACTCACTTGGCACAAAAAATTAAAAACTCAGATTAGATGAGACGTACATGTAGCGCAAAATTAAACTTTAATTGAATTTCAATTTGAAATCTAATTAAATTTTCTCTCAGTTTTACTTATTATTATATATATAGATGTAAATATTGAGACTTTGACAAATTCTACATTAAATTGCATTTTCTTCCTATATCCTTCATTCTTACAAAAGTTTCAAAAAATTAAAAATCAATAGCTATATTATTAACGAATAGTTAAATTTCAAGTTTTTGTAATATAAAATTATGCATAAAATATAAGGTTATGGATCAAATAATAAATAACATTCAATTGGCATAAAATTGGACATATGTTTTAAGAATATAAAAAACATGCAATTCAACGATTATATTTTTAAAATATGTAATCATGTTAATTTTTTTAGTAGGTGTTGTAGCCATTACATCCAAACATGTTTGGAGTCCAACCTTGTAGCCATGAACACTGCCAAATTGCATCTAACATGCTCATGAATTCACAATGTTCAAAACCAGAATAAGGGCACATCCAATCCTATTGCATAAACAAGCACTTGTCAAACTTGATAGCGTGAGAAAAAACCAATTGAATAATGTTTAACTTTCTAAAAGCTTATATAACCAATTAACCATCTATATAGCCAACTCTAAAATTTATTCCATGCGACGTTAGTCATAACATAATACAAAAATGACTAATAAACTGATTTGATGTTCTTGATAATGGAAAATATTAAAGAAAAATAAATAATATGTAAAATAACAACTTCGATACGTTGGATGCAAGTGATCAAATTTGGTCACCTCAAATAATACCTACCATTGTGATTTATAAGGGAAAAATTACATACCCTAGCTTAACAACCCACCCCACGCTCTCCAAAAACTACCAAGAGTCACTCCTACAAAACGTATTGAGTGGGTGGGTCTTCAAACAATTGATGCCTTTCCTTCGGTTGCCTTTATCCTTTTTTGCTAAGCTTGACTTTCTATGAATTAGCAAAGAAATAAAGTGTTTTTTCGTATACATTTTTACCCAGATGCTCCAGCAGTAGGCAGTAGCACGCTTTTCATATTCCTCTTGCTCTTCTTTGGCAAACTCTTCAATCAATTCACGTCGCTTTGGGGTCAAATTCCTACACTAATCAAGCATTTTAATCTACTATGAAAATGAGAGGTTGCAAACACATTCTGTAGTCCACACACTCGATTGAACTGAACCATAAAAATACGTTCTAGAGGGTGAAAAACCCTTCAATAACAATGCTAAGAACAAGGAAACCTACGATGGAATGCTGACATTGAGGTGCACATCTTGATCACCAAATGAATAAGAGTTCCTTGTCTTGATCCTTGCAAAAAATCAATGAAGTCAAAGGGAAAACACACAATTTTGAGAAAAAAGTTTTTACTCAAGATTTTTAGAATCTTAACAGAAAAATAAAAAATTAACAATATTTTATTTATAAGTAATAAAAATTAATGATATTACACCTAATAACTTGCTTAACTAGGGTAAAATCATCAAATCCTACATTGAAATGATGATCAACAACAAATTGCATATCTGTCGCGACTCATATGGACTCTTAACATTAGTCATAAAGGATATCCTTCTGTCAAAATTTCATGTTGATTCCTTACTTAAAAAAAAAAAAAGAATAAATCATGGCAGTAGGAAAAGACCATAATGACACAAGCTGAGGAAGTTGCTTTAGGCTGCGTTTGAATTGGGAGTAAACGTTTTCCGGAAATGATTTTCGACATTTTCGCGTGTTTGGGTGTTCCGGAAAATTCTATTTTCCGGAAAATCACTTCCAAATTTTCCGTTACCCAACGGAAATCAATTTCAATACCTATTTTCAGTTCAAAGTGTTTCCAGAAAAAATTGAGAGAGAGAGAGAGGAAGGAAGAAACAGAGAGAGAGGAAGGAAGAAACGGAGCGACCCACGTCGACCCACGAAGACCCACGACCCACCGCCACTCGCCGTCGACCCACGACCCACCGATCTTCGACCCAGACCCAGACCGAGACCGTCGACCCAGACCGAGACCGACGACCCATCGCCTTCGACCTTCGACCGACGAACCATCGCGTTCGACCTTCGACTTCGAACCATCGCGTTCGACCTCGACTTCGAACCATCGCCCTCGATCTCGTCAACCTTCGCAACGGCGCGTCGCACCGCGCCGCGCCGCGCCGTCGATCGTCGTCTTCCTCGATCTCTCCGTTTTTTTTTTTTAAGTTTGATTGTTGTTTTTGTTTTTTTTTTTTGATGAACTGATTGTTGTTGTTGTGGTTGTTGTGTTGTGGTTGTTGTGTTGTTGTTGCCGGAATTTGGTGTTGTTGTTGTTGTGTTGTTGCCGGAATTTGTTGCCGGAATTTATTGTTGTTGTTGTTGTTGTTGTGTTGTGTTTTTATTGCCGGAATTTGTTGTTGAATTGGTTGTGATGTTGAAATTTTTTGTAATAAAATTTGTTTGGATGCTGAGAAAATGTGAAAAATTTTCCGAAAAATAGCATTTTTAGAATACATCCAAACACATGAAAATATTTTCCACAACAATTTTCATAATTCAACCAAACACTTAAAAATATTTTCCTTTTTCAGAAAATAACATTTCCGAAAAATATGTATTTTCCGAAAAACGTTTTACACGAAACAAACACAGCCTTAATTGAAATTTTGGGGGATTATTGATACAAGGAACGAAGAGGCTAAAATATAAAAGGACCAATTATGTCACACACTATTCTCAATAGAGAGAAGGATGCAAGTGGCAAACCAAAATAGAATCATTTATCACACAAAATTTTCTATAAATGAACATAATGAGCATGTCTAGTTCTTCAAAACTACCTTCTGACCAGGCTGGGTGCCAGAGTGAACTTGAATATCAGAAATTAGTTAAACCATGATACTATAGAGAACTAGAACAGGAAAGAACCTCTACAAGAAGCCGGTAATCTTAGGCTAAAAGCCAACCCCATAGGAATGACATGGAGGGATAGAGAGATGGTATTTGGCTCTGGTTTTCACAGTCCCAACAAAGGGTGGACATGAAAGAACCTCAACAAACAAACTAGATTTCATTATTTATTGACCCAGTTACCACCCCATGTGGGGGTCAAGTCCAATAATCAAGTTGCATGAGTTGCATGTGTAAATTCCAAATGAAATGACAGAAACTCAACAAAGAAAACAAATGTCATAAATGAAATTTTCCCATTGCACAAGCACTAATCATATACAAGCATTAAACAAACCTTGAGGACCACATCTCCTGTGAGAGGCAAAATTTGCCAGATAGCATGATTTTAGAAAAAATTTAGGAAAGCAGCATACCGATGAAATTATTTTGTAAATTAGACTATTTTTGGAACTCGAGTTTGGCAAACTCAAATTTGGGTTGGAACTCGAGTTTGAGAAACTCGAGTTCCATTCAATATTGCTGCATACTGCATACCTTAATGACAAAAGATCACCAGGTTGATTTCCATCAGGATCTGCTCCACCACTTCTACGCACCTTTATGGTCTCATCATTATATCTACTCCTGCAAATGGCAAAGGAGGAGAGTTAAGCACCTATAAAAACTAGCATATACAAAACCTATAAAACCGGTTATTTTTCTTTTCTTCTTAAAGCTTAAGAAACGAAATCTGATATTTGCTACCTGATGCAAACAGACCTGTAATTATAAAATAAAAAGCCTGAAAACCCATCCATTTCATTCCCAAATGCCTACTCTGCTATATCCTAACAAACCATATACAAATTTTAAGGCCTGAATTGATAAGATCATGCATTAGACTTTGTAGCAGAGGAATTTATTCTACACCAAGCTAGGATAAGAAAACAGCACGAAATTTTAGCAATGCAATCACCAGAGCCAAAAAAAATTTAAAAAGAAATGCTAAAATGAAAAAAGAAATAAAACTCGCCTTCCTTTGCATGACTTGCAGATATACTTAGGCTGCGGAAAAAAAAATTAAGTGGGATTAAATACTTAGAAAACCAATGAACTATTTATCTCTAATATAACAAAAAAAAAAAAAAAAAAAAAAAAAATGGAAGTGAAGAAACCACTTAATATCAATTCCTAATAAAGTCACTGAGATTCATGTATAGTACACGGATTAAACTGCAAAAAGTTTCACACTGGCATCAACTTCACCTGAATTTCCCTGGAACCCAAAACTTATAACTGCAATTAGCACGGCCAGTAGAAGGCTCAAAAAATTATGTCTACAATTGTTGATCACTTTTTAAAAAGTCAGCTTTTATATTTGATTCAAATGTTCTATAAATAAAATAAAATAAAAAATGATTTAACAGAAATACAAATGAGTAGAACCATGCACGAGGACAGACAAGTTATAATTAATTTACATGAATATATATATATATATATATATGAGAGAAGCCAAAAACCAATTGAAAAGGCAAACGATGCCAACCTATAATCACGAATTAATAACTTAAATTCTGTCAATTATCATTCCTTTTATGTTTCAAAAAAAGTATTTTCCAAAGAGTCATTATGAAACATCCAAAGAAAAGTGAGAAACAATTATATTGATGATCTTTTTTTTTCTTTTTTTTTAAGTACAATGCAATTGATCTCTTTCAGATTTACATTAATGATTGCGTGTAATTTCAGATAAATGCACAATTTCCCATTCTCGATGACACTGAGGACAAGTAAACATCCTTAAAAAAAAAAAAAAAAAAAAAAAAAAGCTACAAATGCAGACAATGTTTACAATACATCATCATCATCATCCCATCCTTAAACCAAACTGTGTACATTAGCAAAAACAGCAAAGCTACAAATGCAGATAATGTTTCCATTTATCAGGTACTCTGCAAACCAAACTCTGGACATTTGCTTTGTAAGAATTATGATTGAGTGTATGATGAAATCGTTGTGGAACTTATGGTGCAGGTACTCTACATTTAATGGAGCAAGTGAATATGGACCACTTATCAGGTGGCAAATGCATTAGCAAGAGGCCACGAAGCAAAGACAGGATACTGTGTACAATACTACAATTATGGTGTGAACAATTTTTGAATTCTATAAATGTTGTTTAGCACCAATTATGGTCGTTTTGGTATCATAATTAAATTCCTCTCTCATCAATGGTAGTATTAGCCAATACATGTGGTTTATTGGATATTACAAGTATTGAGGTTCACCACGGCCTACTAAACGTGTACAAAAAATGGACCGGTTTTTAAACATTCTTATATCATCTAAGTTACCGGCTATTTTTATTTTTTAACCAAGTAAAAACGAAGAGTAATAAACAATGAATCAAAATGGTAAATTTCTTGTTCATCATTTCTAAAATCAAAAAGATGTGATACTAAAAAATGATAGACTGACTTTACAAACATGCATACATCAATTCTAGTAGTAAAGAATAATAAACAATATTTACAATAACAACTTGGATATTCTAGATGCAAGATTTTTAATGTTCTCTGCCTCAAATGATGTGCTAATCATATTCCGCTTGCTCTTCTTTGGCTTGCTCTTTGAATTCATGTTGCTTTGGAGTCAGATTCCTTCACAAATGACTAGTCATATAGCCAATTGGGTTCCTTTCCGGAATGCAAACTGGAATGAGAAACCCCCCTTTCTCTTTTGAATAAATTTACGTGTCATTCTAGTCTATTTTGGTCCATTCCAGCTCAAATTGGAGTTTGTGCCTGTAGTAAGTTATCAGGCTGTATCTTTTTTTTTTTTTTTTTCTCACCTAGAGCACTTGTAGCAGTAGAGCTAAAAAACTATATAGCTATTTTACCTCCACCAAAACACAAAAATAATCATATACCAATGGAGTTAAAGCTATTTTTTTTAGCTTCATTGCTACAATACATATCTATCTATGAAAGTGCACTGTAGCTTAGAGCTAAAAATAATAATAATAATTTTTTATTCAATGCTCGGTTGTATGTGTGGTTGTGATGGTTGTGTGTAGTGGATATATTATTTTATTGTAGTAGATATTTCATTTTATTGTGATGTTTATATTATTTTATTGTGTTGAAAGCTAAAATAAATCTACTGCTGCAGCATGTGTGTAGGTAAAATAGATAAAATAACTTTTTGTGATGCCAAATAACTAAATTTTTAGTTCCATTGCTATGGATGCTCTAAGTAACCCACAAAATACAAATCCCAAAGCAATTGAAATTTTAATTGCAAGAAAATTTTAATTTGGCACCAAATATGGATCAATAATGGTAAGTAAAAGAGTAATGTTAGTGGTGGACCTAGATAAAAACTAGTAAAACTTTGCTAACTAAACTATTATGAAAATGTTGTGAATTTTTTTGTATATTGTTTTTTTTTTTTTTTTGAGAAGTGCTACATCAAATTCTAGGTGTTAAATTGTTACTGGTTCTAAATTCTAATTTGAACCCACCATTGAAATTATTTTTTTGCTATGATCAATAATAGCTTGTAACAACATGCAACATAAGATATGTTGTAAAATTGTTGTGAAAAATGTTGTTGATGAAGTATTTCTTTCTCTTCTTTTTCTTGTTTTTCGTTTGGTATAAAAATGTTATTTTATTTATTGGCTAATATTTGTGTTTAATTAATACTATTACAATAATAAAAATAATCATATTGGTTAAAATTTGGGAGCCATTTATTTACTTGGGCTCCAAACGACCGTCTCAATTACTTATATAGTATAGAGCTGACACTGATAAAATTGCTCCCTTAATTCTAAGTTCTGACTCCATACTGTGTACATTAGCAACAAAAGAAAAGCTCCAAATGTAGGTAATGTTTACACTAGGCTTGGCAAAAATTATGATAAAGTGGATGATGGATTTTTTTTTTTTTTTTTTTTGAGAAAAATAGATGATGAAATTGTTGTGCAACTAATTAAGACAATTTTTTTTTCCCAAGGCCCTACACTACAGTGTCTATGCATTTTATGGAAGTGAAGCTGGACAGCTTATCAGGTACGGTGGAAAATGCGCTAGCAAGAGGCCACTGCGAAGACAAAATACTGTGTATAGCCAAAGTCTTTTGTTTTGTCTCCGTGTATACTTTTATTTCTCTTCTTAAAAAAGAAAAAAAAAAAAAAGAATACTTTTAATTTTAGTTAAATGATTTAGTAAATAATCATGTGATTGTTTTCAAAAATAATAATAATATGTGATTTATTTAAATAATTTTATGAATTATATTTTTTTTAATATACATGTATATACAGTCTTATAAAACAGTCACAAAATGAGTTGGAATTTCAACTAGATTTGAAGGAAAACTTTTATCAGTTAAAATGTACAAAACTTTGGCCTAACCCCTAAACATGCTTCCTTATATTTCTTAGCCTTTAAACCCACAAAAAAATTGTTTAGTGAATAAAAACAACTGATACAGGCAGCAAACCTTGACATCTTCACCGCCATGTCTACGACTGAAGACGTCTTTAAAAATCTGATCCCCATGCACAGTAGAGGATGCCACAGAATGCACGTGAAAATATTGCATTAGATTTCAAAGGTGAAATTAACCTCCTTAAACACAAAATAAAAGCTACAAATGCAGACAATGAAGCCATCTCTGGTCTACATGTTACCCGGATACTCCAGCAGTAGCACACTTATTAATTATATTCCCCTTGCTCTTCTTTAGCAAACTCTTCAATTAATTCACACTGCCTTGGGGTCTGATTCATGCAAAATATATGGATTCTCCAAATCAAGCATTTTAATCTACTTTGAACTTGACAAATAAAACTTGTAGTCAAATGAGAGGCTACAAAGTATAGTGAAGTTCCCATAAGATGCTAGCTATTGATTTTGATCACCAAATGAGAAAGAGTTCCCCGACTTGATCCCAGCTCAAAATCAACAAGTTCAGAGGGAAAACATGACTACCAATGTAGAATGCAAAACACATGTGATTTTGAAAAATAAGTTTTATGCTCAAGATTTTCAGAATCAAAGCAACAATAAAGCACACCAAACTATGGAAAACTAGGAAAATTAGAATCAGAGGAAGAGAAACAGTCTCCTAAGAAGTGCTTGCTTATGCAATCTCTAAACTGGTAATAGAATTCGATGGGTCCATCTTCTAGTTTTCCTAACTTTTTTTTTAATTAAATTTTGAGACAATTTCGGGTTATCATATGAAAGAATTTCAATTTTTAATATGTAAAATGAGGTGAGCATATTTCCTTTTCTTTCGTAAAAGAACATGCTTCTTTTGTAAAAAATTGAGAACATCACACTTTCTACAATTGACGTGGAACTCCAAATCAATTAAAAAAAAAAACCATTTCGGTCCATTATGGTCCTGTTCGGTCCAATTCAGTCCATTTGTTCCACTTCTGTCTAATTCAGTCCTTTTAGTCTATTTCGGTCTATAGAGTCCACTTCGGTCCAAATCAGTCGTTCCAGTCCACTTCGGTCCATTTCGGTTCACTTTGGTCCATTCGATCTATTTAAGAATAATGTTTTTCATTCACATTTGAGGATAATCCATCCATGCGGTTTAGAACGAAGCTATTTGAATAAGGTAGGGAATACTTTAATTGAATGCAACTTCATGTTAAGTTGGCACTTGTCATTATGGTGAGAGAATGATAAGTATACAACTTCATATTAATCAAACCTCTCTTCCTTCTTCCTTCATTCTCCCAATCAAACACAATAGAAGCAGCACAAGTTAGAATTACTGTCAAATCATCAAAATTTTCACTAAAGGTGAACTCTGTACTCTCTTCCATCTAAAGAATACCTATCCAATGGTTTTTGGCTTAAGCTGCATGAATTTCATTCCCTCATCTTAGTGCTAACTAGGCAATAAATTGCGTCTTCAAGATTGTTTATTACTGGATATCATAACTTGAATGTGTATGATTTCATAAAGTGTTGCATTGAAATTTAAGAATGGAAAAGTAGAAAATTGTGAATAAAAGGAAGCCTAGTGTCAGTAAGAATGGGATGGAATTTTCTATTAGCGGTATTTCATTATAAATGCCCATGAGAGTTACACAATTACTAGACTGAGTAAAAACATTGAGAAACACTTCTTTTCTAATTCTTTTGTGTCATTCTTCCTTGAGTGCATCATAAGTGGACTGCTAGACTATTAGTTGTATGATAGTGATATCCTGAATGTCTAGAAGGTGCTCATCAACTTAAGTTGTCAAGATATTTCAAATACTACATAAGAACGAACAACTCTATAGTGAGTGTTGTCCTAATAATTAGGCTCATAATACTATGTGTCACATGAAGTTAACATCTTGTAATACTTTCCAATTCAAAAGTTTAGTCCTTCAAATTTTCAAATCTAGATGCTGAACATTAGTTTCTTCATCAGGAAATGAAGAGCCAAGGAATTGAAGAAAGTCATCTCCAACTATTACAAGATGTTAGTGGTGCTTTCAGGCCTGATATTTTAACAACATTGGTTGGTGCAAGTGGTGCTGGAAAGACCACATTGATGGATGTTCTAATTTCATAAGTTAATTAGCTCAAAATAATTAGATAACATCTTATTTTGGGCTGTGCCCATATATTTATTTATAGGTTAAGTGGGTAGAAAACAACTTCACAAATTCATTATTTGTACAACTTGGAGCCATTTGCACGATTCATTTCTGCCATATAGATTTATTTTATTTTTCTTTATCTAAATTCAGCTTACAATATTTTAGTGTCAAGACAAGAACAAAATTGGAGTTTCTTAACCTATCCAAACTTTGTTTCTTGACATGAATGACTGTCTATTAATAGTATATATGTAACTCATAACATATATAGCTTCCAATTGTCCATTCACCATATATTTTTAGGAACTAAAAGTTTTTCCAATGGTGATGTAGATGTTTGTTGTGGAAGTCATGGACTTGGTTGAGCTAAATCCATTGAGGAATTCTATAGTTGGTCTTCCAGGAGTAAATGGTCTGTCAATTGAACAGAGAGAGACTCACAATAGCTGTAGAATTGGTTACTAATCCCTCCATCATATTTATAGATGATTGTAAGGACCAGGTTCGAGTTCTTAGCCCAATGGATGGATAGACCCAGGCCCAAAAAAGCCCAAAACAATAAATTTGTAGAGAATGGGTTGGAAAAACTAGGCTATAATGAATCAGATAAACACTCAGGTAGATTTAGATGACAAGAGAACGTAAATAGACAGGGTTATGCTAAAGAAAATTGTCCTCGACAAAGTCCGAGGAGATCTGTTCTTGTATATTTCTTTCAGGTTTGATTACAAAGTCAGTTCTTGATGTTATAGTGTTTTTCTCTTTGTTTTCCGATCCTCTCTCCGTGGAGTGTTTCTTCCATTATATAGCTCTCTTTAGACAATCTTAGCCCTCCACTTGTTGGTCATCCAGGCTACTACTTAAGTGTTTGTCCCATCGGACACCCTTTCAGGCTCTCTGCACGTTGGGGTGGCTAACGCTGCACTATTCAGGAGTCTTCTCCTCATTAATGCAGCTAGGAAGTTAGCTACAAGGCATTTAATGCGGTGGCAGCAGCTTTCCCCTAAGATATTTTAGGATTTCTCTTCGTCTGATGTCTCTACAATGCTTATCCGCACCTACAGCACTTCTTGGAACGTTATCCTGGACGACAGACTACCTTTTCGGACCTTGGTTTTGGTGAGCCGAGGATGCATTTATCCTCGGCCTACCCTCTTGAGCCATCATGACCCAAACTAACCTTTTTATTTACTACCACTGTCTCTTCGGACCTAGATTTCCCATCCTCAATCAACCCTTCGTCCTCGGCTTAGGCCATAGGCCCAAAAATATAAATAGGCAATTGTAGTGACCTAAAAAGGGGGTCTTGCATTCCATGGAATCCCACATCGCCTAGAGAAGCACATGGGAATGTGTTTATAAGGAATGACCTCCTTTCAATGTGTAGAGGCATTTTCCCCCACTGCTGTGTGCTTTGGGTGAGAACAAAACCATGAGGGGTATGAGGCCCAAAGCAGACAATATCTACACAATTGGGGTGGGGTCGTTATAGTGACCCAAAACGGTTTCCATGGAATGCAAGACCCCTTTGAACAATTTTAGACCCCCTTAACACAACCGGATTAACCTAGTTAATTAGCCAAGTGATTAACTTAGTCAAATTATGCAAATCTAGGTTATCACAATCAAAAAATCATATCAAGTATATAAAGCAGTGGAAAAGTAAATAACACAATGATATGATGACCCAGGAAACCACACGGTAAAAACCTAGGGAGGATTTGACCTAGCTATCCTCAAGGTAAACTTGAATCCACTATCTTGAAAGAATCGAAGTTCATACAATAAGACTTACAAGCCCTCATGCTCGACTTCTTATTGCTACCCACCAGTAGAACTTACTAACACGACCACGTGCAAGCTCCGAGACTACGGACTCTTTCTTTCTTGGATTCTCCAACAAGTACAAGCACCCACGCTTGTTATTCGTTAAGCTTCAATGGCAGCAATTGAGTTGATCATCAAGGTGTAGATAACATCTCCTCCTTGAAAACCCTAAGTTTTGTGTAAAGGAAAACTCCTCTAGATCTCACAAGAGATTTACACAAAACAGCAATATGAGCAACCTCTAAAACGTGGCTAGGGTTTGCCTTATATACCTAAGGCAAAAACATAAAATCCTAAACGTTTTAGGAGTTAGGGCTGAGTTGGAATTCTGCAGAAAAAATGCATCTAACCTGATTTTCGATTGATCGAGCCTAAGCTTCGATGGATCGAACTAGGCCGAGAAGCACTATTAAATCCTGCATCAGCTTATTCCAACTTTACATAAATAATACAACTTTGAGCACGTCTAAACAAGACTAAATAACCTGTTTTGATCATGGTTTGCCAACAATACAAATTAAAGTTCTAAATACATAAATTTCTAAATCTTTAGAACCTAACACCCCTTTTTGGGTCACTACAGCAATGGACCCCTAGGCCCAATACCCCTACAAGTATAAGGGAATATTTTCCTAAGAGAATCTCTATATGTTCTATACTATTTAATCCGGCAACAATTCCTAGGAAACGACGACTCAAATTGGAAATATTCGAACTTTGTCTTTTTCTTTTTTAATATATATATATATATATTTTTATATAAGATAGAAATTCTACTCTAATTTAATTTAAGCCTATATATGAGTGTGAACTGTGAAACTCCTTTCTGAAGACTTAAACTTCAACTCTTGCCTCCAAACTTATACTTATGGAGTAACAATCGCACCAACATACCTCAAACTACATGATTATAACATTTGAAGAGATGCATATTGTGAAAAAGGTGAGGTATAGTTTGATATTAAATACCTCCTCTCTCTCTCTCTCTCTCTCTATATATATATATATACATATTAAAAGTTGTTTGGTCCAGTTTTAGCTTATTTGAAAATTACATTTGGGATGCGCGGTAGTATTCGGACTCTTGTCTTACTTCTCTTTGGTCTTGGAAAAGTTAAATACTCAGCCTCAGACCCCCTAAAACCTGGACAAAACTTGGGATAATGTCATGCAAACTCTTTAATACCCATTTCTGTCAGTACCATGCTCTTCCAACTCACCATCTTCTCCTACATAAACCATGTCCAAACCACCTCCAAATTCACCGAGCCTCACATTCTTTCACACCCATCTCTCCAAATTTAGCTCAAAACTTTCCATGTTGTTATTCAAGATTTACATGTCCATAAGCTCATTCAAACTTCTTTGAACTCTTCATACACTATTTTTTAGTACTATTTTGAATTTTTATGGCAACATAAGTTTTGTAGTGCATTAAAGAAGTACTAAGTATAGAATTACACATATATACTCGAGGAATAGTCAGGTGCTTAAAGAGCTAAAAATAAATATAGTATTCCATTATGGCGGCTGCCATGGCTGGAGATGAACTTGTAAGGTCCATGAGCAGCAAGAGGATGAGTTTCCGGTCATCCAGCAGCAAGAGAAGCTGGGCCTCATCGAGCATGCGTGAGGCTTGGACAGTACAAGGTGATGTGTTTCAGAAGAGTGGGACGGAAGATGATGAAGAGGAGCTGATGTGGGCGGCATTAGAGCGGCTTCCAACGTATGATAGGTTGAGGAAAGGAATGCTGAAACAGGTTTTGGATAATGGGAGAATTGGTTATGAAGAGATTGATGTTACCAATCTTGGAGTGCAGGACAAGAAACATCTCATTGAGAGTCTACTCAAGGTTGCTGAAGAAGATGATGAGAAGCTCCTTCGTAGGATAAGGGACAGGACTGATAGGTAAGATTCTTTTTTAAGTGTATGGTATTGTACGTGTTAGTATGTGCCTTTCCTAATTGGTTGTATCCAAGTTCTATTATTAATTTTGAATTTATATCATTGTTTACTTTCAGGGTGGGAATTGATATTCCGAAGATTGAAGTCCGGTTTGAGCATTTATCAATTGAAGGAGATGCATATGTTGGAAGCAGGGCACTCCCAACTCTGCTGAATTCAACTTTGAATTCAATCGAGGTATTTTTCTCTACATATATATATATATATATATATATTTTCCAATTATATGTATGCTTTTTTTATTTTTTATTATATGTATGCTTTCTACCACAACAGGAATTCCATAAGAGAGTTTTATATTTTTTCATAGTTCAATTTTACTGCTTCTGTCATCTCTTTATAACTTAACTTGGAAATCTAGTGTATGTCCACAGAGAGGATTTTGGTATGTGGTAGGGTAGTCAAAGTTTCAAAGGCTTATAATAGTTTCTTGAATTTTAAGAAAAAATAGTACCTCTCTCTCTCTCATGTTAATTGGTTTCTAAGACTGATTTCATAGCCTGGTTTGCAAAATGACAAAAGATAATCCTGCTCTTTTTTTTTTTCAAGTATGTCAGAATGAAAATTCCAAGTAGATTTTAATTTTAGATTTTTTATGTACATATTGACAGTGATAGTCTGAGACTGAGATATAAATTCGGTCAAGTTGTCAATGCATCACTGAGAAAGTAAAAAAATTTTGTCATCGAAGCATCATAGTAGAAATGTTACTTCTATTTGTTTTACAGATTGGTATATGTACTGATAAATGTTTTGTTGTGATCATTTAGGCGGTTCTTGGGTTAATCAAGCTTTTGCCATCGAAGAAAAGGGCTGTCAAGATTCTATGTGACGTGAGTGGAATAGTGAAGCCATCAAGGTATTGGATTGTTGTAAAACTTATGATGTAGTTTGTCTCCCTGACCTATTTGATGAAACAATTGTTGAAGATTCTAGAAATAATTCCAAGTTGGTAGACTTCCGTATATAGATTGATTGTAAATATATATGTTTCCATTCCAATTATATATGTTTCCTAGATTAGAGATATGCTCTGCTGGCTTAGAGATTTGTAGTCCTAAACTTTAGCATTCCAATTATGTATAGTGGCTATTTATGCCCACAATATTGTAAACAGAAAAGTATGAATGAAAACCAAGTTTTGACTTGGTATCAAAGCCTCCCGAAAATTTCCATCGTAGCAAACAACTACTACCATACTACTCTGAACAACCATCGCAGCAAACAAGTACCACCATATGGCTTCCGAATCCTCTACTCTCGAACCATCAACCCCAGTAATCCATATCCAATCTGAAAATTCTGGCTTCCATGCCGGAGTTGTCCTCACCGAAGTTAACTATGATGTATGGTCCCAAATATTAGAGATGCAAATCGCAGGACGTGAGAAGCTCGAATATATTATGGGTAAAACTGATCCACCAAAGGAAACTGATGCTACCTATGCAAAGTGGTATGCAGAGAATCAAAAGGTCAAGGGTTGGTTGCTGACCTCCATGTCGCCAGAGATAATGAAGCGTTATCTCCGACTGCGTATCGCAAGGGAAATCTGGAGTGCTCTTGCCAAAGCATTCTATGATGGATCGGATGAGACACAACTCTTTGCATTGAATCAGCGTGCCTTCACCACCAAACAAGCTAGTCGACCTCTATCAACTTATTATGGTGAGCTTGTCGAAATTTTCCAAGAATTAGATTATCATGATAAAGTTATCATGAAGGATCCCGATGATATAGTCACCTATAAGAAATCTGTTGCACGGTTGAGAGTGCACATCTTTCTTAGTGGCCTGGATGCAGAATTCGAACAGATTAGAGGTGAGGTTCTTCGGAAGGACCCCTCGATGGACCTCGACGACACCTATGCCTATGTCCGTCGAGATGCTGTACGCCGAGCTACCTTAAATGCTGAACCTGATAATCCTGAGTCTTTCGCTCTAATGGCTCGACGCTCTAAGCCCCAGCCTCGACAATCCGCTCAAAAGACTGATTCTGACCAAGCACGATCTCAGAAGGGCAGTTATGAAATAGGTGCTGCCAAACCCGAACGTTTGTGTACTCACTGTGGTGAGACAGGCCATACAAAGGCACGGTGTTATGACTTAATTGGCTATCCAGATTGGTGGGATCCAGCAAAGGCACCGCGCAAGCGCAATTCGAAGCCAAACCACCAAGCCTCTGTTGTTGTGACCAAACCTTCCAATGATGTTGCAGAAGCTTCCTCTTTGATTGCTACTTCAGGTAACATTGGTAAGGTTTTCCATACTTCTGCATCAAATAGTAGTAGTAGTACATGGATAATTGATTCCGGTGCTACGGATCACATGACCTTTGACAGTCAGCATGTTCCGTCTATGAAACAGTCCACCACACATATAGTCTCTACCGCCAATGGCAATCCCTCACCTGTGATTGGGGAATGTTCAATTCCTCTCTCAGATAATTTGAATCTTGATTCTGTTTTAGTTGTACCTTCCCTCAACCATAATTTATTGTTTGTCGCTCAAATAACTAGTGCGTTGTATTGTGTTGTGATTTTTTGGCCTAACCTTTGTGTTTTTAAGGACATTCGAACTCGGAAGACGATTGGTTGTGGTACTAGAAGGGGGAAGCTGTACTATCTGGATCTGAAGCCTACTAGCTCACATCAATTGGCTCAAGCTCTTTCAGCAAATCAGATCGACAAGTCCTCTGAAATTTGGTTGTGGCACAGGCGCTTGGGTCATGCGTCTTTTGGATATTTAAAAGTATTGTTCCCAAAGTTGTTTTCTCAGTTAAATACTTCAGATTTCAAATGTAGTATTTGTGAACTTGCAAAAAGTCACCGTGTATCGTTCCCCTTGAGTATGAATAAAAGTCCAGTACCTTTTATGTTGATTCACTCTGATGTATGGGGGCCGGCCAAAAACCTGTCCTTGAATGGTTCTCGTTGGTTTGTCTCATTTATTGATGATCACACTCGTATGACTTGGGTTTGCTTGATGAAATCAAAAAATGAAGTTAGCTCCTTGTTTCAGAAATTTCATAAGATGATTGCCACTCAATACCAATCTCACATACAAGTTCTTCGCACTGATAATGGTGGAGAATTTGTTAATCAGGACCTGAAGAAGTACTTGCAAGAACATGGCATATCTCACCAGACAACTTGCCCTTATTCCCCTCAACAAAATGGGGTTGCGAAGCGCAAGAATCGCCACCTACTTGAAGTTGTACGAGCCTCTTTGTTTGGAGCTCACATGCCCACCAGTTATTGGGGTGAAGCGCTCAGTGTCGCAGCTTACCTCATTAACCGTGTACCCTCCAGCTCGCTGAATTTTCAAACTCCCTTTGAAGTTCTTCATTCGACTGTAACTGCTCCTACTGCTCCGAATTTATCACCTAGAATTTTTGGGTGCGTGGCATTTGTGCATCTTCCTAAGCCATTGCGTGATAAGCTAGAACCACGAGCCCTACGATGTGTCTTTGTTGGCTATGCCTCACTTCAGAAAGGCTACCGCTGCTATCACCCCCCATCACGGAAAATGTATGTCACCCTTGACATTGTCTTTCATGAAAATGACATGTACTATACTGTTTCCGAGTCCTCAATTCAGGGGGAGAGACAAAGTGAATTGCATACTCTAAATCTAAATCCTTCTTTGGACCATTTGAATACAAGTGGTGAATTTTTGGATAAAAGTGGTGAGTGTCCAGAGGAGGAAACTGTGCTGCGTGAGCAACCTATTCTTGACCAACCGGATGTTAGTTTGAATGGGGAAAATAATCAGAATCAGATGGAAGCGACTCCACTTCAAGTACCATCTAACCAATTGTTTTCTGAGGTCAATTCCTTTCCTGAACTCCAGGTACAACCCCAGGTACATTCTGAATCTCACTTCCTTCCAAAAGTACTACCGAATCGAGCCACTAGAGGTATACCTAGAGTTAACTATGAACCTGTTCTTAGTTCCAATCCTAAGTATCCCATGAGCAACTATGTATCCTACCATAGACTGTCAAAAGAAAGTGAGTCATTTGCGAATCAATTATCTGCTGTATCTATTCCTACTAACATGCAGGAAGCTCTGGGAGATCCTAGGTGGAAGGAAGCTATGAATGAAGAAATGAAGTCACTTCAAAAGAACTCAACTTGGAAAGTTGTCGAGCTGCCTGAAGGAAAGAAACCTGTTGGATGTAGGTGGGTTTTCACAGTCAAATACAAGGCAGATGGAACCATTGAACGATTCAAAGATAGACTAGTTGTCAAGGGGTACACTCAAACTTATGGAATTGACTACATGGAGACATTCGCACCAGTAGCAAAAATCAATACTGTTCGTATTCTTATATCCTTGGCGGTGAATCTTGACTGGCCATTGCACCAGTTTGATGTGAAGAATGCCTTTTTGCATGGAGACCTTCAAGAAGAAGTATACATGGAGTTGCCTCCTGGATGTAATATGCAGTCAGAAGGTGGAAAACATGTCTGCAGATTGAAAAAGGCCCTATATGGTCTGAAGCAATCTCCGAGAGCATGGTTTGGAAGGTTTACGAAGTCAATGAAAGCTTTTGGATACAAGCAGAGTAACTCAGATCATACCCTTTTTGTGAAGCATAAAAAAGGAATGATTACTTGTCTCATTGTGTATGTTGATGATATGATAGTAACGGGAAATGATTCAGAAGAAAGGAAAGCATTGCAGAACCATTTAGCCCAAGAATTTGAGATGAAGGACCTTGGTCCATTGAAATACTTCCTTGGTATTGAAGTGTCAAGATCAAAGGAAGGTGTCTTTCTATCTCAACGAAAATATGCCTTAGATTTACTAAGTGAGACTGGTATGACAGCATGTAGTCCAGTTAGCACTCCTATGGAAGAAAATTTGAAGCTAGGCATATATCCGGATCAAGTCCCAACCAACAAGGAGAGGTATCAAAGATTAGTTGGGAGACTGATGTATCTTGCACATACTCGGCCTGACTTGGCATATGCACTAAGTGCCGTGAGCCAATTCATGCATTCTCCAAGCGAAGAACATATGAATGCAGTTACTCGCATTTTGCGCTACTTGAAGTCATCTCCAGGGAAAGGGATTATGTTTAAAAAGGGGAATAATTTGGATGTCAAAGGATACACCGATGCAGATTGGGCTGGATCAATCAAAGATAGGCGGTCTACAGCAGGATATTTCACTTTTGTAGGAGGGAATTTGGTCACTTGGCGAAGCAAGAAGCAAGCTGTAGTTGCTCTATCTAGTGCTGAATCTGAGTTCAGAGGAATGGCTAAGGCAGTATGTGAATTATTATGGATCCATAATTTATTAAAGGATTTGAATATTAAGCATGACAGCCCAATGAAGCTATATTGTGATAACAAGGCAGCTTGTGATATTGCCCATAACCCAATTCAGCACGATCGAACCAAACATGTGGAAGTTGATAGGCATTTCATCAAGGAAAAACTAGAAGCAAGGATCATTGAAACACCTCATGTCTCGTCTCAAGAACAACTTGCTGACCTACTCACCAAGGCTGTATCAAGTCGAGCATTTCATGATGGTCTCAACAAATTGGGAATGAGCGACATCTACGCACCAACTTGAGGGGGAGTGTTGAAGATTCTAGAAATAATTCCAAGTTGGTAGACTTCCGTATATAGATTGATTGTAAATATATATGTTTCCATTCCAATTATATATGTTTCCTAGATTAGAGATATGCTCTGCTGGCTTAGAGATTTGTAGTCCTAAACTTTAGCATTCCAATTATGTATAGTGGCTATTTATGCCCACAATATTGTAAACAGAAAAGTATGAATGAAAACCAAGTTTTGACTACAATATGTAACAGAAAGACCTTTTTTTTTTTTTTTTTTTTTTTAGAATTAGAATTAACTATTTAGTTTTGCTTCTCATGTGCAGTGCCAAGGCTATTTTATATACATTATTTACCTTTTGAATTTCTTGTATATGTTTTATTGATTAATTTGGTGGTTTTTCTCCAGAATGCACTGCTTCTGGGACCTCCGGATCAGGGAAAACAACATTGCTGCAGACACTTGCTGGGAATAGGGACAAGGATCTCAAGGTGTGTGTCATTTCCTGCTCTCTCTCACTAGGACAATGTCTATGGCTTTGTTGTATGTAAGAAAAAATAATAAAATAAAAACTCGATGGTTTTTCTAAATTCTGTTTGAATAGCGCAATGAGCAGGTAATGCTGAAAATTTTAGTTTATAAAATGTTCATTAAGTCTTGTTTGCTTGTCCTTTATGTCTGCTTTCTTTGACGTATTCCTGAAAATGTTTCTTAATATGAAATATGATAGATTTGCCAGCTATTTCACAATGACTTCCAAAAATAATTGCTGAATTCTTGGCACTTCTAGTAATGATGACCATTCTTATGTTGTGCTATTCTAACTTTTTCATTGACAACTTCTACGAAACAGGAATCAGGGAGAGTCAGTTACTGTGGTCATGAATTATCAGAATTTGTTCCTCAGAGAACTTGTTCATACATTAGCCAACATGATCTTCATCATGGGGAAATGACAGTTAGAGAGACGTTGGACTTTTCAGGACGTTGTTTGGGAGTTGGAGCAGCTTATGAACTGTTGGCAGAATTGTTAAGACGAGAAAATGAAGCAGGAATAAAACCAGATCCTAAAATAGATGCATTCATGAAAGCCACAGCAATGGCAGGCCAAGAAACAAGTCTTGTTACGGACTATGTTCTCAAGGTATGTTGACATTATGTCTTGATGGTAATTGACCTTGTATTTATTAGGCAAATTTTCTTGTCTAACTTTTCAAAGTATGCATAACAGACTCTTGGATTGGATATTTGTGCTGACATTATGGTGGGTGATGAGATGACAAGAGGCATATCCGGCGGACAAAAGAAGCGTGTTACTATAGGTATGTAAAAATAGGAAAAAAGGACTACATATAAAAGTTCAGTGGCGGTGTTTTTTTTAGAACAATTTTTGGACTTTACAGAAGTCTAATAGGAATGATTATACTTAATCCAGGAGAGATGCTAGTTGGACCAGCAAAAGCTCTTTTCATGGATGAAATATCAACTGGTCTGGACAGTTCAACCACTTTCCAGATAGTCAAGTTCATGAGGCAGATGGTTCATATAATGGATGTGACAATGATAATTTCTCTTCTGCAACCTGTGTCTGAAACCTTTGATCTTTTTGATGACATTATTTTACTTTCAGAGGGTCAGATTGTCTACCAAGGTCCACGTGAGAATGTACTTGAATTTTTTGAAAATGTGGGCTTCAAGTGCCCTGAAAGGAAAGGAGTTGCAGACTTTTTGCAAGAGGTTACTTCAAAAAAGGATCAGGAGCAGTATTGGTGCAAAAAGAATGAAACTTACCGATATACCAATGTTCCTGAATTTGTAGACCACTTTCATAATTATCACATTGGCTAGAAACTTTCTGAAGAGCTTGGAATTCCATATGATAGATCTAAAGCCCATCCTGCAACATTAGTAAAAGAGAAGTATGGAATTTCTAATTGGGAACTCTTCAAGGCATGCTTTGCAAGAAAGTGGCTATTGATGAAGTGCAACTCTTTTATATATATATATATATATATATATATATATATATATATATATTCAAGACAACCCAGATTACCATAATGTCAATTATTGCCATGACAGTGTTCTTAAGAACCGAAATGAAGCATGGTCGATAAGAAGATGGAGGGAAATATTATGGTGCATTGTTCTTTAGTCTCATTAATGTCATGTTCAATGGAATGGCAAAACTTTCATTAACTATGTTTAGGCTTCTTGTATTTTTTAAGCAGCGGGATTTCTTGTTCCATCCAGCATGGGCTTTTGGCTTACCAATTTGGCTCCTTAGGATTCCCCTCTCGCTGATGGAGTCAGGAATATGGACCTGCCTAACATATTACACTATTGGGTTTGCTCCTGCACCTAGTAGGTATGTGCTTACACTTATGTTCTTTCAGATAGATGAATAAACTTCATGCACATATAATTTCCTGTTATGTCACTTATTTTCCTTCTATGAGCTATGTGAATTTATGATGTATGTTATTAACACATCTTGAATTCTATTAGGTTTTTCCGCCAATTATTGGCATTCTTCAGCGTCCATCAAATGGCCCTATCTCTCTTTCGGTTTATTGGAGCACTAGGAAGAGTTCAAGTTGTGTCAGATACACTTGGTACCTTTACATTGTTATTGGTTTTTGTCCTTGGTGGGTTCATTGTTGTCAAAGGTTAGCAATTTATGTTTTTAAGTTAATTATAAATTCTACTAGGTTTTCTACATAGACGATTCTGTAGATATGGATCAGCTCTTCATGTAATGGTATTATATTTGAAATAGTGAAAACACCTAATTCCCTCTCCTTGTTTAGATGACATTGCACCATGGATGATATGGGGCTACTACATTTCTCCCATGATGTATGGACAGAATGAGATAGCCATCAATGAATTTCTTGACAAAAGATGGAGTGCACTAAGATCTTCAAGCAAACTTGCAAACAGTCATTTTGTTCCTTTAAAATATCTTCATTTAATTGTCTTCACTTTTTCCTTTTTACAGCCCAATCCTGACCCAAGTATTCCTGAACCCACCGTCGGAAAGGTTCTTCTTAGGAACAAGGGCATGTTAAAGGAAGACTATTGGTACTGGATTTGTGTTGGGGCACTCCTTGGGTTTTCTGTGCTTTTTAACATCTGTTTTATCATAGCACTCACATTTCTAAATCGTAAGCAATCATTTACCATACTAATCTTCAGTTCAGTTACTGAAATAAGATTTTTGAGCTGACATTGCTTTGAAAATCAAACGCAGCTTTAGGTGATTCTAAATCTGTTATTGTTGAGGAGGATGATAATAAAAAGAGTGGAAAGCAGTCCTCTGATGGACAGCTTCAAATGAGGGGCATAGAAATGAGTACATCTTCAACCGCTCCATCATTTCAAGGTTCCATAATTTGCAGTTCTATTTCTTTATGAAATCATCTATATAGTTGCTTTAAGGAAATAAATGGTGTCTGCTGTTAATAATGATAACATGTGAATGAGTACAGGCATTGATGCAATGAAGAACACTCCAGACAACTCAATTCGTAGTGCGGCAAAGAATGCACCTACTAGAAGAGGAATGGTGTTGTCATTCCAGCCCTTGCACTTGCATTTAATCATGTAAATTACTATGTCGATATGCCAGCTGTAAGTCCTATTTCTCATTTATCTCTTTCCATTTTGCAGAGTCGCTTTACAGTTGGAAGAAAATGAAAAAAGAGAAACCGATTCCATAAATAGTCAATATAAAAGGTTTATTTACCCAATAGACTGATCATTTATACCTTTTAATCATTCTTCCTAGAGTGCATCATAAGTGGACTGCTAGACTATTAATTGAATGATAGTGATATCTTGAATGTCTAGAAGGTGCTTATCAACTTAAGTTGTCAAGATATTTCAAATGCTACATAAGATCGAACAACTCTATGGTGAGGTTGTCATAATAATTAGGCTCATAATATTTTGTGTCACATGAAGCTAACATCTTGAAATACTTTCCAATTCAAAAGTTTAAACCTTTGAGTTTTTGAAATCTAGATGTTGAACACTAGTTTCTTCATTAGGAAATGAAGAGCGAAGGAATTGAAGAAAGTCGTCTCCAATTGTTACGAGATGTTAGTGGTGCTTTCAGGCCTGGTATTTTAACAGCATTGGTTGGTGTAAGTGGTGCTGGAAAGACCACATTGATGGATGTTCTAGCAGGAAGAAAAACTGGCGGGTACATTGAAGGAAGTATCAGCATATCTGGCTACCTGAAGAACCAAGCAACTTTTGCTTAGCGGTTATTGTGAACAGAATGATATCCATTCACCCAATGTTACTGTTTATGAATCTCTTGTGTACTCTGCCTGGCTGCATCTTGCTAAGGAAGTTAAGTAGGAAACTCGAAAGGCATGTTTTTTTGTCCAAAATCTAATTTAATTTTCCAAGCAAGTCATTTCTATATGCTCTTATTCTATTTTTTTCTTTTCAATTTAATAGGCTATTTATCCTTCCTAAGAAAAAAAATATAAACTTGTGCCTCAGGCCACAATATTCTAATTCCATAAGTTAATTAGCCCAAAATAATTAGACAACATCTTATTTTGGGCTATGCCATATATTTATAGGTCATGTGGGTAGAAAACAACTTCACAAAATCATTATTTGTACAACTTGGAATCATTTTCATGATTCATTTCTGCCATTTAGATTTATTTCAATTTTCTTTATCTAAATTCAGCTTACAATATTTTGGTGTCAAGACAAGAACAAAATTGGAGTTTCTTAACCCATCCAAACTTTGTTTCTTGACATGAATGACTGTCTATTAATAGTATATATATAACTCATAATATGTAGCTTCCAATTTTCTATTCACCATATATGTCTAGGAACTAAAAGTTTTTCCAATGGTATTACTGAACATAGTTTCATTTTTTGTGCTATAGATGTTTGTTGAGGAAGTCATGGACTTAGTTGTGCTAAATCCATTGAGGAATTCTATAGTTGGTCTTCCAGGAGTAGATGGCCTGTCAATTGAACAGCTGTAGAATTGGTTGCTAATCCCTCCATCATATTCATAGATGAGCTGACATCAGACCTTGATGCTAGAGCTGCAGCAATTGTAATGCGTACAGTGAGAAACACAATGGACACAGGGAGAACTGTTGTCTGCACAATTCACCAGCCAAGCATAGACATTTTTGAAGCTTTCGATGAGGTATATGGGATAGATCAATATCATCATTTTTGCATTTGAGACCTGTGTATCTGACTGTCCTATAGTGACATGACACTTCTAAATATATCAAATTGTCCATAGCTGCTGCTAATGAAGAGAGGTGGACAAGTCATTTTTGCTGGACCCGTCGGTCACCATTCTCACAAGCTCGTAGAATACTTTGAGGTGAATAGTACTTTTATTTTTCTCAATTCTTGGAGAATCATTAGTAATTTATAGCAGTAACCCTGAAGTTTTTTTCACAAACTAATGTGTATGGCCAATGCAGGATATCAATGCGGTAACTCATAGGAATTTTAGTCACAAACTAATCTATGACAATTGCAGGCTATCCCAAATGTTTTTAAGATCAAAGATGGATATAATCCTGCAACATGGATGCTAGAAATTTATGCCAATTCTGAACTGTTCAAGTAAGGAGAACATTAGATATTCTCAAAAAATTCCAGCCCCTTATTTCCTCTTACAATTTTCAAATTCCTTTTCAACTATACTAAGTATTATTACATTGATTCCTTCTACAGGAGGAATCAAGAACTCATCAAAGAGCTAAGCACACCAGCACCAGGATCAAAGGACCTCTACTTCCCCACCAAATATTCCCAATCATTTGTCACTCAATGTGAAGCTTGCTTTTGGAAGCAATATTGGTCTTATTGGAGAAACCCACGATACAATGCCATCCGGTTCCTCGTGACAATAGTCATTGGTGTTATATTTGGACTAATTTTCTGGAAAAAAGGAGATAAGACGTAAGTCTTATAAGTCTAATTTTCCTATCTTTATCCAGAAAATTTTATTCAACTACCAGGTTATGGTTATGACTCTTACAGTAAATTGTAGTCCACTTGCACAGGATCATTAACCCATAATGTATGATTAGTTAAACAACGCATTTATATTGTATGATTTTAAGCATGCACTTAGGAAAGATTATGGTCCAAGAAAGTTTTTAACTTGAGTTAGCTAGTCATGTTGTAGAATTCTGCATAGTTACACAAGCAATAAAAAAAAATAAAAATATATGTATATATATATATATATACACTTCTTTTTAGTTGGAAAATCATACCATTGGCCTATAATTAAGTATACTATTTCTGTGCTTGTTTAATGGTGAAATTATCATGACAACAGGCAGAAGCAGGGACAGACCCACGTTGAGCCCAAAGGGGCCCGGGCCCCCTCTGGGCCCAAAAAAAAAAATTTTGAGCAGGTAAAATTTTCAAAAAAAAAAAAAAAAGGCTTGGCCCCCCATAGTTTTTTGCTCGGGCCCCCTCCCAAAAATCATGAACCCCCCTAGCCCATCATCCGGCCAGTCCAGGAGCCCATGACCCATGTAAAAAAAATAAAAAAATAAAAAAAACACTCAGCTCTCAGTAGTCAGTAGTCCAACAATACACCAAACAGAGAAAGCAAAAAAATGAAGGAAAAAAAAGAAAGATACCCAAATCCCTACTGTCTCTTCCACTTTTTTGGTAGCGAAGCCACTTTGCCGATCATCGTCCATCTCCTTTTTGTGAACCTTCTTATTAAAGTGTCAGCTCATTAATAATAAATAAAAGAAAATACATAGATAATACTTAATAGATTACATGGTGATAATTATATTAATAATAGTAGTAATAATAAGTTTGTAGTTGTAGATGGCAGATCACTTGTACCCTTAACAAAAGTAATACAGGTTTGCCTATCAAGAAAAAAAAAAGTAATACAAGTTTGAACAGTCAAATGCCTTTGGAACTTGTCCTTTTAATTTTTAAAAAATATAAAGATCTATTTGATATTTAAACCGTCCAAGTTCACGTGGGTAGTGTCAGGGCACACCTCCACACTTAACAAGTCTCTCCTTTGATGAAAAGTAAAAGAAAAAAGCAAAGAAAGTTCAAAGAAACATTAGTGGAACGAATTATATAGATTTTGAATAATGAATATATATATATAATATATATATAAATTAGCGGTAAACTCGAAACGGTACATCGGTATTAACCGGTATCGAAATATTTCGTTTTTTTTACCAAACCGAAACGATCTACGGTACGGTATTGACTCCTTTGAATGTTATACATTGAAAAGGATACAACTTCGACATTTAGTTTAGATTCAATCGTAGATGATTTTGAAGATTTGAAAGAGCGTCGAGTTCCTTTTTCATAGATGATTGTATAAAGAAACAATAGTGTTTCGTATCTTTTGTTTTTGTTAGTAGATGATTGTATCTTAATATATTAAGAAACAATAATTTTTGGGTATTTGTCTTGGTTGATAGTTTATTAATATTATATGGGAGAAAATGGGCAAATGCCCCTTTCAAAAAAAAAAAATCCAGCATTTTGCTCTCTTTCCTAAACTAATTAGGGAAATGCCCCTCTTTTGAAACTCGATTTTCTCAAAATCGAGTTATAAAAATAAAAATTCTGGAGCCCTATAGTGGCGTTTTAAGGAACCTATAGTGACGTTTTAAGGACCTATAGTGGCGTTTTATAACTCGATCTCCATGAACTCGAGTTACATGCAATTTTTTTCTTTTTTTGCCTATAACTTGACTTCATGGAGATCGAGTTACAAAATGCTGCTATAGATCCTTAAAATGTCGCTATAGATCCTTAAAAACGCCACTATAGGGCTTAACTTGATTTTGAGAAAATCGATTTTCAAAAGAGGGGCATTTCCCTAATTAGTTTGAGAAAGATGGCAAAATGCTGGATTGTTTTTTTAAAAAGGGCAAAGGCCAATTTTTTCTGATGGATGCGTATTTGAAATTTTTTTTTTCACTTATCTCCGGCCCCCCGCAACTTAAAATCCTGGGTCCGTCCCTGGGCAGAAGGAACAAGACCTGCTGAATCTGCTGGGGGCTATGTATGCTGCTCTTCTTTTCCTTGGAAGCACCAACACTGCTGCAGTGCAGTCTGTTGTGGCAATTGAAAGGACAGTTTTATACTGCGAAAGAGCAGCGGGAATGTATTCAGCCTTGCCTTATGCACTTGCTCAGGTAAAGAAAATAATTGAGAGAAAAAAAAAAATAATAATACTCTTGACTTGCAGCAAAAATAATTTGCATCTATATCTTATGCCCTGCAGGTGGCTATAGAGATAATCTATGTTGCTATCCAGACTTTTGCCTACGCTCTTATCCTTTACTCAATGATTGGATTCCATTGGCGACTTGAAAAGGTCTTGTGGTTTTACATATTTATCTTGATGTGCTTTATGTACTTCACATTGTATGGGATGATGGTTGTAGCTCTGACTCCTGGCCCCCAAATTGCTGCCATTGTTATGTCCTTCTTCCTAAGCTTCTGGAACCTCTTCTCTGGTTTTCTCATCCCAAGGCCGGTAAGTAATATCTAAACAATAACACAGAATATAGTATGATATATCCTCCTAAGGAGTATAGTACACAGAAGCATTTTCTAAAGTGATTTAAATTCTAATATTAAACGTGCATGTGAGTGTTGGTCAGATAAATTTTGCCCTCTTGGTGGTCAAATCCTGGCTTCACTTATGTCACAATTAACAGAGTGTAGAAGACCTTAATGAACTTAAGTTTCCATCAGGGGCTGAATGATGATTGCACATCTTGATAGGGAGTTGGGAAACCTTGTGGGAGTCAAATGAATACATTTTTTTTTATTATTCCAATAGCTTCAGCAATACATTATTGATCAAGATAAAGCATGCATTGAAATTGCCTAAAGCATTTTCAAATAGAGAGGATCTTAATACTTCTATGAATCATTTTTAGCATTGAACATTTATATAAACAAAAGCAGCTTATTCAAAAGCAATGGGAAATCATGTCTTATGCATACATTCCACGTGGTAGGAAAAAGTATTGTTTAGTAATATTTATGTGATTGTGCTACCAATATAGGAAAGGATCATGTACCATGTAAATCCCCAAATTCAATTTTTTAGCTAGATGAGAGATATGTGACTAAAAAATCCCCAAGAAAACCGTACAAATCAAATAAATAATGTGTCACAAATCTGACTACAAAATTAGAGGGAATGAGAGGATTTAAATGAAAGAGATGTTCTCCCGATACAAAATTCACCATTCAAGATTATAATACAAATTTGCATAAAAGAAAGTAGATTATGATACAATTTTCAAGTCCATTATATTAAAATAAAATTGAATTTCTAAATTCTAATGGTTGACATGTGCAGATAATTCCAATATGGTGGAGGTGGTATTACTGGTGTTCTCCAGTGTCTTGGACACTCTATGGGCTTGTGACCTCTCAAGTGGGTGAACAGACTACTCCAATTGAGGTACCTGGACAAGGTTATCTAACAGTAAAATATTACCTAAAGTCCCGTTATGGCTTTGAATATGACTTCCTTGGAGCTGTTGTTGTGGCCCATATTGGCTTTGTCCTCCTTTTCTTCTTTGTCTTTGTCTATGGCATCAAGTTCCTCAACTTCCAAAGGAGATAAAAAAGGACTCAAGCCTCGACAATGATAAGATTTTGCCTGACCAACCGATCTAGCTGAAAGATATGATTGGCATTGTATTTTATTTTTACCAACTTTGTAGATCAACACCCAACAAACGACTCGTTATTTTAATCTTCATTTTCAATAATTTTTTCACAAATTCAAGTCCTTGTATACAGAAGTTTGTGTGTGTTAAATTGAGTTGTGGTCATAAGAAGTAAGAATTCACTGCTTATTGCACAGTTATTTAAAATTAATGTTCAAAAGTTTGGTTTTGTTATCAAAATCTAATCTGTCAAATGGTTTTTTTTTTTTTTTTTTTTTTTGGGTGATGAATTTTCTGTAAAGTTTAATAATCTGTACAAAGTCAGTACAAAACACATTTTTATCCAGGCAAGAAATATCACTTTAAGAATATATTGATAAAATCAAAAGTCAACACCTTAACAGTAACCACTAAAAATTTTGTCCAAAACTCCAAATAAGAGAAATCATTTCGAAAACTAAAAGAACTTGGGTTAAAACAACAAGGAAGGAAAAAAGAAAAGCAACACTAGTACATCTCAGTCTATTAATGGTCTATAATCAATTATAAATCTCTAGCGCAAGAGAGAGGAATTCTCTTAATCACCATTCAAAGTCTTTGTTTAAAGTCAGTTTTGGCCCACCCTGAATCCAACAGCAATTTATCGGTTCCTGTACATTATGAATGTTTTTGGTAGAATAATCATCAAATATGGAATGATACTTGCCAGTTCTGAGAGAGTAGCATATGTTTTTCTTGTCCTTAAAAATTGGCAAGTAAATCTTGTTACCCAATCCTCTTGGCACAACAGATTCTAAGAAAGACCCTCCAAGACTGATATATAGGATTCTATTTCCCAAACTTCTCACAATACGACAGACAATCTTGCGAGGTTTCATCATGGTTTTATTTACTTGTAACTTAGGTAGTTCAAAAACATGAATTGGTGTCTTAGAGTCACCCTCCTCAACCATGAATATTGCTAAAAGCTTCCCTTCATCACTTTCCACCAAGTAACTTCGATGAACTGAATCAAGCTTTTCTTGAATAAGGGGAATTTTATCATTATGATAAATAATCCAGTTACTTGGGTTGTCGTTTGGATCAAATACTCCTAATCCTCCATTCTCACCCAAACAATAGCACAATCCTTTGTGTAAGATTGGATTGCAATATGATGATGGTGTAAATTCTGGCCTTTTAATAATTGTATGGGAAGTCCAACGTTTTTCTCCACGTATAATGAAGCCAAAATCATCCCACCCACAAATTCCTATAACAAAACAGTCAGAAGAAGTAGGCGGAGAAGAAAAACTCATGGTACTGAATGCTTCTCTATCTGTGTAGTTAGGGAGTTCTACTTTTTCCTTTGTGAAAGGATTGAAGAAAAAGACACTAAAATTGTCATAACCAAATCCAGTCAAGAGCAACCAACCATACTTTGAGAAGCGAATACGTGCATCCAATAATTCTGGAATGTCGATCTCACATGCATCGTGCTTTTGGTACGCAGGGTGAAAGAATGTGCATTTATGCGAGCCAACGGACATTAAACATGGAGATAGAGACCATGGAGAATCAGTTAAGGTTGAGACCGCTGGTCGAGGAAGAGAGGTGCTTGATCGCCATGATTTGCATATAACACGAAAGGTTGTAAAGTCCCCAGCTAAAAGATATGAGGAAACTAAACATAGAAGCTCAGGTGGAAGATGAGACCAGGATCTATGTAATCCCTTTTTATTTTCTTGATTTTCTTGATCTTCGGTAGAATATCTAACAATTTTTTTGGCCATGTTTAGTTCCACTCCCGCCGATTTCTTCCTTCTTTACGTAAAGGCTATATATTGGAAAGAGAAACAATATCACCCTTGTAAAGGTTTCTCAATTGAAAGTACAATTATAGAAAACGAATTCATATACTATCACAAAGTAAAGAGTTTCTCAAATAAAAATAATTTGAACACAAAATATTTTGACCAAAAAAAAAAAAAAAAAGAAGGCAAAGGCAAGTTTAAAAACAAGTCCTCCTATTAAAAGTGTGGTCCTAGAGTGAGGTACGTCAATTAGAATTCTCAAAATACAAAACCTTACTTCAATATTGAGAATTGAAATCTCAATAGAAACTGGATAATAAAAGTTGTACATGATACCTTGATTTCGTTAAAAAATAAAAAAACAGATAAAAAGTCGATGATACCTTGATTGCTTTCAAGCTTCTTGGCTCAGAAACATCATCACCACCAAAAATCGATAGCTTTTCCTTATTAAAGGAATTGTTTCTGTCGTCAACCTGAGACTTCTAATGCACTATTCGGCTTTTATAAGCTATTTATTTAGACTCCTAATGCACTTGGAACTTAGTTCTATTCAGGCGGTGGCTTTCCTTGTCCTTGTGGGACAAGGAATAATAATAAGACTCCTAGTAATGCACTTGAACTTATTAGTTCTCTGTTTAGACTCCTAATGCACTTAGAAGTTAGAACAGGCGGTGGCTTTCCTTTGAATAATAGTAATACGAATTGCACTTGGACTAGGAATACAAAGTTTCTTCAATTTAAAACTATTCCACCACCAAATAAGAGAAAAACCACAAAAGGCAAACGCCAATCAAATATTCTGTCTCTCAAGTAGTAGTGCATCTGCCTGAGTTTGCTCTTCCTCGTTCAAGGACTTCCCTTGGATCCAGGTTTTGATCTATTTTTGTATTTGCTTTGAACTCTAATGAATTTATGTTCTTTAACACTTATCATCTCTTTTTGCTTATTTTGGTTCCAAAAATATATATATTGAATTTGATTTATGATACCTGATTCTAATCATGCCTTAGATTGATATCTAGCACACTGATTTTGTGTTCTGGCTAGAACAAATCTTACTTAACAATACTTTCTGCCTCCATAATCGGTGCTTTTAATAAACATTTGTTCCATTTAAACACCGTTAGGTTTTTATGTTTTATGTACTTCATTATATATAAACAATATAACCGTCTAGGGTTTTACACCGTCTTAAGTTGTTGGGCCTTATGTATTTTTTGTGTTATCTCTTTCTCTTTTTCTTGCTTCCGCTCTCTCTACAATATTTTTTTCTCCTATAACTTTAACATATTCCCTTTTCATATTTGCAATTATTTGGGATCCTTACTCTCTTGATTTTTGGGTTTGATTGACATAGGTGGCCGAAGTTCTAGGTTTTTTTTTTTTTTTTTTTTTTTGTGTTATTTTAAATTTTATCTTTTTGTCTCACATTTAACAAATAAGTCATTAGAAACTACGAGGTACCAAACTTTAGTTGTGCTTTGTAATGTGACTGTAGTGGCCTAGTTAATTTATATTTTGTATCCCATATACTAAATTAATGTGGTTTATTATATTTTGTATCTCATATACTAAATGTGATTTTAATTGCTGACAGCACAAACAAAATGGAAGTAGCAAAAGTAGAGAAACAAAATATGCATTCCTATCCTGTCACAGCTTCTCGATTGTATCCTTGGCTTGTAATCCTTGATGGTAAGCAAGGACAGAGGCAAACTTTCTTTGACGTATCAAAAAATCATTATCAGACAAAAAATATTCCTGAGATGTGCAACAAACTAATATATGCTTGTTCTCATGGATGGTTGGTTTTGGTTGATCCTGATTCAATGGATTGTTATCTTTGGAATCCCATCTCTTTAGAAAAGGCTCAGCTCCCATCATTGGAATCCATTGATTACAGAGGCTGCATTCTATCATCATCTCCAAGTGATCCTGAATGTCATATCTTGTTCTTCAATAGTTTGGAAAACTCTCTTTTGGTTTGCCAGAAGGGTGACTTTGAATTTAACAAACAAGTTGTTATATTTGCTGAAGATGTTGATCTAGAGAACTTTGCAATGGTTGGAAAAACAATCTATTGTTTGGCATCAAGATATACTTTGTATACAGCTGAAGTTGTAGGTCGAACAGTCCAGTTTACCCGACTTATAATGGAGGAACTTCCTTGGCCATCACCATTGGACCTTCCAAGATTTAAAGCTTTTTTTGTTGAATCTTGTGGGGAACTATTTCTAGTTCACATGATGTTTTTTGGATTTCGCATGGAAGAGGTCTATGGATTCTTTGTCTTCCGAATGGACTTTGAAGAGAAGAGGTGGGTGAAAGTGAAGAGCATAGGAGATCGAACTATTTTCTTAAGTGAGCATAATAAGACTGGTTGCATGTATTCTTTGGCAACAGAGTTGGGAATTAAAACAAACTCAATCTACTTTACGATGTACTGCCAGAGACTTCTTTACGTGTTTGACTTGGAAAATCTATGTATTTCAAAGTCTTTACCTTGTTCTACTGTAAGCCGTGATTTAGCACAATATTGGGTAATGATTTAGTCTTTTGGACCGACAGTAAGGCAATATGTTGAACCTAAAGTATACACGTTTTGTTGTGGTTAATAGTTTTAATTATGAGTTGTAATATATGAATTTTTGTTATGCATGAATAGTTATTTACATTGTCAGCAATAATTTTAGAACAATGACCTATTTGATCTACCTTTCATGGACTCCTCATTGTCATTGTTCATATTGGATCATAAGAATGAATTAGTGTTTTCAAAGACTATTGCCAGGGATACCATCTCCTTCTATTACAAGTTTTTAACAAAATGATGTGCTAGTTTATGTGTTAATAACCTCTGGCAATTAAATTTTATTTTAAAAAATTAAATAAAAAAAAACTCATATCACATTACAATCAATTAAAAAGCAATATACCATCAACATAATAACATCTGAAACAAATCAAAAGAAGAACACAAATTTGGACGGAAGGTTTAGGTAATTAAGTCTTGTTAGTGTTAAATCTATCTTGTTTAGTTGATTGGCTTTATTTTTTAAAACACAATAATGAAAATTTTCAATATCATATGACATATGACAATTAAATTATTAAATAGCTATGTTACCCTCTATGTAGCAGTCTGTCACATTAAATAGGGTTTTTTCAACGTCTTGGACACTCTATAGGCTTGTGACCTCCCAAGTGGGCGACAAGACCATTCTTATTGAGATACCTAAAGGCCCATTTGGGCTTTGATTTGCTTGTAGCTGTTGTTGTGGACCAAAAATTCATGTACATTTTAGCATAAAAATTTGGTTTTTTTTTTTTTTTGTTTGACAAAAAAATTCATGTATATTTTCGCATAAATTTTTTTTTTTTTTTCTATTTACATGCTTTTCAAAATACACAACATTAGCCTTGTGTGTGCAATATAAGATAAATACCTTGGGAAGACTCCTTAAGTAGTTAACATAAAACATTGAGATACACTTTAATCTAAAAGACCTAATCCCAATGTGAATGAGCTCAGCTATGTTATATTATTATCCACTTATTCTCTTCATCATTATTTAATGTGAAACTTTACTAACACTTGTACACACAACATTAGAAAGGACATCCGTGCATCCATTAGCCTTTCTTTAGAAATGATTAAGCCTGCTTTATTCACATTCCTATTAAACACATACACTCATCTATAATAAGTCTCAAAAAAGTATTAACGATCTTGCTTGTTTGAATAATATCAATAGTGGTCAGAGAGTCAAGTTCAATTTCTAGGCAAGTAGTGCCCATCTTTGAGAGCCCTCAACTCAAGCTTGAAGGTTGTTAGAATTATTGGTTAAGTAATTAAATTTACCATATCCCAAAAGTTTTGGGATAATCGGTAATTTAACATGATATCCGAGCATGAGATCCTGAGTTCGATCACTGTCTCCTCCACTCTACGACTCATTTAAATTCTCACAATCTCTGTCTCCTCCACTCTACTTCTCATTTAAATTCCCACGTGTTAATCCTCACCTATTAAAAGGTAGTTTCGGCCCACACGTAAATGGGAGTGTTAGAAGTATTTGTTAAATGATTAAATTTACCATATTCTAAAAGTTTAATCGGTAATTTAACTAAGGCTTTGTCACACCATTGCTCATGCAGACACTTTTAATCACATATCTCTATCACCTCTTAGGTACCCCCTCCTCCCGCAACATCATGATTTCTTATAGAGAAGTTGATTTTATTTGGAGGGAAGAGGGGGTATGTTGAACCTAACCAAAATTTCTTAATTTTATTTATTTTTTATAATTCAATAATTAAAAAGAGAGGGGGGATTTGAACAATAAGCATCTCTATTGAAAACACCAAAATGTATTAGTTAAGTTACAAGATTTTTAGCTTAATTTCAATATATAAACAATAAACATATCCAGGTTTTAGAGAGAGGAAAAAAAAAAGAACAACGCCCAGGTTTTAGTGGTTCACAATAGAAGGGAAAATGTTGAATAACTTCTCCTCACGACAATCATGTATATTAAGGTATGGACCGTGCGATTTGAATTTATGTTACAGAGTTATATCTATGTAAAAACGATTTGAATTTATGGTATTATATGAAGCTCTTCTTGTCCAATGTAGCCTAATCATTAAAAGCAAAACATCTTTATAAAAAGGAAACAAAGTTTCCAGTCAATATCTGTTCACATTCATAAAAATAAATAAATAAATAAAAATAAAAAGAGTGACCGTATCTGTTTACATAAGGAGTACTGAACCACTAAGATAAACTTTTGGGTAAATTTCACTAACTTACCCTGAAGTTTGGGCTAATACAAAGAGATCCAAAACATTTCAAAACTAACTAACTTCATCCCTAAACCCAACTTGGTCCAAAACACCGTTTAAGCCCCATTAGTAATTTAAGCCTCTCCTCTCTCTCTCCCCTCTCTCAGATTCTCTCATCTCTCTCGTCCCTCTCTCCTCTCATCTCAACTTTTCTCATCCCCACCTTAACCCTAAACTCAGATCAAATCCCTCAAAATATCATGGTTATTTCTAGCAGGCCATAGCCGCCACGAACTACCACTACGATGGTTATCTCTCTCTCAAGCTTAGCCATAGCTCCATGAAGCCCACACCACCACAGATGGTAGCTAAGCTCAACAACACCACCACAACCACTGATTGCTGCCTTCTCCTCTCTATCTTTCTTACTCTTCTTTATTTCCTCCAGTCATTTATGGCCAAAATCTCCTTTTGTCTTTGGTTTTGTGATTGGTTAATTTAGGGATTGGGTTTTCTATTGGCTTTAGGGATTTAGTGATTTTGATTTGGGTTTGTAAACTGGAGTACTAGGTGTTTTAGGGTTTGGAAAAAGAGATTTTGGGGTTGATTTTGAAATGGCTTTGGATGTACAGCTCATATAAATGTTATGCATGCTCCATGTATATGAATGTGTGGATATGCGTCCAAGTCAGTGTGTGTAAGATTTGTTTGTGGTAGTGGGCTTTGTAACAATTTTGTGGTGAGGCAGTGATTTTGTAAAAAATAAGCTTCAATTTCTACTAGAAGATGATGGGAAATCTGCGCCTCCACCACCATTGAACACATTCCAGCCCCACATTCTAGCCTGTTCATATCAGTAGACTGCTTGAGAAATATAGGTATGACATAATTTTAGATCTTAATTTTTTTGTGAAATTGACACTTTCCCTCACTCAAGCTTTTTTATTTTTGGCATAGGATGTTCATGGATTCAAAACTAAATCTTAGGATTTTTGCGTTGGTTTCATGTGGTTTTGTACAAGAGAATAATCTTTTGTTTTGGCTGTCTTGAATCTCTGTATATGAATAATTGAGATGAGAGAAAGAGAAGAGAGGGATGACTGACAAAGGAGCGAGAGGAGATGGAGAATAGGGCACAAACTAACAGGTCTAACGGTGGTTAGGGGCTAACTCGGGTTTAGGGACTAATTTGGTCTGTTTTGAAATATCTTAGACCTTGTTGATATTTTAGCCCAAATCTCATTGTAGGTTAGTGAAATTTGCCACAAACTTTTTTTTACCAAAAAAAAAAGGCCTGCTATGATTCGCAAAATTATAGCACCATCCATAATAAAGTGTTTCATGGACAGCTGCCTCTCAATGCTCTCATCAGGCCTAAGAGGAGCATTTGCCAGATCCTGTTATCTCCATCTTACTCTTGATCAAACATGACTTTCCAGTGTTAAAATCTACTTTGTCCAAGTCCTCTGCGATACCCATGTACCCATACAGAATATGTTCCTCCACCTTTTCTCCTTGGTTTCCTGCATCCCAGCTTTTGCTGCTTTTACCATTGTTGGATGTTATTCTCTCAAAATCTACTTTACTGCACTTATTTTCATCAAAATACTTATGAAGCTTCTCTGCATCTCCTAGGCCAGTGAAAGTGCCCAAGAACTTTATGACCATAACACTTTTATTTGAGGGCCTCCCCCCGCACACTTTGATTCTTCCCCTTATAAAACCTTTCTCTGCCATAACAAGGCAAACCATTATAATGCAGTATATGGCATTGTAATTAATTGTTTAATTTTTTGCTCAATTTTCACTATTCACAGGCAAGCTGAATATAGTGACTGATTCAAATACTGCATATCATGAACATAAGCAATTAATACAAAATAAACTTTGTCCTTATTATGTTGTGGTGATCAAGATTAAAAGAAACTCCTAACAATTCTTGCTTTATGCCTACTCAAATTTAATTTTCAACTAATTGTGTTATATAGAACAGGTCATTCAAAGTGACTTACCTCTTCGAAAAGCCTAACCTCTTTGACTTTAACAAACTTCCATTTTCGCGGATTATTGTCTGACATAGAAATGTTGTGGACGACAATGAGAGGAGGCCGGAGTATCAAATCCTCTTTCTGAGCCAAGGCTTCTGCATTGGGCAAGAACTCAGGAGACCATATTATTAGGTCATGTGGTACAACAGTATTCCATCCAACAAAACACATATTGCTTTGTGAAGACCCAAGTGTTGTGATCTCAGCCCAACCGTGTGAGACATGAAGGCATGTGTTACCAAGCGTTGAGTATCCATGAACTCCTTTGAATGGCTGAAAAATGTGCATTGTTAATTATAACAGTTTCTAGAGAAACATGATTGACCAAACATGTGTACATTAGAATGAAGGTGGTTCTTGGATCCCCATTCCAATCGGTCGCTGAGTCCTCCTATTGAGGGTGGATATAAGATGAGGTGGTGTTTGGGGTTGAATGGGGATTTTGATATAAAATCCTTTTATGGTGCATTGAGGGAATCTAGCTCTATTAATTTTCCTTGGAAGAGTATTTGGGGTGTGAAGGCTCCACGTCGGTGTGTCTTTTTTTGTTTGGACAGCTGCCTAGGGGAAGGTTCTCACAATGGACCACTTGAGGAAAAGATGCTTTACTATTATGGGTTGGTGTTGCCTTTGTAGATGTAATGGGGAGAAAGTGGATTATCTACTCCTACATTGTGGTGAGGTATCTCGGTTATGGAGCTTTGCCCATAGATCTTTTGGAGTTTCTTGGTTTCTACCTATGAGGGTTATCAACTTACTGGCTAGTTGGATGAATTGTTTGGGGAAGCATTCTTCAAATGTTTGGAATTTGATATCACATTGTGTGATGTGGATTATTTGGAAGGAGAGAAATAATCGCATATTTGAAGATTTGGTGCTTTTTAAGCAGTGGCGACTTCAGGAAATTTTTTTAGGGTGTTCCTCAACAAGCATAAATTACAAAATCTAATAAAAAGAAAATTTTATATATTGGCAATAAATTGTTACACAGGAGATGAATTTTGGGTATGTGGTTTTCTTATCAAATATTTGTCCATAATTCTAGCAAAAGAATAAATAATAAACTATAAGTTCATTTGAAATATTAATAAAATTATTAATTATTGTTGTTTAGTTGTTTCATTAATTTGTTTGTCTTTTATAAACTATAATTTGTTATATTGTTATTTCATTAATTATAAAATTATTAATTATTATTTAGCCTAACATAATTTAATTTATTTATCTTTTATAATGTATTGGTTAATTATACAGTTTTAATTATTGTTGTTTAGCGTAACAATAAACTATATTGCTTTAATTTGTTTTATTATTTAGCCCCTTGTGCACATTACACTAAAAGAGCCTGACATTACACGTCCCATATGCAGCACAATAATTAAAGCAGTGTAATGTGCAACACTTGCACATTATACTGCTTTAATTATTGTGCTTCCGGCCTATGTGCCCATCAACCCATCTACCCCACTCCACTCAATGGACAAGCACAAGTGTCATGCCTGTTGCTCCAATCACAATAACCTGCCAATCAGAAAATTTCACAATCACAGATTCACAAATCACAATACACACTAAAAGACAATTAATATCTCAACAATACAGTGAACACACACTGACTAACCCAACGGTTAAGATAAACACTAAAGCCAAATTCAAAAAGACAAAAAACAGGAAAAAGCAAAATATAAATAAATCCCATTGGACCCATTCATTCAGCCAGCCAATCAGAGAGAGAGAGAGAGAGAGAGAGAGTTACTGAGTTAATTTAGTCTTAAAGAATAAAGACTAAAGAGAGAGAGATATTCGTTACTTTAGTTTTCATTTCAGACTTCAGTGAGATAAAGAGAGAGAGTCAGAGAGAAAAAGAGAGAAATTGGAAATACGTTGAGGGAGCTCAGGGAGGGATCTGCGATCTGCAATCTGCGAGCACCGAGCATCGGAGCTGAGCAGAGCGATCTGCGATCTACCGGCTACGATCTGTGATCTGCGATGAGGGGTGAGTGACGACGACGAGGGGCGAGCCGCGAGCGAGCGAGCGACGACGATGACGAGGAGCGAGCTACGGCGACGACGAGCAAGTATTAGGGTTTTTTTGGTTTGGTTTTGCCGTTTTGGTACAGAGGCTTTGTATTGGGGTTTTTTTTGTTTGGTTTTGCCATTTTGGTACAGAGGCTTTATATTGGGTTTTTTTTTTTTTTTTTTTGATAAACACAGTATTGGAGTTTGTTTTGCTTTGTATAGACTGTATCAGTGTATTGGGGTTTGGTTTTCTCTGCTTTCTCTGCCAGCAACGTGACTGTGGGTACGGTGGGTTTGATTTCTGATTCTGTGTGTTGGTTTTTTTTTTTTTTTTTTTTTTTTTTTGAGAATCCATGGGTGGGTTTGCTCTGTTGGGCTCGTTGTGGGCTTGGCTTTATTACAATTTTTTTTTTTTTTTTTTTTTAGATTTTAGTTCAATTTTTTTTTTTTGGGCTTTTTTTTTTTTTTTCAGATTTTAGTTCAATTTTTTTTTTGGGCTTTTTTTTTTTTTTTTTGCTTGAAAGTTGAACAGATAAATTTTTTTTTTAACTTAAGAGTGTTCCTAATTTGGTGATAGGGTGTTCCTAATATAGCTTATATATAATTTTTTTTTTTTTAATTTTTTTCAGGTCAGGGTGTTCCTATACGTGGCGTCGCCACTGTTTTTAAGGATAAGCTCTTAGCTTTGTTTGCAACCATGTTTTTTGGTTTGATTGTGCGTGGAGATTTACTTCTTCAAAATCCATTCCGCTTTTTTTAGATTCACTTTCTTCTTGAACTTTTTTTTTTTTTTTGGATAAGTAAGAATGATATATATATATATATATATATATATATACGAAATGCTACTCTATGCAAGAAAAGCACAAAGCAAACTAGAAAATTACAAGAAGGAAAAAAGAAAACATAGAAAATACATAAAAGAAAACCAAACAACAAATTAATTACAAAAGAGAAAAAGAGCTAAGAAAAAAAAGGGAGAGAATCACTAGTCGTGAGTCCCCAAGCTCAAGACCAATTAAAAAGAGTTCTACTAAAAGAAGCAAGCATCTGATTACCGAAACTATCCAAATCCTCAAAAGTCCGTCAATTTCGTTCCTTCTAAAGACACCATAGTATGCACAACGGACCTAAATTCCAGATCTAAGATGAATGTTTCCCAAACCAATTCCATCAGCCAAAAAGTAAATCTAGAATTGATCTAGGTATGACCCATGACACTCCAAAAGTTATAAAAACAAAGCTCCATAACTGATAAGCAATCTCGCAATGAAGAAGTAAGTGGTCCACCGTCTCCCCATAGTGTCGACACATAATGCACTAGACCACAAAATCCAAGCCTCTCAATCTTAGGTTATCACCAATTAGGATCTTATTCTAAGCTACACACCAAACAAAGAAAGAAACACATCTAGGGACCTTAACTCTCCACATACCTTTCCAAGGAAAGACAACTGAGGGAGAATCTTGTAACTTATTATAATATGACCGGATGTCAAAATCCCCATTAGGCTTCAACTTCCATCTCTACCAGTCTCTAACATCCATTGAAGGAATATTGGCTCCAAAGATACGAAGAAAATGTAGCCCTTCATCCAGCAACCTTTCATCCATCTCCCAATCAGCCTTCCAAATTCTTTTATCCTTCGCCCCTTGCCTTGACAAAGAAACTTCTACAGAGGCCTCCCTCTTAATAGCAATACCATACAGCCTAAGGAAAGCCACTTGGAAAGGTTGATCTCCATACCACCCATCCTGCCAAAATCTCACTTTTTTCCCCATCCCAACCCAACAACAAACTGAGCATTTTTGCTAAAATCCTCTTAGCCCATATGAATACCTCTCCACAAACCACACCCATAAACTCCCCTACCTAACTTAGAAGTCCATCCCCCCCACTCTTCCCCAAACTTTGAAGCTACCACCTTCCCCCACAGCCAATTTTCTTCCTTCCCAAACTGCCACAACCATTTCCCCAATAATGTCTTATTGAAAGTAGTAAGTTTCCTTATACCTAAACCACCGTTGGCTATGGGCGCACAAACTTTATCCCATCTTACCAGATGAGTCTTGCTATCACTCCATAGAAAATCCCTTTACAATTTTTCAATTCTTTTTTTTTTTGGAGAATAGCGATAGAAAATAGGTAGGAAAACTAGATAACGTACTCTTAAGTAACGTCAATCTACCCCCATTAAACAAATACAACTTCTTCCACCCGGCCAATTTCTACTCAATTTTTTCTAAGATAGGATTCCAAATTTGAGAGTTATGTGAAGCCCCCAATGACATGCCAAGATAAGACATGGGTAAAGTTCCAACTTTGCAGCCCAAAATTTCAGCCAAGTCATGCACATCATCTACCTCCTCTATTAGAACCATTTCACTCTTCTGTACATTAACCTTTAAACTTGTCACAATCTGAAAACAAAGTAACAACAACCGAATGTGAAGAATTTGCTCCACATCTACATTACAAAAAAGAATAGTATCATCTGCAAACAATAGATGTGAAACATATTCCTCACCACCCCTCCTACCCTCAGCTTTAAAACCACGGATTAAGCCAACTCCCTCCACTCTTCTCAACATCCTACTGAAAACCTCCATCATAATAAAAAACAACATAGGAGATAACGGATCCCTTTGTCTTAAGCCCCTTAAGCTACCAAAAAAATCAGTTGGAGACACATTAATCAAGACAAAGAACTGAACTGTGGATATACAAATACGAATCCACTTACACCACTTCACCCCAAAACCTATCATATTCAACAAACATAGAAGAGCCTCCCAATTCACATAATCGTAGGCTTTCTCAACATCAAGTTTACATATGACCCCAGGAACCCGACTCTTCACTCAGCTATCAACACATTCATTCGCAATAAAAACCGAATCAAGGATTTGTCTCCCACCCACAAAGCTATTCTAAGTTTCAGAGGTCAACTAATCTAAAACCATTCTTATACGATTTGCCAAAACCTTAGCCAAAATTTTATACACACTCCCCACCAAGCTAATAGGCCGAAAATCTCTAATATTAGAGGTATCATTCTTTTTTGGAATTAAAGCAATGGAAGTAGCATTAAGAGATTTTTCAAACTTATAATATTGAAAAAACTCATCAAAGACTGCTAAGACGTCTTTTTCCACTACTCTCTAACAATGATGATAAAAAGTCATACCCATCCGGACCTAGAGCTTTTTCCCCTTCCAAGTCTCTAACAACTTGAAAAATCTCCTCTCTTTCAAACTTTCTTTCAAGCCAAACCCTCTCCATATCCATAATACAATCAAACTCCAAGCCTTCCACAAAAGGCCTCCACCCCTCAGACTCCTTATATAGGTTTTTATAAAACTGTACTACCTTAGCAATTTCCTTGGATTCCTCCTCAAAAACCACCCCATCCACCTCCAACATCCTTAGATTATTATGCCTTCTTTGGGAGTTTTCCATTTTGTATAAGAATTTGGCGTTGTTATCCCTTTCCTTAATACATAACATCCTAGATTTTTGTCTCCAAGAAATTTCTTCCAAAGAAAGAAGATGCTCCACCTTGGACCTCAAATCTGCCATATAACATTTCTCCTCATTAGTGAGCCCAAGCTCCTCTTCCTTAGAACCTAAAATCTTCAACTCCTCTAGCAATTGTTTCTTTTGACGATCTACATTACCAAACTCTCGACGATTCCACTGAATTATGTCCTCCTTCAATGCCTTTAGTTTCTTGGCAAGCACAAAACTAGGTGTACCTACAAATGAATGCCGATTCCACTAGGATTGAACTCTATCCACAAACCCATCTGTCTTCAACCACATGTTTTCAAACCTAAAAGGACTCTTCCCCCTTACCATTCCCCCCGCCTCCAAAAGAATTGGAGTGTGATCTAAAATGGGACGATTGTAACTAAAATGCTACATCTACACCCTTAGAATCTCAAACCCAAGGTCCTAAGACCAAAGAGAGGAAAAAGAGAGTAAGAACACTACCTCTTGATTGTTGAGAAAAGAGAGGAATTAAAGGTTTTTGGATGTGTTTGTGAGAGAATTTAAGAGGAAAAGAGAAAGAATCTACCTAGAAAAGTGCTCCAAAATGCCCAAAATCATTGTTTTTTTTTTCCCCAAATTTGGGGGTATTTATAAACATTTTGTGACTATTCAGCTTCCTGCACCCACTAGCGGCCCTTCAGTAGCCGCTAGGTTTAATGTTGACATTAGTGATCCCGACTCCTTCCCTAGTTTGCTTTCAGATGCATATTTGAAGACCTTCTCAAACTCTAATTAAGCTAATCGTGGTGTCCCTAGAAAGATCTAGATGTCTAGTTTCCAGAACACTAAAGAAATTGAAATTCTGACAATCGGATCAAAAGTTATGGCCTCGGGAAACGAGCTAATGCGATTTGTACGGTTTTTGGGATATCTCAACCATTTTAACTCTAATTTCAACTTATGAATAATCATTGGAAAAGAAATTCAATAATTTTTACAATGACACTAGTCTCAACCCGTTCTGACAGTTAAATCAAAATTAGGGTTTTTGGAGCCCTAAAAAGTCTCAGGTCAAACTTGGTCAAAGTGAACGAAAATCACCGAGCTACTCAGGTTTGATGTAGAAATATGAAAAATGTTGTTTTAGGATGATTTTGACCAGTTTTGACTTTTGGCCAACTCAAGGTTGACTAGGCATTTTGGTCAATTTGACCTAAAATGGCATTTTGAGTGCTTCGATGCCTGAGCGAGTTGCACCATGTTAATTTAGATGTTTCTACGGCCCTATGGAAGAAAGTTAATATATTTGGAATTTTTGGGGTCCGACATGCATATCAAGGGTGGAAAAAAATACGATATATACATTATGTTTCTAGGTTAGGGTTCTGCATGCGCACGCATACTTGAAATATGCGTACACATACAACTGGGCTGTGCACATAGACCCTATGTATTTGCACGTATGCTTATGCCTAGAAAATCTAATTCGAACTTTTTTTATTTTGCTTATTTGTTTCACTTATATAATATGCCTCTGACTTGTCTTATTTTATGCTTTTGAGTCTCTACTTCCATTTTGTTTGCTTTGATTGTCCTTCACATGCTAGATTAGGGTTTTATCTTCCAATTTTGTTGTTTTTCCATGAACATGCATATGATATGACCATGCATTGACACATAGGTGCTGTAATGTAGTGAGGTAAGTCATGCATTCATATGAACATGCATTTCCTTTTGTTGATGAGTATAAACATGCTTGGTTAAATGAAGTGTTCTTGATGTTTAGATGCCTATAACATGTTTAATTGCTGCCATGTCTATGTTTCTGCCTTGAATATGATATGATGCCATGTGTAATAGATGTATGCTAGGGTTCGAGATGTGATGAGATGCATGATAGATGTATGTTAGGATTTTGGGGCGAATATACTATGTTGTATGATTAAATGTATACTAGTGTGTGTGTGAGTCTAGAATGGTGAAAGTTGAATGTGCCTTTAATGAGATTAAGACGTAAGACATAATGAGCGATAGCTGACCTATGGGTCGGGTGGGGTTGGGTGCTTAACACCTTCCCATCCCCATACCTAAACTCTAGACACATGCTCTGGTAGTAGATCAATCATTCCACAAAAGGTGCTGTATTTATGGTTCCTAGGCCTAATCTAGGTGGCAACTCCATTTTTCTTTCTCTGCCCTGATTCACTCGGCCAAGTTGTACTCCCTCGAAACCCGTTGTGCCCAAAGCTGGGAGGACCACTAAAGTAGTCCTCCTAATGGATCTAATAATTTCTCATTCTTTGGACTAAATGCACGTATGCATAAAGCATAATTGAGGATGGATTTTAGTACATTTTATTTATTTATGTCTTTATTTATTTTCACGGCTTAACTATTAATTTTTTTGGAGCAATAGAGGGGTGATGACCACCATTGAAGTTCAATCATAGCAAATTGCGAAATAAATTTGTGAAAAAATTGGATTGATAGTTGCTTCTTCATTGAAACCTTAGACCAATAAGTGACACCAAAAATCTAAAGAGAGAGAGAGAGAGAGAGGACAAAAATGCATTACTGGGTTCAAGCTTCTTCTTCTTATTTCGGTGGCACTTTGCCGCTAAAGCCTATATTCAAAAAAAGAAGAAGATGACCAATAGCTGCTATTTCAAACTGCTAGGACAGCTTGTGCAGGGTTATTCCGACAGTTTTAGAAATTGCCAGTATAGCTTCAAAAAACCATAGGGACCTATACCGGCAGTTTAAAAAGTGCTAGTATAGCCCACTTGTGACTATTATGTCACTTCTAAGTTGACGCTTGAAAGCGCCAACATAGAAAACGTTGGCATAGCCTAACTAGACCTATTGCAACGATTTTGAGACCTATAACGATGGTTTTGAAATGCCGCAATAGGTCCATATTTTGTAGTGCACGGTCAACATCAGTAAATCAAGGTGGTTGTGTTCAATGGACTCATTGGCAAGAAGTTTCTCAGCGATATCGTGGTCTACATGATATTGGTACCATGGTTATTTAATCCGATTTGGACATTGACCTAGTATATGAGTCAGGTCACTGGGACACTAGTTCAACTAGTAGGTTGTAAGGCCAAATAAATTTTTTCAAAAAAATACGTACATACATATATATATATATCTAAATGTTTGTGTGTTCAAGAAATCATAACATAAATATGTAAATTAAAAAAATAGGCATATGCCTAAATTAAACTAGCAATTATAATTCAAAATCAAGGTTTCACAATAATATAGTAGTCTTATGATAGGATGAGAGTCTTGGAGGTAGGTAGGTAGATAGAAAAGTGCAAATTTTTTATTTTTTTTTAATTCTTTAGTTTTTTTTTTTAATTTTTTAAATGATCATATTATAACTCATAAAATAATAATAAAAAAAAGTCAGTAAAGTAGACCTATAGATATAATTTTATAAATTTCACAAACCCAAGCTGTCAAATTTGACTGGGTCTTATGTAGAAAGGGTCCATTGAAACTCCCGGCTTGGTCTAGGTGTCAGGTCACCGAGTTTTCAGTTTGACCAATGAGCCAAGTTGCTCCGAGCTTAAAAATTATGATTGGTACTTCTTTTTATTTTTTCCTTTTTCATTTTCTGATCTTGGCTTTGTTCCTAATATCTGCTTTCTTATCATTCTATCAAATTCTTTTGATTTAGCTCTCTAGGTATTTCCAATATTATTGTTTTGTTCCTTTTATTTATTTATTTATTATATATCATAGAGGTGATCTTGGGTAATTTTTTAGAAGATAAAAAAAAACACAAAAATTACTACGACAAAAAGGAAGCCAAACTCAAAAACAAAATCACACAGAAAATAATACAATGATTAAAAAAAAAAACCTCAACTTTGAATCTAATTTTCTAGATTTTTTTTTTTTTTTTGAGAATAAACGATAAACTAATTTTTTGGATTTTGAATTACGTATTTAAAGAATTTTTGAGGAGTAGTTCTCAATTCGTAAATAACAATTTTTTTTTTTTTTATGGGAAACATGTGAATTTCAATCAACTAAAATTGAAATACAACAGAAAAATTGTAAAAGCATTACAAACAGAGTTCCTCAATAACAATATGCTCAACAGAACTTGGAATAGTCCTTTCCCAAACCTGAGACATATCAGTAATCCTAGTAACTTTTGCAAGTTCATGGGCAACTCTATTGCCTTCCCTTTTCAGATGATGAAAGGAGCACCAGCTAAAAGAAGAAGAGACTTGCCAAATATTCTGGATAATGTGACCGAGCTCACCACCGAAGACCCCATCATTGATAGCTTGAATAATGGACAAGGCATCGGACTCAATAATAGCATGAGAAACCTCCATTTTTGTTGCAAGAAGCACACCTTCCAGAATAGCAACAGCCTCTGAAATCTCATTAGTGAAACACGCTGGGAGGACCTTGCTAAAAGCTGCCAGAATTTCTCCCTTGCAGCCATGGATGACCACACCGATGCAGGATTTTCTCTCATCATCAGATGCAGCTGCATCTGTATTGACTTTGTAGAAGCCCAAAGGGGGAGCTTTCCAATTGGCCATAGGAGGGGCCTGAGCAAAAACCGGAAAGCAGCAGGCTTCCTTGTATTCAACTATAACTTTACATGCCATTTCCCAGGCTTGAAGTGGAGGAGAGCTAGAATCCTCATGGATTGCTTGGTTGCGATTCCACCAACTTGACCGAGCAACAGCAAAGAAAAGTTCAATATCATTTGGAGAGCCTTTTTCAATAAAATCTAAAGCAACATCCACCACGTCACAATAGGGATAAGAGAGATCAACTGGGCAATTGTGTCAAAAAGCCCAAGTCAAAAAAGTGGCTCTAATCACATCAACTTTCCACAATCTAGTGTCAAGGTCTATGAGGGAAGAAACCATGAGAAAATCATCAAAGTCTGCTTGGGGGAAAATCACCTTGTGGGTTGATGGCGTAGGCAGCCGTCTATCTTCCCAAATATAAATACGACGTCCATTGCCCACCCTTCACCTTGTGCCCCTTCTAATAACCTCAAGGCTATTGTGAATGCTTTGCCATGCATATGAGGGGTTGCTCCCTTTTTTGGAATTGAGAATATCATCATAAGGAAAGCATTTTGCTTTGAAGACTTGAGCCACTAGGGAGTCCAGGTTGGTGAGAATTCTCCAACCTTGCTTAGCTAACATGGCAAGGTTGAAGGCTTGTATGTTTTGGAAGCCCATACCACCATGGAATTTAGACCGACACATTTTCCTCCAACTGACCCACGCAATTTTGTTCTCCTTATCCTTTTGCCCCCATCAAAAACTCTGCATCATATTTTCCAAATCATGGCAAAGAGTCTTAGGAAGTTGAAAACAACTTATAGTGTATGTAGGCACCGCTTGAGCCACTGCTTTGATAAGGATCTCTCTCCCACCAATTGAAAGGAGTTTACCCTTCCAGTCAGCAAGTTTTTTAGCTACTCTATCCTTAACTTCAGTAAACATTTGTGTTTTTGATTTCCCAATGATGGAGGGTAGCCCCAGATACTTATTATGCCGAGAATCTTGCATTGGACCAAGAATGTCTAGTATGCTTTCCCTTAAATCTTAAGGGGTGTTTGGGCTAAAGAATACTGAAGATTTGTCAGTGTTGATTTTCTGCCCCGAAGCTTCTTCATATTTGTTGAGAATACTTACAAGTGCGTGACATTCTTGAACCTTTGCTTTGCAGAACAAAAGGCTGTCGTCAGCAAAGAAGAGGTGGGTGATTAAAGGGCAGCCTCTACAAATGGAAATTCCATTTATTTGTTGATTCCTGGTAGCTTCATGAATAAGGGTTGAAAAACCCTCGGCACAAAGGAGAAAAAAGGCAAGGGGAGAGCGGGTCTCCCTACCTGATGCCCCTTGAAGGAGAAATGTTCCCACAGGCCTCTCCATTTATAAGCACTAAATAAGAAACAGAGGAGACACAATTCATAATAAGGTCAATCCATTTATCCATAAAACCCAGCTTCTCCATCACACCTTTAATAAAATTCCATTCTACCCTCTCAAATGCCTTGCTCATATCTAATTTAATAGACATATAGTTTTCTTTTCCTTCACTTTTATGATTTAGATAATGCATGAACTTGAAGGCTACAAGGACATTATCAGTGATTAGGCGATTGGGGGTAAAAGCACTTTGGCTTTTGGATATGATGTTTGGTAGAATGGCTTTGAGCCTATTGGCTAGAACCTTAGAAATGATTTTATAGGTAGTGTTACAAAGGCTAATGGGAGGGAAATCAGTCATTTTGGTGGGCTGATTGGTTTTTAGGATGAGGGAGATGTTAGTCTTGTTTATTTTAATCATAGGCAGATTGGAGTTTAGCACACTTAAGACCATATTAATGATGTTAGATCCTACAATGTCTCAATATTTATGAAAAAAGATCGTGGATATACCATCAGGCCCGGGTGCTTTGTTGGGGTGGAGTTGCTGCAGTGCTTTCAAGACTTCCTCTCTTGTGAAAGTTTTGGTGAGCTCTATGTTCATATCTTCTGTGACACGCCTACGGATTGCAGTTATGACTTCATTGATCCCCATGGGGGGAAGAGGTGGTATAAATTTTCTCAAAGCAGGATATAGCAGTAGCAGTGATACTTTCCTTACATTTACACCATATCCCATCATCATTCCACAGCCCCAAAATGGTATTCTTTTTCCTCCTTTCCGAAGCACGAGCATGGAAAAATTTAGTGTTTCTGTCACCTTCTCGATACCAATGAACCTTGCTGCGTTGTCGCCAAATGGTCTCCTCACCGTCCAGAAGATCATTTATTTCCTTTCTGAGCTGATTAATCTCTGCCCCCCCCCCCCCCCCCCCCCCCTATTGCCTTGCTGATCAACAATGGTAATGGAATTAAGAATTCTTCTTTTCTCCGCAATTTTCTTTGGTATATTGCCTGCTACATTCTGATTCCAACTTGCCAAAGCACTTGCACAACGTTGGAGATTAGAAGCAACCCCCTCAGGAGTGGCAGAGAGAGTGCCCGATTGCCATGCGGCTTCAATCACATCACGACAATCCTCCCTTTTGATCCACATAGCCTCAAAATGGAAACGACGATCACCTTTACGGGTTGGAGGAGGTGAGTCAGTGATAGCAAGGAGGCAGTGATCAGAGGTGGAATCGGACAAATGGTGAACTTTTGGCTCTTGAAAATGTTCAAGCCATTCAGTATTAGCAAAAGCTCTGTCCAGACGAAGCGAAATTCTGTTGCTCCCTTCCTTCATATTACACCAAGTATAATCTGGGCCACAATACCCCAGGTCCTTGAAACCACACTGATTTACAATTCGACAGAAGCCATCCATTTGATTTTGGGAATGTTGGACACCTCCTGCTTTTTCAGTCATTGAAAGAATTTCATTAAAATCACCACAGAACCAAGGCAAATTAAATTGACTATGAAGATAGAAGATGAGTTTCCAAGATTTTTCCCTTAGGTGTGTTTCCGGGTATCCATAAAACCCGGTAAATCTCCAAGAAAGGCCATTATCAGCTTTTGTGATTATAGCATCGATGTGATGGTTGGAATAGCTCTTAATCTCCAAATTTGTGTCATTGGACCATAGTAAAGCAAGGCCTCCACTTCGGCCCCCTCTTGGAACATATAAAACCGTTTGTGAAACCAAGTTTGAATTTTATTTTTTCCATACGTCTGCTCTTTGATTTAGTTACTGAGAGGAAAACTAATCTAGGATTCCAACACTGCACATAGTCGCAAAGCGCAAAAACTGTCCGAGGGTTCCCAATTTCTCGACAAGTCCAACATAAGGAATTCATGGCTCTCGACGGTGCTGCTTGGCAACCACCGTCGATCTCCCAGTGGTATTATGAGTGTTGGAGTGGTGTGAGTCACAATGTTTCTTTGGAGGTTTGCATTCATTTTCTTCTTCTGAGAAGACTAATTTGCCTACTCTTTTAGAACCCGTAAGCCCCATCAAGTTTTGAATATCTGGGTTAGAAGTTGAAGTTTGGGTTTGTTTTCCTTGGGCTCTAGCTATTCTTTTCCAATTTCCTTTTCTTGGGCTTAGAGGGACGGTGGTGGTTTCATTACTAATGGGGGGCTCATTTAGTTGTTTTAGTGGGCTGGTAGTTTCATGGGCCTTAGATGGGGTTTGCTTAGGAAGGCCCATAATAGAAGACTCATCACAGACCTCATTTCCAATTACTAAGATTTTTTGGGATTCATTTGAGCATTTGTCAGAGAGAGGCGTTGGGCTCAAGAGACTTACCTTTTCACCTTTTGCCGTGTTTCTAGCTGGAGACTTGACTGATGGCTTGGCAGAAACACCATCCTGTCCTGGTTGCGTGTTCTTGAGATGTGCATGATTTTGATTTTGAATTTGAATAGTCCTTGGAAGTTCTACTTGCTCTGCCTCCATGTCCATTGAATCAGTGGCCGAAGGTGTTTGCCGATCAACTAAGCCACCCTCCTTTCGTGCCTCATAACCATCGCTACCTGAGGCTTTTGGCTTTTCACTTCCACTTTTCAGACCCCCATTTGCCCGTAACCAATCACCGTACTGCCTATGAGCTTCGGAATTGTTGGAGTTTCCTGAGCAGTGTCGTTCATCGTGTCCCAGGATTCCACAAAGAAAACAAAAGGTGGGAAGCCTTTCATATTTAAAGGAAACCCAAAACTTCTCATCTTCCGGGTTAACAATGTTGCCACCCCTTCGCAGCGGCCTATTTATGGGTAAATCCACACGTACCCTCATGAATTTAGCCTGTTCTGACAGCCAAGACCGCTTATCGGTCTCTATGTATTTTCCCAATCTGTTGCCTAAATCCCTTCCAACTTCTTCAGACATATTCTCAAAGGGAAGGCCTCAAACTTGGACCCAAAATAGAGAGTGGGTGAAAGAAATATTTGTGACTGATAATCCCTTTCTCCATCTGCACATGAGCAAGAGATTGTTGTCAAAATTCCACGGTCCATTCCTTTCAACCCATTCCATTTGGTACTTGGAGTTGAATTTGAACTGAAAAATATTTTTTCCAACATCCACGATCCTCAGATCTGAACCCAACTTCCAAGCTGATCTGAGAGTGCTTTTTAGAGCTCTTAAATTCTGATTTCAGTTTGCAAGAAGACGGCCAAACAAGCTCAGTGCACATTCCTCTAAGAGCTCTGATTTGCTTGTGGTTGAAATGGAGATGTCTTCTTCTTCTTCTTTGGTGAGTTGGAGATATTGTAATCCCTCTATAACTGCTTGGTCCATATCAGTGAGGTGTAGAGTTGAGATTATGGGCTATACCATATCTAGCAAGATCCCGTAATAAGAAGGGAGGGAAGACTTGTGCAAGACGAGAGAGAGAGGCTCGTGCTAAAATGAGAGAGAAAAGGCTCCTACGCAGGGAGAGATTGATAATGTAAATAACAATTTTGAGTGGCAGTATCATAATAAATTAAATAATGTAAGAAACTGTGCTGATTTGATTGAGACACTACCTACCAGATTTATTTTTATTTTTATTTTTTTCATTCATGATCTCTCCTTCTTTTTCTTCAGCTCTTCTCTCACATTCTTAGAGCATTCGCAATAGTGGTTGTAAAATTTTAGCTATTTAGCTACACAAAAAATCACTTTATCTATTTTACATATATACATGCTATAGCAGTGAATCTATTTTAGCTTTTAATCCAATAAAATAATATAAATACTACAATAAAATAATATTTCCACAATAATAAAATAATATATCACACTACCTAAAAAAATATCCACAACACCAACCACAACCACTTCTACCATCAGCCACAACCACCACCACCACCAGTCCACTGCAGGAAAAAAAAAAAAAAAAAAAAAAAAAAAACCCACCACAAGCAAGTACTCCAATTACGTCGGCGAGCTGGGTCGGCAATCCACGAGCAAGCACTCCAATCGGCAGCTTGGGAGACCGGAGTTGAGAGAGTGAGAGACCGCAGTGAGGCTGATCGGCGGCTTGGGAGACCAGAGTTGAAAGAGTGAGAGACCGGAGTGAGGCTGATCGGCGGCTTGGGAGACCGGAGTTGAGAGAGTGAGAGACCGGAGTGAGAGAGTGAGAGGCCGGAGTGAGAGAGTGAGCTTGAGAGATGTTCAGAAAAGAGATGAGAGTGAATGAGAGAGAGAGAGAGAGAGAGAGAGAGGCAGGTATTATTTTAATCATCGGTTGATTAAAATAATATTTTTTTTTATCTTTGAGCTACAGTGCACATCTATCTTTAAATGTGCACTGTAGCGGAGATGCAAAAAATTTTGCTTATTGCTCCACTGTTGTGCGCTTCTTTTGTGTGCAGTGGTGCTAAAAAATAGCAATATAGTTATTTAGCACCACTGTTGCGAATGCTCTTATCCAATAGCAATAGACCTCTCTCGTGTGACCTCTGTGGACGACTAAATTTCTTAGTTCAAAATAAAGTCAAACGAGTAAAATAGTTTCACAAATGCGAATTTGTATTGATGATATGCGTGGTACAATTCTCTGTGATTACAAAAGAGTGATCCTCTGATTCGATCTCCTTGAAAGATTTGTTGATTGGAGTTGTGGTAATGTGATTGTGACTTGAACACAAAATATCCTTCAATTTGGTTGAGGGATGGATCGAAGATTGCTGAAACGGAATTACAATAAATCTCTGGCTATGAGCTTGTTAGAAATCCTTTGTTCTTCACGTTCTTCTCGTTCTTGGTGTGTTCTTCGTGTTCTTGGTGTGTTCTTCGTCTTCGAAGGTTTGTGGTGGAAGTTCTTCGGTGCTTTAGAGGCTTGAATCCGTAGAGCTTCACTGATTTATGGTTTGTGAGGTTTCTGGAGGCTTCTGAGCTTGATTCCAGTGAACTTTGATATGTAGGAATATGATTTGGATGATTCCTCTTTGAATGTTCTTCGTATTTGAAGGTTTGTGGTGGAAGTTCTTCGGTGCTTTAGAGGCTTGAATCCGTTGAACTTCACCGATTTGTGATTTGTTGATGTTTTCGGACACTTTAGGCTTGATTCCCGCAAACTTTTGGATCTAGGCAGATGATTTGGATGATTCTGCTTCGAATGTTCTTCGATTTTGAAGTTGAAGTTCTTGAAGTTCTTGGAGGCTTTAGAGCTTGGTTCCGGCAGAGCTTCTGGATTTCTGAGTGCTTCAGATGGCTTCCTCCCCTCTTAAATGCCTCAGGAAGGCTTCTATTTATAGGAGTTTTGGGGTGGATGAGCGACACGTGGCAGAGTTTGATTGGTGACACATGTCACAATCTGATTGGTCCGCTTGTGTCATCGCTTACACGTGCGAGGCTGCTTGGGTCATCGCTTACACGTGCGAGGTTGCTTGGGTCATCGCTTACACGTGCGCTGATGTGTGATTGGTTCTTGCATGACACTTGGCAAATTTCTATTGGCTTCTGAACAGCAATAGTAAAACCTAGCAGCAATATGTGGTGCTTTGTAATTGGTTGTATTTTGTGGACTTGGTAGTGTGACGTGTCAGCTTGTGATAGGTCGGGAATTTTCTCTCTCTACAAATGCCCCCTCGAGACTCGTTCATGCACACAGTTTTAGAGTGTGGTGTGAGAATGAGTTTCGAAAATAGATTTTTACACTTGGTTCTTCAAATGAAGTAATCGAAAGTGGTGGAGCTTTCAACAGGATGAAATAATTTCCGAGGAGTAGACCCACCCATATGAAAGGCTTTGATGAGACCGAAAAGGGGTCTGCCTGTATTTGAATGTACTTGCATGACCGAGCCTTCTCAGCAGAGGTTAAGTCGAAGTAATTTCAAAAGGGTGTTCCATGGTATTTAAAGTGGGTTGGTGAGGCTGAAAGTTGTTTGCAAGAAGTTGGATGTACTTGCAAGATCGAATCATTTCAGCAGATGTTAAGCTAAGGTAATTTCAGAAGAGTATTTTGGATCGTTGGCGGCGATCACAGGGTGTGGAAGATGGGGAAGATGAGAGGATGGTGGCTGGGTACAGCATGCAGAGCCATGGGGCCGGCCTCGTGTTTTTAAGAACCGCTGGTGAAGTTATCTCGGAAGAGTATACTTCGGATTACGGCGAGGCCATGTGGGAAAGTGATTGAGTGCGCATGCGTCATTGCTTTACTCAGGTTAAGTTGAGGTAGTTTCAGAAACTTATGGATTCTGGGTATGCTGACGGTTGTGAGAAGAAGACGATGGAGATGAGGTGGAGATGGTGACTGTGTGTTGCATGTGGTCTGACAGTGAGTAATCGAATGTGCTTGTGTAAAGGGATCAAACCGACAGACATTATGTTGAAGTAATTTCAGAAGAGTACCTTCTAAAATACTTCAACCTAGATTTAAGTTGGAGTAATTCCAGAAAATGTGTTTTGGGGTACCAGCAATGATGACCTTTGAATCCCACAGTGGTGGGAACATGGAATAAGGCTCTGGTAACCATTTACCGGCTCCAAAGGCTGAACTCTGATGAGCTGGTGCCTTGAAGGTTATCTCAAATGTTGGGTGAAAGACAATTTGTAGGATACCCCAACACTTTTTACCATCTTCACTTACTGCTTTTTGTTGGAAAAGCACAGAAAAATGAAAGATGGAGCTAACTTGTGATTCTGGTCTTAAAAACCAGCCAAGTTGCTGTTTGTTCCGAACCGCTGCCTCTACTGGAAGACCAAGCAATTGGAAAGAGACTACGGGAGACCTGAGGTTAGGAACAGGTGCTTCTGCTGGACTTGGATTTCCTGGCCAACCAAATCCGAGGAAGCATGGAACCACAATGCAGGCCTTGTTATGAGTAATTTTATGGACAACTGTGGTCGTTAAGTGGAGAAACAAAATTTGTTTGGATCTCAAAACTACAATGATGTTGTGAAGAGGGTTTCTACCGAACCATGAGAGGGTTGATTTCAGATGGATTATGAAGCAATTTTGGTTGCTAAATGTTGAGAATGATGAGGCCATAGTGAAAAATGGCTGTAAGAAGGAGGACTTGAAAATTTGAAAGAAGCAAATCTTCATTTCATGACTCAGTGTGTTTTTTTTCTTTTTCTTTTTTTCTGGATGTCTTCTTGATGAATTCGGCCCTTCTATTTATAGTGGAGAGACGAAGAATGGTGGATGGATAGTTGAGAATGGCGGATGTGAATTTTTGGTGAGACCGGTGGATAAGAATGGTAGGTGAGAGACCGGTAGAGAACGAGAATGGTAGGTGTGAGAGATGAAGAATGGTAGGTTTGGAATGTTTGGCACCGAAAGGGGAATGGTGGGTTGGACAGGTGACCCGATGTGATTTCAAGTTCAAGACACACTTGTGAGAGTTCATCTGTACTTTTGAAAGGGAAGCCTTGATGAAGTCTGGAGAATAACCCTGAGGGGATCCAAACTAAATGGATGAATCTCAAATTTTGATATTGAGAGCTTTAGTTTGGACATTGTCAGTACTTTGGAGATGTGAGTAAGATTGGTGATCTCCAAGTTACGAAAAACTATGCAGGACAAGTCTGGCTCGAAAATCTTGACTTTGGGTTGATTTCAACACAAAAGACAACTATCTTGGGATTGAGTTGTTTGTGCAATTTCCGAGTCTCAAATGATGGAACGGACTCCAAAATTAGAATGTACGCGAAAAATTGAGCAAGATAGGTCCATCTTAAAAATTTTGACTTTTGGTCAACATTTACGCAAAAGTCAACTTTCTGGAAATTGGACGTTTGCGGAATTGCCGAGTTTCGAATGAAGAAATGGATCCCAAAATCGGAATGTACTTGAAAAACTGAGTGGGACAGGCCCCCTTTTGAAAATTTCGACTTCTTGGTCAAAGTCAAAGGTCAAACTTGGTCAAAGCATTTTCTTTTCTTTTTCTTTTCTTTCTTTTTTTTTTTTTTGCTTCGGACCGGGTCAGATCAACGGGTCAAACCGGTCCGGTCTGGTCAAACGGGTTATGTCAGACCGGGTCAGCTGACGTCATGGATGACGTCATGCAGCTGAGTGCGTCTCAGGGCAAAGCGCGTGAGAGCGCGTCGCGCGTGAGAGAGATGCGCTGGCGCGTGTAAGCGCGTGAGGACTGAGGGAGGCGCGTGTAGGCGCGTGGATTTGACGTTGTGAACGCCGGAGTTTCAGGCGGCGCGTGGCGGCGCGTGGAGGCGTTTTTGGTCTCGAAATTCTTGGGTTTTGTAGATCTGAGGCCGTATAATCTCCTGGTATTGTCTGTTTTCTGAAATTGTGAACAGATTTTCACAGTTTTGAGAAATTAAACAGTTGGTTACCGCGAGTTTGTGGCGGCGCGTGGTGGCTCACGCAGCCGTTTTTGGTCTTGAAATTTTTAGGTTTTGTAGATCGTGGGCCGATGGATCTAGTGGTTGCATCAGTTTTGTAAAATTTTTCTCAGATTTGCGCAGATTTGAATGAGAAATCCGCGGATCGTTGTGGACTTATGGCTGCGCGTGGCGGCGCGTGGTAGCTCCGTTGTTGATGATGTTTCTGGGTTTTGTTGCTCGAAGTCCTTACAAGATTTCGGTGGGTTGATTTTTTGTGAAATCTTGTCAGAAGTTTTAGAAATCTGGACAGCAGATATTGTTGATTTTGCTGGTATTTCGGTCTTCTTTGGCGTTGGCTATTCTGCAACGTTGACAACCAAGTCGGGGAGTAGTTCCAGGCTATCCACTGAATGTCTCTGCTGCTCTCAAGAGTTGGTGACACAGTAGATGAAGCTACTCCTCTTTGCCGGCCTATAGCTTCATCCAAAGTCAGTGCCATGGTTGTTCTTAGAAGACATGCTACCCTCTGTAGACCGATTCTTTCTGAAGTCTAGCGTGACCATTTCTTTCTGTGATCCTTTTATGAGCATTTACTCTCTTCCCTCTTTTTTTCAAGGTTCGGTGCAGTATTTTTTGAAAATATGGCGCGTAACTATTTATGCACTTTTTTTTTTTTTTTTTTTTTCACAAGCTTTTCAAGGATCCCTATATAAAGCCATCCGGAGTATGTACTAATTGTACAAGCATAACTCTCAGTGTAAAGAATCCATGTGCAATCTCTAGTTAAAGAAACCATGCATTTTCTTTTTTCTTTCTTCTTTTCATGTGACTGAACTTAGTGACAAGTACTAAGCTGCCTACGTACCCCGGAGAGGGATCAAGTCATCACGTAGTTCAACAGAATTTTTTTTTTTCTTTGATATTTTCTTCTTGATATTTTCTTTTTTGGATATTTTCTTTTTTTTTTGGATGATTTCTTTTTTTTTTGGATGATTTTTTTTTTTTTTCTTTTTTTTTAATTTGATAACCTTTTTTTTTTAGTGTGTGACTGAACTTAGTAAAATACAAAGTTGCCTACGTACCCTTGAGAGGGATCAAGTCATCACGTAGTTCAAAAGATTTTTTTTTTTTTTTTTTTTTTTTGTTTTTGTTTTTGTTTTTTTTTTTTTTGTTTTTTTTTTTTGGTTGTTTTTTGCAAAAAGGGGGGCTCAGTGTGTAATAATGGGTATCACCACTAATCGAACCCGAGACCTCTCAAGGGCGAATTGGGCATCCAACCACTACACCACACTAGCAATTGGTGACATAGAGTGGGATTAATTCCTTCTTATTGGTACGCTTTCAGAGGTAATGGAAAGACATCATGTACTCTTGAAGCGTTTCAGTGGGCAGTTTAAGCTCTTACCGAGGAGCAATCCTCGATGTTCAAGTGTAGGAGTGTTTAAGGAACTTCCCATTGGTGGGGCCGATCCTTATGTCATCATTGTCAATCAATTTGTAAGCTTCGTGGGTGTTTGCCCCCTGCTTGAGAGTTGGAAGTACATCACAAGCAATGGTCACATGGTTTGACCCGACAACTTCGTTGAAGTCTAGATCAATCTTGTTTTCTTTGGCAAGCTTCATGATTTGTTCTTTGAAGACGAAGCATTTTTGGATTGGGTGGCCAATGATGCGATGATATTTGCAGTAGTTAGGGTCATCAACTTTCCCTATGTCTTCTGGTCGCCTGCATTCTGGCAATTCAATTAGCTTCAATTGCAATAGTTGTTCTAAGATGCTTGGCACATCTTCATCAGGGAACGGATATGCTTTTTGCTCACGTTCCTTAAAAGTTAGGCGACGCACTTCGTTCTTTTGCCATCCTTCAAATTGTTTTTCATTTGCCTTCGCTCCTTTTCTTAGAACCTTGACTTCGGCAATGTTAACAACCATTGGGTCTTTGAGGCTGACTTTTGCATTTCTATCATTCCTCCTTACTTCCTTTACGCTTTCCTCAGGTATGGGAGGTTTCGTATTTCCTCGGCTAGCAATGCTCAACTCCATGTCATGCGCACGAGTTGCTAACTCTTCAAATGTTCGAGGCTTTATCCCTTGAAGGATGTAAAGAAGTCCCCAATGCATGCCTTGGATGCACATCTCTACAGCAGAAATTTCAGAAAGTCGATCCTTGCAATCCAAACTCAAAGAACGCCATCGATTGATATAATCGACCACCGGCTCATCTTCCCATTGCTTGGTATTAGTAAGCTCCATCATGCCTACCGTGCGTCGTGTGCTGTAGAATCGGTTGAGGAACTCCCTTTCAAGTTGTTCCCAACTATCGATTGACTCGGGTTCTAAGTCTGTATACCAATCAAAGGCATTCCCTTTTAGTGAACGGATGAACTGCTTTACAAAGAGGCCTCCTTGAGTCCCTGCATTCTCACAGGTTTCTATAAAGTGAGCCACGTGTTGCTTAGGGTTTCCTTTGCCATCAAACTGTAAGAACTTGGGGGGTTGATACCTATTTGGCATCCTCATGTTGTCGATGCGCTTTGTGTAGGGTTTTGAATATGTGAGAGAACTTGTAGAAGAACCTCCATATTGTGCTCGAATGGTGTTCGTTATCATATCCTGCAATTGTTGGACAGATATCGAAGCCATTGAGGTGGAATGTCCGTGTTGAGAAGTGCCTTCAACTCCTTTTCCCTTATCAACCCTAGCGTTTTCTCCTTTCGAGGTGAAGCCAGGTGGGCGCTCAGGGCCATGACTTGATTCACCCGAATCTTCTACCTCCAGCTTGTTCATTAGGTTTGCAATTTTGACGTCCTTTTCTTCAAGTGATTTTGTGAGAAGGATGATCTTTTGTTCCATTTCAGCCATCTTTTCTTCCATGGTAGAGGTGTTAGTCATCATGACTGACACAACTTCCCAAGATGATGGAGAAGAAAATGATTTGAAGTGAGCACGTGAAATCTCATCTTTTGGGTTCCCTTTGTTGGGAGAGAAATCATGCGAACAACTTCTTGTGAAGGAAGGAGGGGATTTGCCCCCATACTTGAGGTGTTCCAAGGTGGAGATGTCCTTGTTGATGACCTTGTTTCTTGTAAGAGGGTCTAAGGAGATGATTGTCTGGACCTTGGCTTCCTTGGTTGATTGATATTGAAGTTGATTGTTTGTTTTGGGTTGGCTACAATTGATTACACCAATGCATTTGTTGGTGGTAGTCGTACCAAGTTTAGTTGAAGTAGCTGTTGAAGCTTGGATGTTCTTGCTAGTAGCCATTGAAGTTGATAGCAAGATGATGAAGATTTCTTTCTTTAAAGGAGAGTGAGATGAGAGGCAGAGATGTCCCACCGGGCGTGCCAGAATATGTGGACGACTAAATTTCTTAGTTCGAAATAAATCAAACAAGTAAAATAGTTTCACAAATGCGAATTTGTATTGATGATTGTGGTATAATTCTCTGTTGATTACAAAAGTGTGATCCTCTGATTCGATCTCCTTGAAAGATTTGTTGATTGGAATTGTAATAATGTAATTTTGACTTGAACACAAAATATCCTTCAATTTGGTTGAGGGATGGATCGAAGATTGTTGAAACGGAATTACAATGAATCTCTGGCTATGAGCTTGTTAGAAATCCTTTGTTCTTCACGTTCTTCTCGTTCTTGGTGTGTTCTTCGTGTTCTTGGTGTGTTCTTCGTCTTCGAAGGTTTGTGGTGGAAGTTCTTCGGTGCTTTAGAGGCTTGAATCCGTAGAGCTTCACTGATTTATGGTTTGTGAGGTTTCTGGAGGCTTCTGAGCTTGATTCCAGTGAACTTTGATATGTAGGAATATGATTTGGATGATTCCTCTTTGAATGTTCTTCGTATTTGAAGGTTTGTGGTGGAAGTTCTTCGGTGCTTTAGAGGCTTGAATCCGTTGAACTTCACCGATTTGTGATTTGTTGATGTTTTCGGACACTTTAGGCTTGATTCCCGCAAACTTTTGGATCTAGGCAGATGATTTGGATGATTCTGCTTCGAATGTTCTTCGATTTTGAAGTTGAAGTTCTTGAAGTTGCTAGAGGCTTCGGGGCTTGATTCCGGCAGAGCTTCTGGACTTCTGAGTGCTTCAGATGGCTTGGTGCCCTCCTAAATGCCTCAGGAAGGCTTCTATTTATAGGAGTTTTGGGGTGGATGAGCGACACGTGGCAGAGTTTGATTGGTGACACATGTCACAATCTGATTGGTCCGCTTGTGTCATCGCTTACACGTGCGAGGCTGCTTGGGTCATCGCTTACACGTGCGAGGTTGCTTGGGTCATCGCTTACACGTGCGCTGATGTGTGATTGGTTCTTGCATGACACTTGTCAAATTTCTATTGGCTTCTGAACAGCAATAGTAAAACCTAGCAGCAATATGTGGTGCTTTGTAATTGGTTGTATTTTGTGGACTTGGTAGTATGACGTGTCAGCTTGTGATAGGTCGGGAATTTTCTCTCTCTACAACCTCCATTGCACAAATCTAGGAAGAGTTGGGAGAATAGAGAGCTTCCTCTAAGCTACCCACATACCATCTGATCCCTGAATCAAACAAAAATGATATCTAAAATTTATTAAAAAATTTATATGAAAATATTATACACTTAACATTTTTTATTTATTTTATATCTTAACAATTATAAAAATATTGCTATAACAATAAAATGATATAACATTTTAAATTTTTTACAACACATTTATTTAGTCTAACCTCATATTTTATTATTTTATTTTGTACTGTCAAAAATTGAAACCGCATTAATTATAAAAATATATTGAGAATATGGTGATATAAGTGAATATAAATATTTTAAAAAAAAAACCTCAAAACAAAATACAAAACGGTGAGAGCGTGATGATCAAATTCAGCCCTGAAAGGCAAAATTTGTGAAAAAATTGGATTGATAACTGCTTCTTAATTGAAACCTTTGGACCAATCAGTGGAGACACACAAAAAGCCATCGAAACACACACATTCACACTCACTCAGAGAGAGAGAAGACAAAAAATGCATTACTGGGTTCGAGCTTCTTCTTCCGATTTCGGTGGCACTCCTCCCCAACCTCGCAGGCACTCACGCAAACTCTCTCTCTCTCTCTCTCTGTTTTTGACTTTTTTGGGATATTCTCAGTGGTCACACCGCGGTTAACATCGGCAAATCGAAGGTGGTCGTGTTCGGCGGACTTGTTGACATGAAGTTTCTCAGTGATATCGTGGTCTACGATGTTGGTACTATTTTTTTTTCTTTTCTTTTTCTGATCTTGGCTTTGTTCTTAATCTGTGTTTTCCTTATCATTCTTTCAAATTCTTTGGATTTAGCTTTCTGGGTATTTCTAATATTACTTGCTTTGTTCACTTTTTTTTTTTTTTTTTTTTTTTTGCTTTTCTTTTTTAATATTTTATAGGTGATCATAGGTTGTGTTTTTAAGAAGATAACCAAAACACACAAAATTAGTGTAGCAAAAATGAAGCCAACTCAAAAACAAAATCACATAGAAAATAAAACAATGATTAAAAAAAAAAAAAAAATAGAACTCAGCTTTGAATCTGATTTTCCGGATTTGAGTACTAGTATAACTGTGGAGTCATGGCAAGCCTATATGATTAATAGATTAATAATAGACTCGTTGAAGAGTGAAGACTTGTTATGATAGGTTTGTACTTTAGGCTTTCCTAAAATATGCTTGTACATGTTAAAAAAAATTGTAACTTTCGATTGGAGGGGCTGGGGTAGCACAATTAGTTAGGGACAATGCCACATATGGCAGAGGGACAAGTTTGAATCACTTGTTTCCTCTCTTCTTGGAGCCAAAATTTACTTATAAATAAATGGAGGGGCCAAAAATCACAATATTTTTAATCTCTTAGATGATAGCATTATAATGAGAGAGAATTTGGAAACTTTTTTTTTGTGGGGGGGGGGGGGGGGGGGGGGGTGGGGGAGACTGACAAGATGAGTGTAACCACCTGTGAACAAGTGTTAATAGGATGGTTGGTTATCAGTTGAATTTCAGGTTGTAAGGAATCTGATATTTTCTCTCATTTTTTACCCATTTTCTCATAAGCCAAATAGATTAAGGAAAATGTGGTGGAGGGTAAGTTAAGAAGAGAGGGAGAAATTGGGTAAGAATTGAGAACAAATTGGTAGAGCATAAAAAAGGGTGGAGGGTAAGCTCATGGGTTCAATATCCCACTTGGTGTGTGTGAAAACTTACCAATAAAAAAAGGGGAGAGTAGAGGAAGACCGTCTACAAGTTTGTCACTACCCAGAGAGAGAGAGAGAGAAAAGGATTGGGTTCATCAATCTTAAATATATAAATTTTTCGCTCAGATTGGGGTCCTTAGGTTTTCAATTACCTCACACAAGACATGCCTGAAACCCCAAAGAAATTAAAAGCTACCCCTTGATGCCTGCTTGCCCTGGCCCTCCAAGTCAATCACAAGCCTTTGGATTGGTCTGGGTCAGGCGGCATTGGTCACGCAGCTCGTGCTTGGGTGGGCTTGACTAGCCCTAATGTGAATTTCAGACAGACAAAGTGGATACAGACATGCATTAATTGTGGGCTTCTTGATTGTTTTGCTCTTCTGGGGCACCCTGGCCCCTAGGGTATTATTGTTCCTGGGAGAGAATTAGTTATGGTTCCAAATTGAAGACTTAACCTGGAGCCTGTGGGTCTCTTTCATGAATTTTTATTCACCCTAGCTACAATATGTTAATATAGTGATTGTATTTGGGGAGTGCGCATGTGTGTTTCAGAGAAAGAGACAGAGGATACACTAGCATACATTAATTTAGTGCTGCTTGACTTTTTTGCCTGGATTTTTTTTGGGGAAAAAAGAGGGGGGGGGGGTCTTGGTTTGAATGTGATTCCAGATTCTCAATCCTTGGTTTTTGATTTTCAGATAACAAACTTTGGTTTCAGCCAGAGTGCACCGGAAGTGGGTCTGAGGACCAGGTAGGTCCAAGCAGACGGGCATTTCACATTGCTGTTGCAATTGATTGTCACATGTTCATCTTTGGCGGGCGTTATGGTAGCAAAAGGTTTGTGCACATGCTCTACTTAATGTTTGCTGTCCATGGGTTTTGTGCTTTGTAGCTCTAAATTCAGTCTTGTTATTAATGCTGAGGATGGATTTTCAGGTTGGGTGACTTATGGGTTCTAGATACAGGTAAGAATCTTATATAGCAGCTTCAGGAAAGCATAGTAATGATGGATGTGTCACAAAATTCATATACTAGTGCTTGTGACTCTTGACCTAAGTGGATTTATGGAAGTTATGTTTATTCCAGATATATGGCAGTGGTCTGAGCTCACCAGTTTTGGTAACTTACCTTCTTCACGAGATTTTGCTGCAGCTTCAGCCATTGGGAACCGGAAAATTGTTATGTGAGGTCAATATTTATCTTTGCAGCATAATTTATCAAATAACTGGTGTAGATCTTAGGTATTTGACTTATCAAAAAACAAAAAAGCGGAATGATTTTCTTCACGACTTTATATAAAGCAAGATGTGATTGAGTGCAGGTAGGGGTGTTCACCAAACCGCACAAACCGCAAAAACCGCACCAAAACCGCCCGCAAAATGGCATAACCGCACCGCACCGCAAGTAATAGTGGACCGCACCGCACCACACCGCATGGTGCGGTGCGGTTTGCGGTTTTATAATAAGAAAACCGCACAAACCGCACCGCACCGCACCCTCTCTATATATTAATATATTTATTTATTTTTAATATTAAATATATTATTAATAGTTTAATAACCCTAGTTTTCAAAAAAAAAAAAAGTTTAATAACCCTAGCAAGTATTAACTAGAAAAGCCAACCCAAAATAAAGAAAAACTAGCTTAATAATTTAAAACATGGCCCAAAAAAAGGAAAAAATTAGTTTTGGGCTGAGTAGAAAAAGCCCAAAATTTGAAAAATATACCGACTTCAAACTCCATCTTATACATAGTATCGTACATGTGACTGCAAAAATAAGGTGCGGTGCGGTTATGGTTTTGGCTAAACTCTAAACCGCACCACACCGCACCGCACCGCACATGTGACCACAAAAACAAGGTGCGGTGTAGTTATGGTTTTAGCTAAACCGCACCGCAAAGTGCGGTGCTAAAAATGGCCCAAAACCGCACCGCATCGCACCGCGAACACCCCTAAGTGCAGGTATGGTGGCTGGGATTAGGGGTGTTCGCGGTGCGGTGCAGTGCGGTTTTGGGCCATTTTTAGCACCGCACTTTGCGATGCGGTTTAGCTAAAACCATAACTGCACTGCACCTTATTTTTGCAGTTACTTGTGCAGTGCGGTGTGGTGCGGTGCGGTTTAAAGTTTCGCCAAAACCATAACCGCACCACACCTCATTTTTGCGGTTACATATGCGGTGCAGTATATAAGATGCGGTTTGAATGATTTGAAGTTGATATATTTTTCAAATTTTAGGCTTTTTCTGCCCAGCCCAAAACTAATTTTTCCCTTTGTTTTGGTCCAAGTTTTAAACTATTGAGTTAGTTTTTCTTTATTTTGGGCAGGCTTTCCTAATCAACATTTGCTAGGGTTATCAAACTATTATTTATTTATTTTTTTAAATTAGGGTTATTAAACTATTAATAATATATTTAATATTAAAAATAATTAAATATATTAATATATAGAGAAGGTACGGTGCGGTGCGGTTTGGTTTGTGCGGTTTTCTTATTATAAAACTGCAAACCGCACTACACCATTCGGTGTGGTGCGGTGCGGTGTACTATTACTTGCGGTGCGGTGCGGTTATGTCATTTTGCTGGCGGTTTTGGTGCGGTTTTTGCGGTTTGTGCGGTTTATGCGGTTTGGTTGAACACAGCCTGGGATGGTAAAAGGTGGTTATCAGATGTGTATGTCTTGGACACAAGTAACCTCTTTTCTATGTCTTTTCAGATTTATTTTATGTTCTCTTCCTGAAAAATTCAAGGAGAGAATGTTTTATAATGGTGGAAACTAAAATTAGATTGTATGTGATTTGCTATCACTAGAATGGATGGAGCTGTCGGTATCTGGATCATTACCACCACCTAGATGTGGCCACACGGCTACTAAGGTGGAGAAAAGGTTGCTTGTCTATGGTGGCAGAGGTGAAGTAGCGTCCTGTCTGCTCACATAGGGATTAGGTTTCATAATTGCTTAGAAACAATGTTTGGTGATGAGTCATTATTGAATTTAAAATTTTCATCTTGATTAAATTTTTGCATTCAAAAGTTGCCATTTTTTGTTAGGGTGCAGAGAGATGTACGTTTGATATCATTGTTATCAACTTTGTCACTTCAGATACTTCTCATATCTCTGTTACTAAAGGCATCTATGCCGTGAATTATTATAAAGAATGTTTAAATTAATTACATTTCAATTTTTTGGGTGCTGCTGTCAGAACTATACTTATTTACTTGCTTGTGTTCTTTTAAGATGTTTGTACCGACACGGCTGCTTTTTCTTGACTTAAACAGGAGGTGGTGAGCCAATTCTGGGTGATTTATGGGGCTTGAAGGGTCTTATTGAAGAAGTTTAATAGTTATTTTTGTTTTCTTCTTATTTTTTTTCCTTCCTTTTTTTTTTTAATCCTCTTTAGTAATCCAAGCGTATTCTAAAATTTTCATCAAATAAATTGATGTGAGTGGTGTTGTGGCGTATATCATATATTATTCTCCCTTGAACACATACGTGAAAACTAATTAAGAAGCCACACTTCTTTGACGTAAAGTGGAATTGGAGTGAAGATTAAAAGTGTTCTCAAGTGATATTAATCTTTGGTTTTGAATTTAACCGCACCAAGATACGCTCTCTCATTCTTTGTTTCCAAAACTCGGAAATTACATGCTATCTCACATAAATGAAGTAGATCCGTTCATATTTTGTTGCATGTATTTGTATGAGATACAAATTTGTTATTCCATGTATTTTCCCAACAATTGGTATTAGAGCGGTCTTCAATCTCATGTTTGTATAACGTGTTGAGTGAGTTTTAGAATCAAAGAAAACTATTTTCATAGTTTTGAAAATTCTGCAGTCATTTTTTTGCGTATTTTAGTTTTGAAACTATTGTTTGATAAAACTGATTTTGATGTTATGATGTTGTTTAAGTTTGATTTTAATCATATAAAATTGAATTGTAACACTTCAACATCAATGAAAATCAAGTTTTAATCTCAATTTGACTCGTTTTGATTACCAAGATTGTGTTTTGTTCATTGGAAACGTCAAAAACGGTTAAAAGAAAAATGCTGAAAAAGTTGTTTACACGATTTTAGACTGATCGAATAGCAATCAATCACCAATCGAATTTTTTCGATTGATCAAAATAGCAATTGAATTGGACATAAGCTATCTCTTCATTTTTTGACTGATCGAAATAGCAATCGAGTACCAATCGAATTTTTTAGATTGATCGAATAGCAATCGAGTACCAATCGAATTGGATAGAAAATATTCTTCATATTTTAGATCAATCCAAAATTGTTTAGATCAATCGAATGCTCTTTTTCGACTGATCGAATAGCAATCGAGAATCAATTGAATTGAGCTGAAAATTCGTGAATGCATTGTTTTTTGAATTTTCACCAAGTGCTTTCACACTTTACAAGTGCAAGGCTATGTGTGATGAGATTAGACATGTTTTCTTAAAAAAAGAAAAAAAAGAAAGAAAAAACCTTTCTTTTAAAATTTCTAGTGGGAGAGAGATACAAGGGTTGAATCTCATAGCCTCCATTATCGGTTAATAGTAGTGTGAGTAAGTACCTCGTCTTGGCGTATATGCCTCACAATCCCAAAGGAGGCTGTTTACTTCCTAGTACTATAAGATTGAACTTACCAGTTTAAAGTAGTGTGAACAAGCATCTCGTTCTGGTGTATATGCCTCACAATCCTAAAGGAGGGTGTTTTGTTTTATGGTACTACAAGTTTAAACATTATAAGGGAGATGAAATGTGGCTACACATGATTCTAGATAATAGTGTACACTAGATTAAGTGTAATGTTAACCTCCCAAATGAGCTATGTCATTATTTACTTAGAGGCTAAAGTTAATACGGCATATTATTAGTGTTTGATAAGAGTTATCATGATAGCCCTAATAATGAGAATAATTCTCAATTAATCATGATATTTATAATATACTTGCTACCAAGGAATTATAGATATGGATTGGGTTGTCGTTGCATATTTTATGTCATGGTTTTATTAAGGTTTCATAGTATATGTTTATATGCTAAATTGATAATGTCCAGTTTACTTATTATATTCATGTTTGTTATTTTCAAATTTAAATCATGGCATCTTTTAGCTCACTTATTACTATACTTAATCAAAACAAACTGACTGGACCCAACTATGTTGACTGGAAAAGAAATTTGGACATTGTTCTAACTGCTGAATAGCACAAGTATGTGCTTAGTCAACCTTGTCCTAACTTTCCATTATTAGATGCTCCTATTGAGGAAAAATAGCAATATGATCGTTGGCAGAAATCTAATGAGATGGCCAAGTGCTATATCCTAGCATCAATTTCGAATGTTCTACAACATCAAATGCAGGATGTAGAACTAGCTTCGAACATAATGTTAAGTCTGAAGGAGATGTTTGGTGAGTAAGGTTGTTCTACAAGACAAGAAACTATGAGGTAGATTTATAATACCAAAATGGCTAAAGGTACTTCAGTGAGAGAGCATTGTCTTAGGATGATCTCTCACCTGAATACACTGGAAGTTTTAGGTGCCGATATTGATGGAGAATCCAAAGTGGATATGATACTCCAGTCACTACCAGAATCATTCAAGGAATTCAGACTTAATTATAATATGAACAAAAAGATTTATACATTGTCTGAATTAATGAATGAATTGGTGGCAGCGGAAGGCATTCTTGGTACATCTAGTGTTGATACTAATATGGCTGAAGCTTCTACTTCTTAACCTAAGTAGAAAGGCAAGGGTAAAAAGAAGAAGAAGAAGGACTTCACCAAGCAAGATGGTAAACAAATTGCCTTAAGATAACACAATATCCATGTAACATTGGTTGTTTCTTACTTTGCAGGGGTTCCAACTGTTTATTTGTTCTGGCAATATTGTTGATGATATTTATATTTTAACTCACGATAAGCATGAATTATACAATTTTGAATTAGATAATAACTCTCATGTAAAATCATTAAAAAGAAAGTTTCATTCTACTAATAATGCATATCTTTGGCACTTGCGTTTGGGTCATATTAATTCAAACATGATTCAAAGACTGATCAAATATAGACTTTTAGAGCCATTGGACTTTGATGGATTTCCAGTTTATAAATCTTGTTTGGAAGGTAAAATGACCAAAAGACCTTTTAATGCAAAAGGTAGAAGAGCCCAGGAGTTGCTTAAATTAGTTCATACGGATGTATGTGATCCTATGTCAACCCAAGCAAAAGGAGGTTATGAGTACTTCATCACTCTTACAGATGATTACTCAAGATATGGTTATGTGTACCTAATGAGATGGAAGTCCGAAACCTTTGAAAAGTTCAAAGTGTTTAGGGCTAAAGTTGAGAATCAATTGGGTAAGAGCATAAAGGTCATTCGATTTGATCGAGGTGGTGAATACCTTCTTAGGGATTTCAAGGATTACTTAACTCAAAATGGGATTGTGTCCCAATTGACTGCACCTGGAACTCCTCAACAAAATGGTGTAGTAGAGAGAAGGAACAAGACTCTTTTAGAAATGGTTAGGTCCATGATGAGTTATTCAACTTTACCAATTTCCTTTTGGGGATATGCACTAAAAACTGCAATGCATATTTTAAATTTAGTTCCATCAAAATCAGTTTCCAACACACCCATGGAATTGTGGAGTGGGCGCAAGCCTAGTATGAAATATCTCCACATTTGGGGATGTCCAGCACATGTGTTGAAAGGGAAGTCTAGTAAGTTGGAAGCGAAAACAGAAGTATGCATGTTTTTAGGGTATTCAAAGGAAACTAAAAGGCTGTTTGGATTTAGTGTTTTCCATCACTCATCACTCTATTTTCATCACCCATAACTCAAAACTGGCGGGCCCCACGGCTATTTGGTTTGTTTGGATTTGTTTTCAGTTTTTTTCCATCACTCAATTCTCTGATTTTTGAGTAATGAGTTATGGAAACTAAAAATAACTTTTAGGTGTTTTTGAGTTATGGAAACAGAGTTATGATGGAATTTTGGTAAATACACACATATTTGAGGGACCCACAGTCAGAGAGTAGTCAAATACGATCTGGTCTTTTTTTTTTCTTTTCTTTTTTTTTTTCTTTTTTCCTTTCACGCTGGGTCTGGTCTTTTTCTTTTTTTTTTCTTTTCTTTTTTTTCCTTTCACATTAGGTTTCTGGGTTTTTTTTTTTTTTTTTTTCACGCTGGGTCTAGGCTTGGTTTCTCTAATCTTCTCTTCTTCTTCTTCTTTTTCCTTCGTTTCTTTCCTTTTCACATTGGATTACTGGGTTTGGTTTCTTTTTTTTTTTTCTCTCTCTCTCTCTCTCACTCTCTCTCTCTTTTCTTTTTTTTTTCATTGGGTTCAGTGAGTTTGGGTATTGGGGGTTGAAGGAAAAAAGAAAAAGAAAAAGAAATAAGAAGTAAAAGCTGCACCAAGTCAATCTGTGGGCCCCATAAAAAAGTAAAATTTTTGGAGTTATCAAAATTAGAAACTAGTGCCAAACATGCCACCATAGGAAGTTGTGGTATTTTTAGTGATAAGTGATGGAGTTATAGAGTGAGGAGTGATAAAAATTGAGTGAGGAGTAATGAGTGAGGAGTGATGAGAATTGAGTGAGGAGTGATGAGTGATGGTTTTTTAAAAACCAAACAGTCCTTAAGGATTGTTTATTCTATAATCATAAAGATAACAAAGTGTTTGTTAGCACCAATGCCAAATTCTTGGAAGATGATTATGTGAATAATTTTAATCCTAGAAGTAAAGTTGTTTTGGTTGAAATTGATGAACCTGTAATTGAACAACCAATGGATGAAACTAGGGATGATGTAGCTGTATTAGATACACCACAAGATTCTACTCATGAGATGATAAGTACACAGGTGCCTCGTCGTAGTGGGAGAATTGTTCGGCTACCTATAAGATTTATAGGTCTGGGAGAAACTTATGAAGCTATCCCAGAAGAGGCTAAATCTGATCTTTACACTTATGAAGAGGCAATGAAAGATATAGATGCACATCATTAGGTCAAAGTTATGAAATCTGAATTAGATTTCATGTATTCCAATCAAGTTTGGGATCTTGTAAAGGCATCTAATGGCATTAAACCTGTTGGTTGCAAATGGGTTTACAAGAGGAAGAGAGGGATAGATGGAAAGGTTGAAACCTTTGAAGCAAGGCTAGTGGTGAAAGGGTATAAACAAAAAGAAGGTATTGATTATGAAGAAACCTTTTCACCAGTAGCAATGTTTAAATCTATCAGAATTCTCTTATCCATTGCTACTCATTATGATTATGAGATTTGGCAAATGGATGTCAAGACTGCATTTCTTAATGGCAATCTTGAAGAAGAAATCTATATGATGCAACCGGAAGGTTTCATAGCAAAGAACCAAGAGCATATGGTATATAAGTTGAAAATGTCCATTTATGGACTTAAGCAAGCATCTAGATCATGAAACATTAGATTTGATCAAGCAATCAAATCATTTGGTTTTGAACAAAATCTTGATGAACCATGTGTGTACAAAAGACATCGAGATAAAGTAATAATGTTCCTAGTGCTTTCTGTTGATGATATTCTACTCATTGGAAATGATGTAGGGGTTATGTCATCAGTAAAGGTTTGATTGTCAAGCCAATTTGATATGAAGGACTTGGGTGAAGATAACTTTATTCTAGGGATCAAGCTTTGGCGATAACAAAAGAATAGAATGTTAGGCTTGTCACAAGCTGGATATATAGATAAAGTTCTAGAATGGTTTAGCATGCAAAATTCCAAGAAGTGATTACTTCCTTTCAGACATGGAGTTCCTCTATCTGATGACCAAAGGCCTAAGACTCTAGAGGAAGAAAATATGATGAGACAAGTTTCCTATGCTTCTACAGTGGGAAGTCTCATGTATGCCATGTTTTGTACTAGACCAAATATCTGTTATTCAGTTGGCATGGTTAGCCGATATCAATCAAATCCAGGACTTAAACATTGGCAAGCTGTAAAACATATTCTCAAGTATCTAAGGAGAACGAGAGATTATATACTTGTTTACCATAGTAAGGATTTGATTCCCATTGGTTATACAGATTTAGATTTTCAGTCAAATTTTGATTTTAGAAAGTCCACTTCAGGTTATGTGTTCACCTTGGGAGGTGGAGCCATAAGTTGGAGGAGTGTTAGGCAATCTTGTATTGCTGACTCCACCATGGAAGCTGAATATGTTGCTATTTGTGAAGCGGCAAAGGAAGCTATTTAGCTCAAGAAATTCCTTTTCGATCTTGGTGTTGTGAGAATGGAGCAAGTTCCTATTACATTGTTTTGTGACAATAGTGGAGCGGTTGTACAATTCAAGGATCCAAGAAATCACAAGAAAAGAAAGCACATAGAAAGAAAGTACCACATCATTCGAGACATTGTTGCTTGAGGATATGTAGTAGTAGCAAAGATTAATAGTGCAAATAATCTAGCAGATCCCTTTACCAAAGCCTTGCCCCAAAGCACTTTTGAGTCACATTTGGAGGAAATGAGAGTTAGATTAGTGCACAATAGTCTTTAGGGCAAGTGGGAGATTGTTAGAATGTGTGCCCTTAAATCCTATTGTATGGTGCTATGTATGACATTATGTTGTGTTTAATAAAGTTGTTTTATTATTATTTAAAATAATGGTAACATGATTATTTGGACATTAATATATAGCTCATAAGATGCATAGTATATGATTTATGTGATTTAGTCACAGAAGATATAAATCACAAGTTCTTTGTAAACTCCAAATTTTAGTTTGTAGTTAGTGATGAAATTAGGTATTTCATCTGCAAAAACTATAACATATCAACTAAAATGATTTGTCTTGATCATGGAAGTGGAGACTTCTATATGTTGATATGTTTTAAGAGTTAAGACATATTGAACTGGACCGCTATAGGATTTATTATTCTCCTAACGATTGTTAAATGAATAGTAAATCTCACGACTTCTATTTACATCAACTCTTAATCCTAAAAGAATAGTGAACCTGATCATGAAGTGTAGGTTGCTTTGATATATCAGGAGTGAGATCTAAAGTCACAATCAAAACCTCAGTATGTTGGGTAGCCACATTTATTATTGATGGAACATATATTTTCAAGATGGAATTTATAATCTCTTAACATAGATATAAAATATTCCTTTGAGATAAGTTTAATAGGCTTGGTTATTCAGAGTATTAGGCTTAACTGCTTTAGTAAGAAGTTACTAAAATATATATTTATGAAATTGGATTTCATAAATATATGATGAATAACTTAAAGGATTAAACCGAGTACTCGAGGATTAAGATGTAGTAATTTTTAAAGTGAAAGTCAACATTCATGACATTGTATTATTACGAATATTTTATGAAGGAGTTGCATGAATAATAAAGTCTTGAGATATAATTTATTAATAAGGCTTAGAGTGCAATTATATTTATATAGTGGTATTAATAATTAATTAATGGTAACTTTGGACTTGTCAAGAGTTGACAGATAAGCCTAAGGCCCATTGGAGTTAGAGTCTTATTTTTTCCCTTTTGGTCCCATTCCAAGCCACATACTAAAGCCCAATAAAATGACCCAAATGGCTAACACAATTAGATAATCAGTTATATATAAAGAGAGAAACATACAGAATTTTAAGTTAGAATGAAATGGTCTTATTCTCCCTTGAACATATATGTTAAAACTGATTAAGAAACTACACTTCTTGGGCGTAAAGTGGAATTAGAGAGAAGATTAAAAGTGTTCCCAAGTGATATTAATCTTTGGTTTTGAATTTCACCATACCATGGTACGCTCTCTCATTCTTTGTTTCCAAAACTCAAAAATTACATGCTATCTCACATGAATGAAGTAGATCCATTCATATTCCGCTGTGTGTATTTGTATGAGATACAAATCTGTTATTCCATGTGTTTTCCTAACATCTATATACCCTGCTTGAGATGAGCCTAATATCCTATTCTTGCAATCTCGCTAAAGCTTGATTCCTAGGATATATCTATCTTCACCCCAAGTCCTTCATATCAAATTGGCTTGACAACCATATCTTAACTATTGACATCACCCCTACATCATTTCCAATGAGTAGAATTTCATCAACATAAAACACTAGGAAGATTAATACTTTATCTTCATGTGTTTTGTACACACATGGTTCATCAAGATTTTGTTCAAAACCAAATGATTTGATTGCTTGATCAAATCTGATGTTTCATGATCTAGATGCTTGCTTAAGTCCATAAACGGATCTTTTCGACTTGCAGACCATATGCTCTTGGTTCTTTGCTATGAAACCTACTGGTTGCATCATATAGATTTCTTCTTCAAGATTGCCATTAAGAAATGCAGTCTTGACATCCATTTTCAAAATCTCATAATCATAATGAGCAGCAATGGATAAGAGAATTCTGATAGATTTAAGCATTGCTACTTGTGAAAAGGTTTCTTCATAATCAATACCTTCTTTTTGTGTATACCCTTTTGCCACTAGCCTTACTTTAAAGGTTTCAATCTTTCCATCTATCCCTCTCTTCCTCTTGTAAACTCATTTGCAACCAACAGGTTTAATGCCGTTAGGCGCCTTTACAAGATCCCAAACTTGATTGGAATACATAGAATCCAATTTAGATTTCATAGCTTTGACCGAATGATGTGCATCTATATCTTTTATTGCCTTTTCATAAGTGTAAGGATCATATTCAGCCTCTTCTAGGATAGCTTCATAACTTTCTCCCAGACCTATAAATGTTACAGGTGGCCGAACAATTCTCCCACTACGACGAGGCACCTGTGTACTAGTCATCTCCTGAGTAGAATCTTGTGGTGTATCTAATACAGCCACATCATCCCTAGCTTCATCCATTGGTTATTCAATTACAGGTTCATCTATTTCAGCCAAGACAACTTTACTTCTAGGATTAAAATTATTCACATAATCATCTTCCAAAAATTTGGCATTGGTGCTAATAAACACTTTGTTATCTTTATGATTATAGAATAAGTAACCCTTAGCTTCCTTTGAATACCCTAAAAACATGCATACTTCTGTTTTTGCTTCCAACTTATCAGACTTCCCTTTTAACACATGCGCTGGACATCCCCAATTGTGGAGGTATTTCATATTAGGCTTGCGACCACTCCACAATTCCTTAAGTGCGTTGGGAACTGATTTTGATGGAACTAAATTTAAAATATGCATTGCAATTTTTAATGCATATCCCTAAAAGGAAATTGGTAAAGTTGAATAAAACCTAACTATTTCTAAAAGAGTCATGTTCCTTCTCTCTACTACACCATTTTGTTGAGGAGTTCCAGGTGCAGTCAATTGGGATACAATCCCACTTAGAGCTAAGTAATCTTTGAAATCCCCATGAAGGTATTTGCCACCTCGATCAGATCAAATGGCCTTTATGCGTTTACCCAATTGATTCTTAACTTCAGCCCTAAACTCTTTGAACTTTTCAAAAGCTTCGGACTTTTGTCTCATTAGGTACACATAACCATATCTTGAGTAATTATCCATAAAAGTGATAAAGTACTCATAACCTCATTTTGCTTGGGTTGACATAGGACCACATACATCTGTATGAACTAATTCAAGCAACTCTTGGGCTCTTCTACCTTTTGCATTAAAAGGTCTTTTGGTCATTTTGCCCTCCAAACAAGATTCACAAACTAGAAATCCATCAAAGTCCAATGGCTCTAAGAGTCCATCTTTGATTAGTCTTTGAATTCTGTTTGAATTAATATGACCCAAATGCAAATGCCAAAGATATGCATCATTAGTAGAAGGAAACTTTCTTTTTAATGATTTTACATGAGAATTATTATCTAATGTAGAATTGTATAATTCATGCTTATTAGGAGTTAAAATATAAAGACATCAACAATATTGCCAAAACAGATAAACACTTTATCCTTTTTTATTACAACATTGTCTTTCAAGATAACACAATATCCATGTCTACCTAAATAAGTTGTAGAAATTAAATTTTTATGAACATTAGGTACATACAAACAGTCTTTCAACATTAAAACTCTAGAACCAAAACACAAATTAAACAGTCCAACCGCTACAACTGGAATTCTGCTTCCATCAACCAAAGAAGAAACATTTCCCTTTCATTCAGCTTTTTGGTCTCCTAGAACCCCTATGAAGAATTGCAGATATGATTAGTACAACCAGAATCCACACACCAGGAATCCGTGGGATTTTGTACTAAACATATTTCAAGAAAGAATGAACTTTTCATACCCTTATTCTTGGCAACTATGAATTTTGGACATTTCCTCTTCCAATGACCTTTCTCGCCACAATGGAAACACTTTCCTTTGGTGTAGTCCTTTTTCATTCCCTTGATGGCAACTCCTAAGGCAATTTGTTTACCATCTTGCTTGGGGAAGTCCTTCTTCTTCTTTTTACCCTTGCCTTTCGACTTAGGTTGAGAAGAAGAAGCTTCAACCATATTAGCTCCAACATATGATGAACCAAGAATGCCTTCTGCCGTCACCAATTCATTCATTAATTTAGACAATGTATAAATCTTTTTGTTCATGTTATAATTAAGTCTGAATTCCTTGAATGATTCTGGTAGTGATTGATGTATCATATCCACTTTGGATTCTCCATCAATATCGGCACCTAAAACCTCCATTGTATTTAGATAAGAGATCATCCTAAGACAATGCCACCTTATTGAAGTACCTTTAGCCATTTTGGCATTATAAATCTGCCTCATAGTTTCTTGCCTAGCAGAACAGCCTTGCTCACCAAATATCTCATTCAAACTTAGCATTGTGTTTGAACCTAGTTCTACATCCTGCATTTGATGCTGTAGAACATTTGAGATAGATGTTAGGATATAGCACTTGGCCATCTCATTAGATTTTTGCCAACGATCATATCGTTGTTTTTCCTCAAGAGGAGCATCTAATAATGGGAAGTTAGGACAATATTCATAAAGCACGAATTTGTGCTCTTTAATAGTGAGAACAATGTCTAAGTTTCTTTCCCAGTCAACATAGTTGGATCTAGTCAGTTTGTTTTGATTAAAAATAGCAATAAGTGGGCTAAAAGATGCCATGATTTAGATCTGAAAATAACAAACATGAATATAATAAGTAAACCGGACATTATCAATTTAGCATATAAACATATATTATGGAACCTTAATAAAACCATAACATAAAATATGCAATGACAACCCAATCCATGTCTATAATTCCTTGGTAGCAAGTATATTATAAACATCATGATTGATTGAGAACTATTCTCATTATTAGTGCTATCATGTTAACTCTTATCAAACACTAATAATATGCCGTATTAACTTTAGCCTCTAAGTAAATAATGACATAGCTCCTTTGGGAGGTTAACATTACACTTATTCTAGTGTACACCATTATCTAGAATCATGTGTAGCCACATTTCATCTCCCTTATAGTATTTAAACTTGTAGTACCATGAAACAAAACACCCTCCTTTGGGATCGCGAGGCATATATGCTAAGACGAGGTGCTTGTTTACATTACTTTAAACTGGTAAGTTCAATCTTGTAGTACCATGAAGTAAACACCTTCCTTTGGGATCGTGAGGCATATACACCAAGACGAGGTGCTTACCCACACTACTATGAACCAATAATGGAGGCCATGAGATCCAGCCCTTGTATCTCTCTCCCACTAGATATTTTAAAAGAAAGGTTTTTAAGTAGAAATCATGTGTAATCTTATCACACATAGCCTTGCCTTTTAAAGTGTGAAAACACTTAGTGAAAATTCAAAATTCACTGCATTCGATTGATTGAACCTTTTTCTTGATCAATTGAAAAAATGCAAAAATTCATACCAAACTTTCTGCCTTGCTCATTTGATACTCAATCACTACTCAATCAATCAAAAAAGAACATTCGATCGGTCGACTAGCAATCGAGAGTCGATTGAATTGGATAGAAGGTTTCTATCTTCACTTGATTGATTGGAGGTGATTTTTGATCGATCAAAAATTGTGAAACTGAATTTTTTTAGAATTTTTCTAAAGTGGGTTTCAACGGTTTTCATGAATAAACTACCATCATATGAACATAATAGATTGAGTTTGAGACCAAAAATTGAATTCCATTGATGTTATAGCCTTAAAGTTCAATCTAACATACTTAATATCAAACTTAAACAACATAATAACATCAATATCAGCTTTTATCAAACAATAATTTCAATAACCATGTAGAAAGAAAAAGAGTGATTAGAAACCGTAGAGTGATTAGATTGGCAATGTCGCAATCCAAACTATAACACTGTTGCACTAAATTTACTAGGGAGATTGCTTAAGACCATAGATGGCTTTATGCATCTTGCAAACCTTCCCAACCCCCCCCCCCCCCCCCCAAGCAACAAACCGAAGTGGTTTCTCCATACACAAATCTTCCTTCTAATCACCATTTAAAAATGCATCTTTAATGTCTAACTGAAACAATGACCAGTATGCTTTTATTCCTAATTTCTGAATTATTCCCTGAAATTGTTATGTTCCTTCATTGTATTCAGCTTTGACCATGACTGGAAAAAGATTGACGCATTTTCCTCTCTCTCTTTAGCCATGTCAAGAAAATCTTCAGTATGATCCATTAGAGAGGCCCAGCTACCTCAAATTAGTCAGAAATATTGTTCCCGGTAATTTTTTACTTTTGTTTTGGATCGATATGGGTGGAGATCGCAGTTTTTTTATTGAATCAAAGTTGTCTCAATTGATGGTTGAGGAAGGAGGGAATTTTTTCTCCCTTAAGATTTTTGAACGGGGGAAGTTTTTCATGCAATCAATTTTTATAGGTAGGAATGTAGCATGTTGGTTAATGCAAAGTTTGGTGCACACGGTGATTGGGGTCAACCCCAAACACTTCTTCACGCTCAGGGAAGGAGACACCGCATACACAGTGCAACAGGGTTCTAACTCGTTTGGGCAATATTTGATAGTAACAGAGTTAAAAGTTGGCGGGATGAGAAGATCGATCATTATTCCTGCAGGCAAGGCACAACAAGGTTGGAGGGCCTTTGGAATTGAATTAAGGAGAATGTTGGAACCTTCTCATTATGCATTGGGTGGTCCAAAAGCTTTACCATACAAGTCTAAGTTGGGTTCAGAGATTCACCCTTCTCGGTCCTTTGTTGAAATGGTAAAAGCATCTGTACAAGTAAGGAAGCATTCGCACCCGCCCTCCATTAAAGAGACAGAGAAGATTCAAGTAGTGGAGAACACAACGCCGCCTCCGAGAGACAAAGCTGGGATTCTGGTGGTGGCTTTTGAAGTTCCGGCTGATAATGCTATACCGATTGCAGTGAGTGGTGTAGAAAGGAGTCACCGTGGTATTAATGGAGATGCTAAGTTTAAGGAGAAAATCCTGGAACAAAGTAAATTCAAATTGAATAATTTGAATTTGAAAGATGTTGATTCTGGTAGGGAGCGTCAAATTAGGAGGTCTAGCTAGTTAGGGAAAGGTTTGATTGTGGAAGTAAGTGAATTTGGTAAGAGGCGGGTGTCTTGGCAATGTTACAGGGGTGATAAGCAAGCTGTAAAGTGGGTGGCATGTGAGGATAATTCTACCCAGGTTGTTAGTAAGGGAATGGACAATGGGCCTTTTGAAGCCCATGCACCTTGGTTGGGTAAAGTTAAGAGTAGCTTAGGCCCACTGTTGACTAGCCCTTTTATTTTTGAGGCAGGGGCTTGCTCCAAGCATTCCCAAAATAAACCCAGCTCAGGTATTACGGGCCTAATTGTTGAGGATGGTAAGTTAGAGTCAAGCACCTCAGGCACGAGCTCAATTTCAAATGGTGCGAGTGCTAAGGTGTTCCCTGCGAGCTTGGTGGTTGATTCTCTACCACCAAGGAGGACAGCGATGGCTCCGATGGTCACCTTGGGCTCAATTTCTTCCATATCGACACTGGAAGTTCCTAGCAGGAGTGGGTCTAGCGTCCAAGTGAGCCCGAGCTGGCTTACCCAGTCCCCCACCTTGCCGATATTGACAGCGGAAGTGGTCCAAGCTGCATGCGAGCTAGGTTCATCACCCTTAGCGCCGATATGTCCTTCGTTGGAGCCGGCGGAGATGAAGGAGTCGTCTTCAGGGGACCCAATAGAAAAACTGGTGGAGAAGTCGTCATCACCGGCAGCGACAAAGGATAAGGATGATGAATTATTGGGTCCGGAGGTAAGCGCTACGGTGCATAAGGCTTCTGATTGTAAGGTGGTATTTAATTCTTCTCCCACTATTAGGGAATTAGTCAGTGATTTGGAAAACTCATGGGGTAATTCCAAAGAGTGGATGCTACAATTGCGGGATGGTCGACAAATAGTGATTCCGCTATCTCTATATCGATCTCCAAATAGTGTGTCGGATTGCTCAGTCACTGATGTAGAGACTGTAACAGGTAATGATTCTTTTATCAATGATGGTCATATGGTTAGCTGGCTATGATGGGTAAGTTGATTCCTTGTCTATTATTGATGAGGCAGAGGAGGAGATGTGGGATTTTGATGAGAGGTCGATGACTTAGGAGTGTAGTGGCAAGCCTTTAGTTGTGGTACCTTTGGCCACAAAAGTTCTTTTGGAGTTGGAGTGTAGTTCTGAACTGGGGGTTGGGTATAAGGAGTGGGTTGATGGTAATAATTTATCACAATGGGTAACAAATCGGATTAAGGCTTTTAGAAAATCAGTGGGCACTTGTTTGGAAGGTTTTGAGGAGCAGATTACGGGATTGCTACTAGCTATAGAGGCCAGGAAAAAGAATAAAAAGCTTAAGGCAGTAGATGATCAAATGAAGCACAGCAAGTTGGGGCAGAAATGTCAGCGGGAGTTGAAAATTTTATTGACCTCTATGAATGTCGAGGTTGGTTCAACGAAATCAAGGAATGTAAGTAAGGAGCGGGCTGTGGTGGTTCATCAATGAATTTGAAGATTATTTCTTGGAATGTTAGAGAGCTGAATGATAGGGATAAAAGGCTTCGGGTTCGTAATATGGTCAAGAGATAGGGGCCAAACGTTATTTGTCTTCAAGAAACTAAAATGGAGTTGATAACTAGAGCTGTGATTCGCAGTTTGTGGAGGGGTCAACATGTTGATTGGTCTTATCTAGGCTCTTGTGGAGCTTCTGGAGGGGTGTTACTAATGTGGGATACACGGGTTGTGAATAAAATAGAGGAAGCTATGGGACGATTTTCGGTTTCTTGTAGATTTACAAGTGTGTCAGATCAGTTTGTTTGGGAATTTACTGGCGTTTATGGTCCTAATTCTGTGAGAGACAGAAGATTCTTATGGGAAGAATTATTTGGTTTGAACAATTGGTGGAATGTTCCATGGTGTGTGGGTGGTGACTTTAATGTGATAAGGTTTCCTTCCGAGTGTTCTGGTTCTATCTCTTTTACTGCTGTTATGCGGGAGTTTTCCAACTTCATTTCTGTGCAAGGCCTCATCGATATTCCGCTTCAAGGGGGATCTTTCACTTGGTTTAATACTCGTGAAGTTGCTTTGAAGGCTAGGTTGGATAGATTTTTGTAATCTGTAGATTGGGAGGATAAGTTTCCATCTATCTCTTAACAACGCTTGCCTAAGCTGTTATCTGATCACCTCCCGATTGTTCTTGAGGGTGGTTCCTTTCAGAGAGGTAGGAGGCCGTTTAGATTTAAGAATATGTGGCTTAAAGATTAGGGTTTCATGGAGAGGGTGCAATCTTGGTAGGAATCTTATAATGTCTTAGGAGCTCCGAGTTTTGTTTTGGCCAATAAATTGAAGCTCTTGAAAAATGATTTGAAGAAATGGAATGTGGAGGTTTTTGGAAATGTTGAAGATTGGGTGAGAAAATTGTGGCAAGAGCTTAGTGATTTAGAGATGATTGAGGATAGTCAAGCTTTATTAGAGGAGGAAAGGCTGGAGTTGGAGAGAGTTTGAGGTGAATTAGAAAAAGTTACTTTGATGGAGGAAATCTGTTGGAGGCAGAAGTCTAGAGTCCTTTATATTAGAGAAGGAGACAGGAATACCAGATTCTTTCATCGTATAGCTAACTCTCACAGAAGATTGAATTCCATTGATAGGCTTATGGTGGATGGAGAATTGTCTTCTGATCCGGAGGCTATAGCAAGTTGCATTTCTCATTTTTATAAGCAGCTATATGCTGAAACTGTGGCTCATAGACCTTTATTAGATGATGTGGAGTTCTCTTGTATCTCGAAGGAAGATGCACTTTGGCTAGATAGGCCATTTGATGAGGAAGAGGTGTTTGGGGTGATTAGTGATTAGTGATTTTAAGGGTGATAAGGCTCTTAGCTTGGATGGCTTTTTTATGGCGTTCTTTCAGTCTTGCTGGTGTATTTTGAAGGCTGAAATTATGGCAGTGTTTCAAAATTTTTCACACTCAGGCTGTGTTTGAGAAGAGTCTTAATGCTTCTTTCCTTGCTCTTATTCCCAAGAAGGTGGATGCGGCAGAGATTAAGGATTTTTGGCCTATTAGCTTAGTTGATGGGATTTATAAGATTATTTCTAAGGTGTTGGCCAATCATCTTAGAAGTGTGGCACCTGGGCTTATTTCAGATTCTCAGAATGCATTTGTGAAAGGTAGACAGATATTAGACTCTTTTTTAATTGCTTCAGAATGTATTGATAGTAGATTGAAGTCAGGTGTTCCAGGAGTATTGTGTAAGTTGGATGTGGAGAAGGCATATGACCATGTGAGTTGGGGTTTTTTAATGTATATGCTTCAGTGCTGTGGGTTTTCAGAGAAATGGAGAAAATGGATAATGTGTTGCATCTCTACTGTTAAATTCTCCATTCTGATCAATGGTAGTTCTTCTGATTTTTTTGGTAGTTCTAGGGGGATTCAGCAAGGGGACCCCTTGTCTCCATTGCTATTTGATATTGATATGGAGGGTTTAAGTCGTATGTTGGATGTGGCTGCTACTACTAGTCAGTTCTCAGGCTTCTCTATAGGTAATACGACTGGTAACTCGGTGATGGTGTCTCATCTTTTATTTACTGATGACACTTTTATTTTTTGTGATGCTGATCCTACACAAATTGCTAGTTTGAGAGCAATTCTAACTAGATTTGAGGAGGTCTCAAGTTTAAGGATTAACTTGGGGAAATCTGAGTTGGTTCCTATAGGGGTGGTGCACAATATGGATGTTCTGGTGGGGATGTTGGCTTGTAGGCAATCCTCTCTTCCATTGAGATATTTAGGGCTGCTGTTAGGAGCTAAATTTAAGGAGTTGTCAATTTAAAATCCTATTTTGGAGAAGATGGAAAGGAGATTAGCAGGGTGGAAGAGGTTGTATCTATCTAAGGGGAGTAAGGTAAGTCTTATTAAAAGTACTCTTTCCTCCTTACCCACATACTTCCTTTCCCTTCTGCCTTTACCTGGGAAGGTGGCAAATCGTATAGAGAAGTTACAACGAGATTTTCTATGGAGTGGTATTAATGGTGACTCTAAATTACACTTAGTCAGTTGGGCTCAAGTTTGTAAGCCACTGTAGGTTGGAGGGTTGGGTATTAGGCGAGTGAGGAGTTTTAATTTTGCCTTATTAGGAAAATGGTTATGGAGGTATGGCATGGAGACCGATGCTCTATGGAAAAGGGTTATTGAGGTGAAATATGGGAATGATTGGGGTGGCTGGTGCACGAAAAAGGTGACCAGTGCTTATGGTGTTAGTTTGTGGAAACATATTAGGAGTGGTTGGATGAGTTTTTCTAAACTACTTCTATATGATGTGGGGGATGGTACTAGAGTAAGTTTTGGAAGCATGTGTGGTGTGGAGATCGTACTCTTCAAGAGGCTTTTCCGGAACTTTATTGTATTAGCAGAACAAAGGATTCTTCAGTAGCAGAGGTTATGTGTTGGTCTGGTGGGAGGATTCATTGGGATGCTAAATTTCGTCATCCTTCACAAGATTGGGAACAAGAATCCTTTGATCTGTTTATGGATATGGTCTACTCTTCAACGGTACGGGGATTGGGTCCGAATCGGGTGTGTTGGAAGCCAGCAAGGAGTAGAGGTTTTGAGGTTAGAGGATTCTATCTTTCTTTCTACCCTCCTACCATCTTATCCTTCCCTTGGAAGATGATCTGGAAATCAAAGGTTCCTCCAAGGGTAGCTTTCTTTTCATGGTCTGCTTCCTTAGGTAAGATTTTAACAACTAATAACCTTCGCAAACGACGTGTGCTAGTTCTTGATTGGTGCTATATGTGTAAGAATTGTGGGGAGTCAGTGGATCATCTTCTTCTTCATTGCCCCATTGCTTGTGAGTTGTGGTCGTTGGTGTTTTGTTTGTCTGGAATTCATTAGGTTATGCCTCAGAAGGTTATTGAGTTGTTTGAGTCTTAGCAGGGTAAGTTTGGATGACATAGAAATATAGAGTTGTGGAGAATTGTGCCTCATTGCTTGTTATGGTGTATTTGGCGCGAAAGGAATACTAGAAGCTTTGAGGGATGTGAACGCTCTATATTAGAGGTTAAGTCTTTTTTTTTTACACACTCTCCTCGATTGGAGTGTGGTCTTTTGTCATTTTTCTTGTTCTTCCCTTCTTGTTTTACTTGATCGTTGTAATCTTGGTTATTGATTTATGCCCCCATAGTACATTCCCAATGTACTCGGGTTGGCTGTTTTTAGTTATTTAATAAAATTTTCGTTAATTATCCAAAAAAAAAAACCATGTAGAAAATTGATTGTAGAATCTTCTGACATCATGAAATTACTATCTTTGATTCCAAAACTCATAAAACATGTTATACAAATTCAAAATTGAAGACCACTCTAATACCAATTATTGGAAAAACATAGTTTGTATTGTATACAAAACATATGCAATGAAAAATTAACGGATCTACTTCATTCGCAATTGATAACATGTACTATGTAAATTTTCAGAATTTAAGAACAAGAGAGCGTACCTTGGTGCAGTGAAATTCAAAACCAAAGATTAGAAGTACTTTGGAACACTTTTAATCTTCACTTCAATTCCACTTATGCCCAAGAAGTGTAGTCTCTCAATCAATTTACACGTATGTGTTCAAGTGAGAATAGGAGAGTGGCTTACACTCACATACACACCATTTCATATGTTACCATACATTACCATTCCTTACCAAATTCTGAATGTTTCTCTCCTTATATATAATTGATTATTTAATTGGGCTAGCCTTTTGGGCCATTCCAATTGGGCTTTAGCATGTGGCTTGGAGTGAGACCAAAAGGGACAAATAAGACACTAGCTCCAATGGGTTTTAGGCCTTTTTGTTAACTTTTGACAAGCCCAAAATTAACATTAATTATATTTAATGCCACTATATAAATATAATTGTACTCTAGGCCTTATTAATAAATTATATCTCAAGACTTTATTATACATTCAACCCCTTCATTAAAATATTCGTAGTAATACAAAATCATGAATGTTGACTGCCATTTTGAAGATTACTACATCTTAATCCTTGAATACCCGGTTTAATCCTTTAATTTTTTCATCATATATTTATGAAATCTAATTTCATAAATATATACTTCAGTAATTTCTTACTAAAGTGGTTAGGCCTAACACTCTGAATAACAAAACCTATTAAACTTATCTCAATGGAATATTTTATATCTCCGTTATGAGATTATGAATTCAATCTTGAGAATATATGTTTCTTCAACACTAAATGTGGCTGCCCAATATATTGAGATTTTGATCATGACTTTAGATCTCACTTGTGATATATCGAAGCAACCTATACTTCATGATTAGGTTCATTATTCTCTCAAGATTAAAAGTTCATATAAATTGAAGTCGTGAGATTTATAATTCATTTGACAGTTGTTAGCGAATAATAAATCTCACAGCGGTCCAGTTCAATATGTCTTAACACTTAAAACACATCAGCATATCAACTAGAAGTCTTCACTTCCATGATCAAAACAAATCATCTTAGTTGATATGCTATAGTCTTCGTAGATGAAATGCCCAATTTCATCACCGACTACAAACTAAAATTCTAAGTTTACAAAGAACTTGGGATTTATATCTTCTGTGACTAAATCACATAAATCACATACTATGCATCTCATGGACTATATAATAATATCCAAATATTCAAGTTATCATTATTTTAGATTACAATAAAACAACTTTATTAATCACAACATAATATCATACATAGTATCATACAATAGGATTTAAGGGCACATATCCTAACACAAGGGACAAGGATAAAAAGGGCTTATCGCACGTGTACCTTGAGGAGAAGGTTAGCCCATAACATTCGAGTGTTGTCCCACAAGATGCTCCCGAGCAAAGCCATCAGGGCCGTAGGTATAAACCGATCAAGGCAAGTAGGAAGGATCAACTGAGCCACCCGTGGCAGGACCAGCCACATCCTAACATAATCAGCATATTTGAATATCATCACATGCAATGTACGCAAGGTAAGTAGAAAGGAAAGGAGAAAGAAAGAAGATACATATTCCGATGGGAAATGAGGGCATAAGACGAGTCTTACTGAACTCATAATAGTCAAGGTCACCCAAGAGCCATTGGGCGTGTAGAATGTCATTCGTCCATAACTGGTACTCAGCATCCGTCATGGAGAGTGGGGCAAGCATGAATAAAGGAGGATCCATCAAGACCTGCGGTGTCCTCACCCACTAGCTGGCAAGAAACCCTCTTAGCTAGGTAGAGGACCCTCAAACCTGCTCCTTTTAAGGGTTGGGTAACCTTGGAAGAGATGATGGTGGCTGCCTCTAGGTCCGAGTCCGCAGCAAGTGGAGCACCTACCCAAGGATTCCAAGCAATCTGTAGAAGCATACATGGTTAGAAGAAAAACCTTGTGGAACATACAAAGAAGGTAAAAGGAAGAAGATTTTTCTACTCACATCCTCAAAAGAAAGGCTGTTGAGATGAGCCTGAACAGAAGAAAATCTCCTCAAATCCATCTCTGCTCCACGAGTAATGATACCATAGTTCACGGCTCAATGCTACAAGATAAGAGAACAAACAGTTTGCAAGATAAAGCCAATTTGCAAGATAAAGATAGTTTGTAAGATGATAGTTTGCAAGATATTGTACAGTTTTCAAGATAGATGATAGGGATGGTTTGCAAGAGAATGGAATGCAATTTGTAAACCTAGATGACATAGGAATAGATATAGTTTGCAAGAATAGGAAGTACATAAGAAAAGAAAGAAGGTCTAACCCCAAAGAGCTTCCAAGGCCCCACTAGCTGATGCAAAGTCCCCCGACTAAGAGTGTCCAAGGATGAGTACAAGTAGGCAAGACAAGCTTGGCCCCAGTTCGCCTCTCGAGCTTGCTCTAAGTCACGAAAAAGGTTCAACCACCTCAAGGGCACCGTCTGCCCTCCATTGGCAAAGAGATACACCCCCAATAGATACAGCAGGAATGCCCTTGCCATTCAGGCACAATCTTCAGGCGCCATCTGAGAACAAGCCTTGTAGTCCACCTCCAAGTCAAAGTAGCGAATGCTCTCACTAAAGTACCTATGCCTCAGTAGGTCTACACCTAGCTGAATGCTAGACTCACCCTCTAGATTGATGAGGGACCCATTGAATCAAACCCATCATGCATTGGAAGTTATGGGGAGTCATCGTCATCTCCCTTTCAGCAATGTGAAAGGTGTGGGTAGTGTCCCACCACCTCTTGGCTAATGCCTATACCAGTATGCCATTGGCTAAACTCTTAGGAATCAAGCAAATGATAAGCTCAAAACCAGTAGTGCGCACCAAGGCCTTTGTGTCTTCCATCAAGGCCCGATACCATGAAGAGATGTGATTAGTACTGCTTCTACTAGTGAAAGAGGAAGCCTACAAAAAGAGATGAAAGGGAGCATGAGAATCATGATTGGACAAGAAAAAGGGAAAAAAAGTAAAAAGAATCAAACTGGACAAAAATGAGTTTCTAAGTGCGAACATGCGCACGTAGGTCTTGTGTATACGCACACAGGGTCCTACATGCGTGCGCATGCTGGGGCATGTGTCTGTATGAACTGATGAGCATGGACACATACACATGAAAAGAGTATGAAAACGCAAGAACACCGGCTGCACACGCATGCACGACGCATGAATGCAGACAAAGAGGTTTCTTTAACATTTTTGGCCTACCATTGATCAAAACTCATCATAGGCATGCTTCTACCCCTCCTAAGACATCAGGTTTTCATCTAGACTCATCCCACAACAAAACCTAAGCATTTACATGTCCAAAAACATATTAAAATGGAAGATCAAAGCAAAACTCGAAAATGAGAAAAGTTTGAAAAACTTACCAATCTGGCTCGTGCACCCTCTGAAAGATGGTTTGTGGCCTGTAGATCAGAGGAGGAGGCTCCGGGTGAAATTGAAGACTTCGCTAGAAATCAGGTAGGAAGTTTTCTTGCTTTTGGACTTGGGTGCCACGAAGAAGATGAGAGAGGAAGAGAGTTTCAGATTGTGAGAGATGAGAGAATGAAAAGAGGCAAAGAGTATTTGTAGAGAGAAAAGGGAGTTGAAGAGTTAGAAAGAATATGAAGACAAATAAGAAGAAAGGAATGAAATGGTTTGTAACTGTTGGAAAAAAATGAAGAGGCAGGAAGGTTTGATGACTAAACTATATGTAGTTTACACCTCCCACTTAAACTACATGTAATTTAGCATAATTTTTTTTTAGAATATCCACAATGGACTCTCAACATATGGGAAGTGCAAGAGAAAATCCGAGAGTATCCCCAGTGAACCATGTAATAGCAAAAATGTTACAAAGACTCTAATGGCAAAAATACCCTCAGCAAATTAAAAGGCATGAAGAGCCTAAGTAACATCCCTAGTGAATTGGAGGGATTTAGAATATCCCCAATGGATCAAAAATCACTAAGAAAGCTCCCCCGTGGGTTAAGATCATCAATCGACTCCCCAATGAGTCACAAAATATAGAAGTTTTCACCAAGAATCATCAAGGACTCCCTCGTGGGTCCAAAACACTAAGACAACTCCCTCAAAGGTTGTAAGGAAAAGAGTTTCCCCAAGAAGCCAAGAATTATGATGAAAACTCCTCATGAGTAGAACTGGCACATACTTTCCAATGAGTCATAAAAGAGAAGAAGAATTTTCCCAAGTAGGCTTCACACCACTAAAGACTTCCTTATGGGTCAAAAATCACCAAAAAGGCTCCCCTCGTGAGTCACCAACACACTCCTCAGAGAGTCACTTTCTCCGATGGATCATACATCACCAAGGACTTCCTTATAAGTCAAAACTACTGAGATTGCTACCATACTTGTGCACATATCCTGCGGGAATTGAATATGCAGGCACAAACCCTAGACAAGTCAAGAAAAGAATAATGCAGAACTTGAGTACATATCCTTCCTAGAATTGAACATGTACATCAGAATTGAGGCAAGAGCCACCCTGAATAGAAGAGATTGAGATAGAAGTCACATAGAGACAAGAGCCTCGTCAGATTAGGGGAGATTGAGATAGAGACAAAAACTACCCGGAGGCCAAAGCCACGCAAAGAAGCTTGAGGCAACAGCCCCAAATGGACACCATAGAGATGTATCATTTTAGCTCTTAAGAGCACCTTGTTTGCTTGGTTGATGGTTGAAGTTGTTAGCCATGTTTGTTTTCCTTTTTTAGTGACTCTAGAATAGGGAGTCACTCGCCTTTTGCTTGCAATTGGCAAAATAGGTTCTTGGAAAGTAAACCTGTCATTGCTCATTTCTCTAGTAACGAAGGTGGGAATTTAGACATATGAATCCCACACGACTCTGCGGAGTTGCACCCCACCCCATGTATGCATGTTGTTTGACGTGTGCGTGGGTTGTGCCCAAGCCGTATGTCAAAACAAAATATTTTGTCTCTTATTCTTTTGATTTTGATAGCAGGGCTCATGAATTAAAAGAAAGGCATCTGCGGATACCGCATTTTGTACCCCTTACAATTCGGGCCCCCATTCCCTAATGATGCTCAAACTCTAAGGCCTAAGGCTAGTTTAGAACCCAATCAAAATATCAAATTGACTTGAGGAATTTTAAAATGGAAAATATAGCCCTTTTAAATGAGTAAAAAATCTATTTTTGAAAATAAAATACCAAATTAGCCCTTGGCCTACATACGTGGATAGCGGCTTGCATACGTGGGCCAAAGCATGTGTACGTAGGCACACTTCTGCGTACGCAACTAGGGTTTTAGAAACATAAAAAATGAAAGTTTTCTGCAATAATGTCTAAGGTTTGGAATGAATCCCACATCTATTTGGAGCTGTTCCAAACCCCATTTTTTCCACTATATAAAGCCTTACATGGTATATTTTCAAAACACACAGAAATCCCACGGGAAAAACCTGGGATTCACTAGAAAATAGTGAATCAAAAGGGAGTTTTCAGAAAACACCCTCAAGTCATTTTTATCTAATTGAGACCTTTTCTGGCCCCAATCCTCTAAGTTTAAAGTTTCTAATCACTATTTTATTGAATTGTGATAGATTTGACTGAGGGGAATAGTAAAAAATAAGCCTAGGAGTTATTTGCTTTAAGGTATTCATTCTAGCTTTCTTTTCTTTTCTGTCTTTCTTTTTTCTGTTTAATCTGTTTTTCTTGTCTATTTTATGTTTATATATGATTGTTTAGTTTAGTTTTATGCTTGTTTGACGTTTATAAGCATGCTAGGTTGTTAGATTTATGTTTTTCTTTTATCCTCTGTTTTTCTGTTCCGTGTTTCTGAGTTAGGGTTTTTGAACAGTCCCACGCACACATGTCATAAGCATGTGTGCGCAGGTTAAACCCCACATACGTAGGCCTCTGTCTACATACGTAGGTCGTTGCCCAAAAACCCTAATTCTTCTGTTTCATTCTTTGCTTCATATAATATGTTCCTGTTTTAGGTTTCTTTTCATGTTTTTTGTTTAATAAGTTTCTGTTTGCTTCGTTCACATGCTTGCTTGTCTTCAACGTGTTTAGATTAGGGTTTATCTTCTTTTTTTTATCTTCTTTGTCTTTTTTTTTAATAGTTTTAAGGTCATGCGATCTATTCACATGTCCATGCATTGATGTCATAGGTGCTGTGTTGCTGAAAGGTAAGTAAAGGTAGGTAAAGGTAGGTTATGCATTGATATGAACATGCATCTTTTGGATGAATATGTTTGTATGATATTTGGTTTTAAGTATGGATGTTTATATGATCTTATAATTGCCAAGATTAAGTTGCTACCTTTGTTTGAGATGAATGATATGATAGGGTTTCACATGCTAGGGATTCTCATGTATGTACAGGTTTGGCTCTCTTATGTTTATAAATAGATAGGTATGTGTTTTGGGATAATGACGCCATGTTGTATGCTTAGATGTATTCTAGTGTGTGTGTGTGTGAGTATATATACAAGTGTTAAACATGTTTTTAATGAGGTTAAGACGTAAGACACAATGATGGGAGGCCAACCTTAGGGTTGGGAGGTCTTGGGTGCGTAACACCTTCCCAAGAACGTACCTAAACTCCGAACCCATATCTCTGGTAGTAAGATCAAAAGGTCCTTCCTCGAGAGGATGCTATATATATGATTCCTAGACCATTGCAAAAACTAGGTGGCGACTCCCCCTTGTGTCCACATCGAGCCCCAGTTCCCTAATGATGTAAGAATTCTAAAGCCCAAGGTTAGTTTAGGGCCTGATCAAATGAAAATTAACTTGAGGAAAGTATTTATAGAAAATATAACTTATTTTTGGAAGAATAAATCTATTTTTGGTAAAGAAAGGCCACGAAAACCCTAGGGCATGCGTACGCACACACATGTATGTGTACGCATGCTCAAGCTCTACGAGTATATGCTTCATGCATGTCTACGCATACATGGGCATGTGTGCATATGCTAGGGTTCCAGAAACTAGAAAGGAAAGGTTTTCTACATTAAAACTTGGTTTAGAATGAATCCAACATCATCTGGAAGCCACCCTAAACCCCTATTTCCAACTATATAAAGAGTGAAATGGTAGATTTTCAGAGGACGAATTATTGTGGTAAAACACATAAAATTCACTAGAAACTAATGAATTACAGAGAGAGTTTTTCAAAAAACATCCCCAAGTCAAATTTTTTTTTTTTTTTATTAAGACATTTTCTAGTCTTGAACTTTGAGTTCTAAGTTTACTAACTCATCTTTGATTTGGTTGTGAATAGATTGACTGAGGGGAACGGTCAAAATTAAGCTCTAAAGAGTTCTAGTATTGAAATAAAGTTTCTAACTTTTGCTCTTCACTTTCCTTTGATTTCCTTTATTAATATATGTTCTTGTTTGAATTTATATGCCTTAATATGTTTGTTTAATTTAGGTTTATTTTGTGTTTCATTTAGAAGCATGCTAGGTTGTTAGTTTCTTTGTTTATTTCTTGTTTTCTGAGTTTCTGTCATGCAGTTTCTAGGTTAGGGCTTCGGGTGTGTATGCATGTGCATTCAACTTGCACACATACGCATACTCATAGTATGTGTACACATACAATTCTGCTGCATACGCATACCGTATGTATGCACACACACACTCTTGCCCAGAAACCCTAATTCAATTTCTTGTTTTTCCTTTGTTTTATCCACATGTTTAGCCTCTGTTTAACCTATTTTTATCTACCCTTGAGTCTCTGTTTCACTATTTTGTTTTACATCTTTTATGGTTATTAGGGTTTTGATTTGTTTGTTTACTATCTACATGCATATGAATATGAACATGCATTGATGTATAGGTGCTGTGAGGTAAGCCATGCATTCACATGAACATGCTTTGGTTGGAATATGGGCTTGATATGTCTAGTATAACATGAACATGTTTGTTTGAATGCCATGTCTGTGATGTTTAGATGCTTTAACATGTTTTGTTGATTCTGCCTTTGCAGTGTTTTTGCCCTTGGAGATGTTTGTTTAAATGCCATGATAGATGAATGTTATGTTTGGGGATGATTATTCCATGTTGTATTCTTTAGATGCATGATAGAGTGCGTGCGTGTGCGTGTGTGTGTGTGTGCGCGCACGCGCGCGGAGTGTGAGTGTGAGTTAGAATAACGTATTAAGCTTGCCTTTAATAGGATTAATACTTGGAACATAATGAGTGGAACTCGACCCACGGGTCGGATAGGGTTGGGTGCCTACCAGTTTCCCATCCCCATACCTAAAATCTGGACACGTGCTCTGGTAAAAGATCAGTCCTTCCACGAAGGGCGCTATATTTATGGTTCCTAGACCTAATCTAGGTGGGAACTCCATTTTTCTCCTCTATGGTCCACCCTAGGCCAAGGCTTACTCACCCAAGCCGCAAGGACGACACCACCATCATGGGTGCTTGCACCCACAAGTCCATGTCTCAATTGAAATCTTCTTTTATTTAGATGTTCTTAGAAAGTTTTTAAGTCCATTTTAATGAAGACCCAATTACAAAGTCACTCCATTCCCTCTCAAAAGCCTTGCCCCTAGTTTCATAGGGCATAGTCCACTTACAATAAAGCTTTTATCTTACACTCATGGGCTTTCATTAGAATGTGCTTAGAGATTTTCAACCCCTTGTCTCAAATATGGGCCACTATGCATTCATCACCTTTGGGCTTTTCTCTTTTGTATATATTCATTGTTAATATTTTTTTTTTTTGAAGTAGCCTTTTACCTAGAATACATCATCGCCTACGCCTCAAGGCCCATGAATTTCTCATCATTTTAAGCCCTTACATGCAACATGGAGGCCAAAGATTAGGGAGATTCATAGTGATGATAGGTCCATAGCATATTTGTTACCTTAGGCCCAAGATTTTCTTTTTCAAGAAGCCTTTGATTTTAGACTTGTAGACACCATATTTTGTCCGCTCTCGATTTGCATGCTGGACCCTGAAAATTCTAAAAATATTATCTTTTCTCCATAGGGCTGTAGAAATATCTAGAGTGACATGGCGCAACCTGTTCAGGCATCGGAGCACTAGAAGTGCCAATTCAGGTCAAATTGATCAAAATGCCCCTGGTCAATCTTAGGCTGATCGAAAGTCAAATTTGGGTCAAAATCACCCCAAAATGATATTTTTCATGTTAGAAACCCGAGCTACTCGGTGATTTTCATCAACTTTGACCAAGTTTAACCTGAAGTTGACTCTTAGGGGCACGAAAAACCCTAATTTTGATCTAACCATTAGAAGGGGTTAGGAGTAGGGCCATTATTAAGATTATCAAATTCCCGTTCTAATGACTATTCATGGGTCGAAATCGGAGTTAAAATGGTAGAGATATCCAGAAAACCGTAAAAGGCATGTCAGTATGCTTCTCAAGGCCATAACTCCTGATCCAACCATTAGATTTTCACTTTCTTTAGTGTTGTAGAAACTAGCCATCCAAATCTTTCCAGGACTCCAAGATCAGCTCAATTCGAGTCTGGGAAGGCCTTCAAATATGCGCTTGAAGCCAAACCAGGATAGGGCCAAAATTGATGGCATCAGCAAGGTGGCCGACTGCCCTTGGAGGTGCGCCGGTAGGTGAAGGGTCACTTTATCAATATAGATACCCGTAGACCCTTCATTTTGTAAGAAAAATGATTTTCTAGGCAGTTCTGGGTAGATCCCTCTCTCTTCTCTCTCTTATTTCTCTCCTAAACACATCCAAACACTTCAAAACACCTTAGAACACAAAAAATTCTCACATTTTCTCTACAATCTTCAAGGTAGTGTTCTTGCACCTAATCTTCCTCTCCTTAGTTCCATACCTTGGATTTGAGGTTTAAGGGTGTGGATTTAGCTTTCTAAATACAATCCACACCCCTTTCTCTTTATTTCTTTTCTTTACTTCTTTTTGCTCATAAAATGCTTTATTTGTTTTTCCTAGCATCTTTTATAACTTTCCTAGTATGTCTACTTGCTATTTTCCATGATTTATCGCTTTGATGTTGTTGGCCTAGCCTCCTTAGGTTAGGATATGTCTACTTTTCATGTTTGTGCTTAGATTCACATGTTTTTAGGCTCTTTTTCATGTTTATGCTTAGATCCACATGTTTTTTTTGTCTCCTTGCCATGTGTATGCTTAGATATAAGTTCTTATGCTTAGATCTACAATCCTTTTGTGTTCTTTGCCTTGTTTGTGCTTAGATCTACATGTTAATGTTTAGATCTATGTTCATATGCTTAGATCTATGTGTTTATGTGCTTCGTGCCATGCTTGTGTGCTTGGATCTATGTTGGTTGCTATTCCATGTGCTACTTTAGCCCTTTTGTCCTTTGTTATCTCTCTTTCTTGCTTTTTGGCCCTTTCGGTGGGGTGTAGATCTAGATCCTGTGGTCTAGGCCTACATCCGTACAGCTAGGCCTATATTAAAGGGTTTGGATCTTTTCCTTTATGCATATACATATTTGCTTGCTTGCTTCTATGCTTTATATCTATGTGTTAGCCTCTCTAGATCTAAGCTTTGCTATGTGCTTTGTGCCCTCTGTGGGTTTGTGCTTAAGGGGCTACATTTGTCCCTCCTAGGATTTGTTTGGATGTGGCCACCTATGAGATAAACCTCCGTGGTGTTGGTGTGCCAAATTCACACATTTCTCCACCCCATGTGATGTGGATATTTTTGCCTTGCTTGCTCTATGCCACTCGTTTGGCTTTCTTTGCTTCTATGGTTTCTTGTCGCACACTTGCCTACATGTTCATGCATGAGTCTGTGTGTCGTCCATACTTCAATCTAATGGAGCTATGGACATTCGATCCAAACCTACATTTGTCCTCCTAGGACACCCCCTTTTTGTCTGATAACATGTTTGTTTGCCTCTTTGTGTACTTCACATGTTTGTTTGCCCCTGTTTGGCATCTCTTTTCCTAGCTTGTCTTTAGCATGCTTTTCCTTTTGATTGTTTTTTGGCTTATCTGCTGGCTTGTTTCTTTTTGTCTTTGTACGTAAACACATGGAGCAAAGACGCTTGGAGCAAAGGGTACGATCTCTTAGGTGCAAGCAAAAAGGGCAAGGATGCAAGCCCACAAAGGACAATGATTAGTAGAATAGGGGGCCTAGCCCCTCCATAGTGGTATTCTCTTTCCTTTTCTTTAAGCCTCTTCTCTAGAGCATGTATTAGGCCCCCCATCCATGTACCCCCTTTTATTTTCTTGCTCCTTACCTGGGCCATGTTCCTATACCTTATTGAACCATACCCTTGGAACGTTGGCAATGTTTGGTTTATTTTCTCTCTCTATGTGATAGCATTGTGCATAATGCATGTATATATATATATATATATATATTGTTAGGACATATGTGGAACTTGTTAGAACATATGTTATGCAAATTGGTTAATCCTTTGACAAAATGCACTTGTAATTGGGTAGATTTAGGATGGGTTTAGTACTTCAAGGAATGAGAGTTCAAGTCTAGTATTGAATCCATGCAAAACTATCCAAGAAACAATTGAAGAAGTATTGTTCATTAAAGCTCGACAAATAGCTCGACAGATGACATCTATTGCGATTTAATGATGAAGCTCAACAGCTGCTCGATAGAAACAGTATCTATCGAGAATTACGAAATTCAGATTTCCAGATCTGATTTCACGCATATCCATGTATATTTGTATAAGGTTTCTTTTCTCACAACCCTAGACATATATAAGGATTATTTTAAAGGTCGTCACAGAAGGAATCAGAGCATCCCTTCATGCATTATGTGACCAGAGACAAAAGTCGACCTAGTTCATCAAATTCTTTGTAGAAGCTACTGCGTCTTTGCGCCAAGGGTTTTGTAACTAAGGAGCTTCTTGATCTTCATCGTTTGGATGAACTGAAGAACTTTGCAGACAACATCTTCCTCAAGTTGGTGTGTTAGTCACGTACTTGGATCTGTGCATCAATTGGTTAGTCGCGTACTGGGAGCCCTGCATTGAAAAGGAGAGATTGTCACTACTTTACAAGTCCAATTGGGTATTAGGGTAAGGGTTCAACTATAGGTTGGTATAAGGTAATGGGATTCCTTTACTTGTAATCGCTTGTTTTGATAACAGTGGATTCTCGGGAGTGGTGACCTTAAATTCACCTGGTGGAGTTTTGCCTAAGTGGTTTTCCCCATTCGTAAACAAATCGCCTGTGTCAAATTTATTTTCCGCTGCATTTACCTAAGTTAGTGATTTGTTTGTGCTACCATACTTATTGAATGTAATTGAATTTAATTAATTAACTTGGCTAATTAATTGATTAATTTACCAAAGGGGTCAATATATTCTTGGCCTATCATATATATATATATATATATATATTAGCTTGCGTGTGTGTGGGTGATTGTGCACTTTGTATGATGGACTCTTATGGCTACGTGAGCGACCCTCTCTAGTCATGAGAGCTTTTGACCTTGTAGTATGGGTTTATGCTCAAGGCGATTGTTGTAAGTGCATATTCATGCTATAGTGCATGCACGATCATCACGGCGTAATTATCTTGATCAATGTCACTGGTGACATCGGTTTCCCCGTGTATGCTACACGTATTAGCATGTTCTAACACTTTGGAGGACTTTAGTTCGTCACGGTGTAAGCATGTCGATATGCGCCATATACACAGACGCGAAACCCTACCAGTGTGCCATTGCCCACCAAACATGAAACTCTACTGGATTTTCATCGTGAAAATAGGGCATCCCCATTGTCGTATTCTCATGTCGAAAGCTTGGTGAGAATAGAATTTGGCGTGCTATGATGCATTTGAGGCGAAGTGCTGCCGGATTTCACCTAAGAAAATAAGGCGGGGCCACACCCATTCTAAAACCAAACCCCAAAGCCCAACACAATTAAAGCCCCGAAAAATAATGCCAATAGCTTGTTTTCAACTGCCAATGTCTGAAAACTTATGATTTTACCAAAACAAAGGACCGTCTATAGACAGGCATTATGGGGTGTAGGGGTGTGTCAGTTCAGTTTCGGTCGGTTTTCTAAGTGTTGGCCAACCGAAACCAAAATTTTCTATTTGTAAAATTCTCAATCGAAACCGACCGAAATAATTGGAAATCCATTAGTTTCGGTTGGATTTCAGTTTCGGTCGGTTTTTTCGGTTTCCTTATCATTTATTTTCTAAGAAAGCAAACAAAGAAAAAAAATTAACAAACCCAAAAAAAATAAACAAACCCAGAAAAATTAACAAACCCAGAAAATCCCTTTGCTTTCCCACGTTTTCTCACCACCCAAACACCAACAAACACCAAGCACCAAGCAAAGTAGCAAACACAAAACCAAAAAAAAAAAAAAAGAGAGAGAGAACGGTGAAGAAGCGTACCGGCGAAGCCAAACTCACAACCTTCTACCTTGAAACCCAGAAATCACGAAGAATAAAACCCAAACCATGAAGAATAAAACCTAAACACCCAGAAACCTTGAAACCCAAACATAAAGAACAAAACCCAAACCACGAACCCAGAAACCTTGAAACCCAAACAGAAACCCACAAAGAACAAATCCCAAACCACGAAGATAGAAAAATCAAACCAGAGAGGCAGCAACAGCAAAGGAGGCAGCGGCGATTGAACCCAGGTGGCGAAGACTCCAAGAGGCGGTGACAACGAGGTTTGTTGATGTTTTGTCTCTGGATCTTTGGGTGGGTTTCTTGATTCTTGTTCTTGATTCTCTCTGAATCTTGTTCTTGGTGTGGATTTTTCATTTCTTGCTTCTGGTTGTTCTCTCTTGATGTTGCCAACAGAAGTGAAAGAGAACAAAACCCAAATGTCGGCTGAAGAAAGAAAAGGGAAGCTGAAGAAAAGAAAAGGGAAGAATAAACAAGGGTATTTTTGTATTTATGCTACTACTAGGGTTTTAAAAAATTAAATAGCAAAAAATACTCACGTCCCGCGCGAAGGCTCAAACCTGGGATCAGCCAACTAAACCATAAGGAGCATACCATTAAGGCCACTAATCAGTTGTGTATTAATATTACATAAATATATATATATATATATATATATATATATATTCAGCCAATTTAGTTCGGTTTCGGGTGAAAAAATCCAGCACCGAAACCGAAACCAAAAATTTCGGTTTTTAAAAAATGAAACCAAAACTGAACCGAACCGAAACCGAACCAAAAATTTGGCAACGATTCGGTCGGTTTGGTTGGTTCGTCAGTTTTTTGCACACCCATAGTGGGGTGCCTAACACATTCTGCACACGTAACAAGACTTCCAAACTCAAGAATAAAGATTTGTGCCCATCCATATTAGATTAGGAAAAATGCCCTTTTTCTAATCTAGGATCGGTAGTAAAATCAAATAGAGTCAGGTGACCAATCAAACCTTAGAAAAAATCCAATGATTGGTGGCGACTTCACTTACCCTTGGTAATTTCCATAAAATCAACTCACATTTCAATCACACACCCGAGGTACCTCCACATATTTGCACGAGCGTCGCTACGATAGGTGGTCGACATGAAAGCCGCAAGGCAAGGCGTCGACAAACTGGCGACTCTACTGGGGACACTTAGAGAGTTTAGCCTTTAGAGCTTTTGATAAAATCTTAATCTTTGGACATTGACTTTCAAAAACATTGAAACTGGCATTAGCCTCCGGGGCTTTTTTTTTTGAAAATTGCTTTTACTATATCCTAGTAAACTATTTTCAAAATTCAAAAATATTTTCCAAAAATGATTATCAAAATGGTTTTTCAAAAACTAGCTTTCAGGTATTTTTGTATGTGTGAAGCTTTACTGCTTTCCTAAAGCATGCATTACAGCTTTCCTTCACATGTGCGAACCTTGGGTAGTAAGACTTAGTTTCTGCTACACCTTTATCTGTGCTTATATCTATTGTGCTTGGAAAGTCTTTCCCTTTTCATTTCAAAATGCATGACATCACCCCTCAATAGAGTCGAACCTGGGCTCAGCGTTAAAGGCTAATGTTGGATGCGTATACCTTAGATAGTTACTGGATGCCAAATTGTAGGCTTTTCCTAGGTCCATAGGTGGACAAGATTATGCTAAAATGGCCCCCTTGATTTGCTCTATCCCATAACTTCTATAAAGGAAAGGATTAGATGATCAAGGTCCCCCCTAAGAATAGGACCAACTTACCAGTTAAGCCGTGTCTTATATAGTTGGCCTAGACTACGTCAAACCCTTGAGGACTAGGAAGTGCCAAATCCGAGTGAACATCCCAACTTAGGGTAGGATATCCATCATAGGATTGTCTTCAAAATGAGTCAAGGGGAAAATTTCAATTTTCGTTTGCAAGTTTTCCCTTTTTGGTTGCATCAAAGAGTCATGCTCTAATCCAGGTTCTATCTATCCTATTTACACAACATCTGTGACTAAGCCCTAGGGAAAAGCAACCCCATTGCTCACACATTAGATCATGCCCGGTCCCTAAGGGTTTCCAACCCTACAAGGGCATGCATGCATACACTGATGGCCTATCATGTAAATGTGTACAGATAAAATTTATGGCAAGTAGTCGGAACTCCACGCCATGGAGGACATTGCCTAGAAGTTCAAGATCTTCTCTGAGAAAGCCAAGCTATCAAGAATGAAGCTCTTGATTGTAATTTGAATTTCCTTGTATTGTAAAAGGCCCACTATTGGAGTTATTTTCTACAACCCATGATTTTGGGCATTGTAAAAAGTCAAACTTTGTAAAAGCATTACTTTTCCATGTAATCGAAAGAGAAGGGTCCATCTTGTAATTTCAAGCATGATATGAAAATTTCAGTTACTTGCCAAGCTCGTGCATTAATTCTGCATCACTATAGAAACTCACCATGATAAATACCTGATCAAGGGTCCAAGCCAATATTTCAAAAATGATAAGTGCATTTTAAATGAGCAAGAACATGAACTAACTTTGGGTTTGTTTTGTGTCTCTACATTGTCAAATTTTCAAATGTACCCCATTTCTCTCCTATCCCATTCTTCTCCTTTCTAGGTTCCTAAAGAGAAAAGATTACTCAAAGGAAACAATTCAAGTTACCATCATACCGTGATCCTAACATCACTAGGTCTCGTGCTAAAAAGATATCTACTAATGGTTCTTCCCTTATCAAGGAAAACACTTATGAAATCTCTTTCCTAAAAGAGTAGATGGTAGAAATGATGCACATGATGCAACAGTTGGTTGTAAGAGGGAACCGAGGATCATCTAGTCCCACTCTAGAGGGCTTTGCACCCCATTTTGAAAATGAGAACCGACCACCACCAGAGCCGAATCAGGACCAAACAACACCACTATTCACCCAACAAGGGAACAACCAAGAAGTGGATCTTCCTAAGGAAAAAACCTCAAAGTCTAGTTATAGTCAGGTCAAAAGTCAAATGGAGACCCTAGCTGAGAAGATACATATCATAAAGGGCTCCAGTGCCCGAGGAAGTGTCGATCTTGATAGTCTGACCAATTTCCCTTAGGCCATTATGCCTCCTAAGTTCAAGGCACCTGAGTTTGTCAAGTAAGATGGCACTAGAGATCCTTGCGCCCATCTGCGCATGTTTTATAAGAAAATGGCACCCTATGGAGACAATCATCTGTTGCTCTACTAGATTTTCCTGATAGCTTGACTGGCCCTACAGCCACCTAGTATGTGAGATTGGAAAAGACCTTTAGCTGGAGAGAGATGGCCAATGCATTCTTGGAATATTACCGGTTTAATACTGAGATAGCGCCCGATCACATAGTTCTTCGGAGGACAGAGAAGTAGAGTGGGGAATCTTTCCATGAGTATGCCCAAAAGTGGCATGAGCCAGCTGCCCAAATGCTTCCTTCTATGACGGAAGACAAGATGGTCAAATGGTTCATTGATAACCTTAAGTCTCCTTACTACAAGAAGATGATCAGTGCCCAAGTCACTCACTTCGCAAGCCTATTTCTTATTGGGGAGCACATTGATGAGGGTATTAAGAGCTAGAAAATAGTTAATCCTGAAGTTTTGAATTCTATGATAGAACAACAGATTAAAAAGGCAACCGGACACAAAGGGAAGCAAGTCGATGTTCATGTGATTGACAAAGTGCCTAAAGGACATAAGGGTGTTACTTCTACTTACACAGCCTCAAATGCCCGGCCTTATCCACAATAGGTTCAGTCAGCTTAGGCACCTTACCGAGCATTCAGTCAAAGGGGAAGGCCCAATCCACCCCAATATCCCAAGGAGAAACCACGGAAATTCACTCTGTTACCCATGCCCATGGCAGAGCTTTATGCTTATCTGTTGGAGAAGAAGCTAATGACTCTAATTTTTGCGAGACCCAAAGATAGTTCTCCTTTACCCGGTTTTGATCCATCCAAGAAATGTGAACACTATTTTGGAGGTGAGGGACATACCTTAGAAGAGTATGCTCATTTGAGACACTGAATCTAGAATTCCATCAACAACAAGTTAGTACAGTTCGACAACATGGCCAGGTTGAATGTCATTACTAACCCTTTGCCTCCTCACCTAGAAGGGAACGTGAATTCTATCTCTACAGTGGAGGAGAGGATCCCTGATTTCTCATCCCCTTCATTCCCTTGGAAAGCCATGCTGCAGGCCCTAACCCAAGAAATTCACATTGTTCTCGAAAACATAAAAGCTCTAGGTTTTAACTAGGGAGTCCGCTCATTCTATGATAATAGGGACCAACATGCCCAATTCAATTGTAGAGTGCTCCAAGCACAAGTTCAGAGTCTAGCTGACCGTGGTATCATCTGGATTGAAAGAGAATCTGTGCAAAGAAGCGATTGCAAGACAGCAAGCCTATGCTCTCAAAATACCCAAATGGGAACTAGCCACAATGCTAAATCAATAGGACTAAGGAAGGATTTTGACTAATACTTGCAAGAGCGCTTATGTAGGATCCCTCCATTTCCTCCAACTTCAGTCATTATTGAAAAGATTACAAAATTACCTATGGATTCAGAGGCGCCAGCTCCAAAGGAAGGACAAGCCATGCCAGCCATTGAATGCTTTACTCCTTTATCCAGAAAGGAACCCATCATTCGAGGTTTCAATCCTCTAATTCTGCCAAAGCCTATCCCAGGAGTTAAAAAAAATCTCCAACTCAAATTTCTATTTTAGCCCTATTGCTATCTTCCGAGCTCTATTGAAGGTATTGAATGAAACGCATGTTCCTACCGATATTACAGACTCCTCCTTTAAAGGTATGGTATCATTGGTGTTGGCCACCAACCAAGTCTCATTTTCCGATAATGAATTGCCTCTAGAAGGTAGAGATCACACCTTGGCCATGCATATCGTAGTCAAATGTGAAGACATGATTGTCGCAAGGGTGTTAATCGACAATGGATCAGCCCTGAATGTCTACCCAATGGCCACTCTTGAGGGCCTGAAGGTGGATACGTCTCTTATCAAGCCTAGCACTATAATCATTAGAGCCTTTGATGGCATGCGTCAAGAAGTGCAAGGTGAGATCGAGTTAATGATTGAGATCGGCCCCAGATCCTTCATGGTCAACTTCCAAGTGATTAAGGTTGACTCTCCTTACAACATGCTTTTAAGGAGACCCTAGTTGCACACAGTAGGTGCAGTCGTGTCTACCCTCCATAGGAGACTCAAGTTTCTGAGAATCAGTTGATCACTATTATGGCTGAAAAGCCCATGACTATCTTCCAGGAGACATTTATCTCCTGCATCGATGCCAACGCCTTCCTTGAGGTATCTTTTCATAGTTTTGAGCTAGTCTCCATGATTCACAATGCCTCAGAGCCTGAGTCTAGCTGGCCTGCAGCAGTTCTAATAGCCACGAAGGAAATGCTCAAGTTTGGATACAAATTATTCTAGGGCCTCATAGCTATAGGACATGGGAGCCCTGCTCCCATTGAACTATTAAATAACAAAGGAAGATTCAATTTGGGGTACAAACCCACTCATGATGAACTCTTTCAAGCTTCCAGAGGCAAGAAGAGGAAGTGCAACACTTCAGGGATGTCTATTCCTCATATCAGAACCACTTTTCCAACTCTAGCCGAGGTCATTATGCCAGAACCTTTCAAGGGATTGGAAGATGAAGAGTCTGATTTGGCTTGCATTATTTGACTTTGTTTTGAAGAGTTCTCCGTGAATGCTTTCCTATCTCCCAAAGATAATCCAACTTCTAGTATCTGACCAGGGATGCCAAGCAAGATGGTAGGCCTTTGTACCATCGAGCCTTGCTTTATGGTTGCACCGGCTAAGTAAGAAGTATTCCAGCATCGAGTGATTAGGCCTCCCGATCATTCGAGAGGGTTGGAATAGCATATCTAGTTTGTTTTGCATGCTTATGTTATTTCTTGCTTTATTTGTATTCCTAGAAACAACGAAAAAGAGCATTTCCCTTTTATCATTATCAAGCATGAACTTTGTTTTCCCCCTACCCATAATCCATTAATGAAATATTCAACGTATTATTCAAAAAATTCATGCATCTCTCTTTACTTGCTTTCCTATGAATATGTGTGTTCAAATTGTCTTATGTTTCTCTGTATATGTTCTGCTCTATAGGATTTGTTCTAATATCATAGTGGGTACATCGTCCCTTTGCCATAATGAAAGTGTAGATGATGTGAATGAGACAATAGAGTTGGATCATGTTGTTGAAGGAATGGAAGTGGCCGTGAACTTACCTTAAGACATCCTAGAAGCTTTAGACAGAGAGAGCGAGGGGTCTAAGCCCAATATAGAAGAGACAGAGGTGATAAACCTAGCCGACGAAGGTGAGATGGAAAAACCCATCAAGATTGGGGTAAACTTTCCCAAGGACATGAGAGATGAGCTCATAGCTCTGCTAAAGGAATTCAAGAAAATCTTTGCTTGGTCTTATCTAGATATGCCAGGAATGGATATAGAGATCATTGTCCATAGGATTCCAGTTAAATCCGAATGCCCTTAGTGTGGCAAGCCCTTTGAAGGATGAAGTCGAAGATTATCCTGATAATCAAAGAAGAAGTAGAAAAGTAGTTGAAAACCCGTTTTCTTACCAACATTTTTCCCATACCAAAGAAATATGGGAAAGTACGCATGTGCATCGATTATAGAGATCTAAATCGAGGCCCGAAGGATAATTTTCCCTTGCCACATATCAATACCTAATTGATAACACCGTGACCAACATGTCTTCTCGTTTATGGACAGTTTCTCAAGTTATAATCAAATCAAAATGGTTGAAGAAGAATAAGCCAAAACAGCGTTCACCACTCATTGGGAAACTTATGCCTACAATGTCATGCTGTTCAATTTGAAGAATGCTAGGGCGATCTACCTGCAAGCCATGGTAACCCTATTCCATGATATGATGCATAAGGAGATCGAAGTCTACATGGAAAATATGATCACCAAGTCATGCACTCCTAAAGATCATTTGATAGATTTAAGAAAGTTATTGAAGCACCTCATCCTATGAGGGCCTGAATGTGGTGAAGAAGGCCTTCTTCGGAGGAGCCCTAATACTAGCCAACATGGATGGGAACAACTTTAATATGCCCACCAATTCTGATGCTGTCATACAATACTTCGCATGAGGGAGCGTGAAAGAGCGATCTACGCAAAAGGAGAGTAAAAGAAAGAGCATGAGAGAGCCTGCTAGATTGAAAACCCAAAAAAGGCAATCTAGGCAAAAATTAAGGTAATAAAAAATGTCAGTTGAACAACGTGATAACCTGATCCATCCTAGTGGAGGTACGTAGGCAGCCACCTTGGCCCAGTCACATTTTAAAAGAAAAACCAGTCAGTTGAATCCACCTGGGTTTATGATCAAGATTAATGGAAGAAAGCGTGCACCCTCTTGGGTTGTTCTATGTTTGCAACACAAGTGGCCCGCAGTGGTTTTATTCAAAGATTTTATGGCCCATGCCAATGGGAGATGCACCCCAATGGGAAAGGGAAAGATCCATCTAAAATGGGATGTATCCTTTGGAACCTGAGATATTAATATGCATAGGGCGACCTACCTGCAAGCCATGGTAACCCTATTCCATGATATGATGCATAAGGAGATCGAAGTCTACGTGGAAAATATGATCACCAAGTCATGCACTCCTAAATAACATTTCCCATTTTATTTGTATGATATTGTATTTTCAAAGCATTTGCGCACATATTCATTAAACATGCCTGTTTTGTGCCTTGTTAATCTTTCATGCATTCATCATTATGCATCCAAAATACAAATCTCATAGATATAAATATCTCCTAATAATTAATATATGCAAAAAAAACATCTCTGTTTCCACATGTTTTTCGTTTTTAAGCATGCTTTATGAACTAAACTATGCTTTAAAAACCCAAAGTGGAAGGCCGTACGCAATTGCCTAGCAATTTACAACAGACCTTTCCATACATGGTAGAATACTAACTACATGGCTCATGTGCAAAAATGAAAAGAACAAAAAGACTCCAGAAAGTTATACGTGGCTGAAACGGTCAGCCACCATCCTACATAACACCCTAAAGCCAGTGAAAAGAATCAGATCATTCGAGGAATGGGTACGAGGCAACCCTGGTGCATCAAAGCCCAGATCTCTGGCAATCTCTCTAAGTCGGCCACATAAATGTCGAAGTTGAACAAGCTCCCTCTCCATACTAGGACTCGAGGTGCAACCCTGCCTCTTTGTATCAAGCAAAGCCCGTAAGGTGCCAACCTTTATAGTAGCAACTCTGAATGCCTCCTCATTCTCGACTACCTTTGCTTGAAGGCAACAAAAAGCCAACTGTGGCTCACTAGAATCATCAACTGGCCTATACTCCAAGCTTAAATTGGAATGAATGATGGATCTAGTCTCCAATAGCCTCAATGCTAAATCAGTAGCCTTATTGCTCGCCTCATCGCGACTGGCCTCTATTATGGCCCTCTCCTCATCGCTCATCTGACCCAAGACAATGAACCTCTGAGTACGATTTGCCAACTCACTCTCTAAGCTAGTGACTCAAGATCTCAGTGGAATACACTCTGCCTCTGTGGCTAAAGGAGCCAGACTCCTCTGCTCAAGCTCTGCTCTAAGGGTGGCAAGCTCAATCGAAAGGCGTGCATCAAAAGGATCTGGAATTGATAGATCGATAATGAAGCATAGGTCCCTGTAGGCCCTCCACTCTCTAAACTCCACAGTGGACCACTCACAATCATCCCCAGGACAAGTGGGATAGTCGATAGTCGACCTACCAAAAACCAAAAGCATGATCTATGATGACTGTGTCGATAATCTAGAGCCCATAATCACAAGTGATTATTGGTTAGTCACGTACTGGGATTCGTGCATCATGGTTAGTCACGTACTGGGATTCGTGCATTAAACGGAAAGAGTGCTACTACAAGATCAAATCCAATTGGGCATTGGAGTGAAGATTCAACTACAGGTTGGTAATTTGGGATAGGCCAAGAATAGTTGGTAAGATTCCTTTTACTTGTAATCGCTTGATTATTGATTAGTGGATTCTTAGGAGTGGTGACCTTAAAATCACTCGGTGGGGTTTTTGCCTTGGTGGTTTTCCCTATTCGTATACAAATCACCGTGTCAAATTTAATTTTTGCTGCATTTAGTTTAGTTGGTGATTTGTTTGTGCTACCACGCCATTGTATGTAATTGAACCTAATTAATTAACTTGGGTAATTAATTAATTTGCAAGGGGTCAATACATTTTTTTTCCCTATCAAATATAGGTGTCTCATGTCAGTTGATTGAGATGTTGCATCTGCAAGGTCATCAAAGTAGGTTTATCGTAATCTTCAACTCCTTGGAGTGGGTTCTTAAGTAAGTGGCTTATGCATTCAGAAATGGCTCGAAAAGCTTCCATCATGGCCTTCACTGAGGTGAATTCCTACAAAAAATAACATGTATATGATTAGTAAAAAATTGTCCCCTAACTAGGATCCGATAAAATTAGAGACATCTCAGCCTCTATTATTAATGCCCAAAACATTGGTTGTGTCACAAAGAACATGGATGACCCATCAGTCTTGTGGAGGCAACTCTATGTGAGATTTGCACAAGGATTCATGACTCTTTTATGGCCATCAACTTCATCCCTTTCTCACGAGAGAAGAATCAAGAAAACTTTTGCCTTAGTATGACATTTTTCTAGTTCTTCGACCACGTAGAACGACCTTTTGAAAATTCCTAGTAGAGATAAGCCATTGTTTCTCTACCTTCCCAAGTCTAGCACTGGCAATGCATTTCCTATAAAAGAGATCTTGATCCCATAAAGGTCTTCAGACCGGGTCAAACTTTAGCACCATCCCTATTCTTAGAGGTTTCTTGAGAATCTCATGCAACCGGTTGATAACATCAACTAGATCTTAGGAGTGAAGTCAAGGCCCTTAAGAAGCACTACGGGAAAACATTGCCTACATATCAACTTGATCTCAAGAGCCCACTGTTGGGTCTGTTAAAGTACCGATTGTCCCAAAAGCTTAAGCTGTTGGGATATGGTAAATTTAATCATTTAACCAATACTTCTAACAGGGTCTTCTCACTATAGGGATATGCCAAACCCGACTCGTCTATCTTCTACTACCTTTGGTTCAATGTGACCTCTCAGCTGAGACTTTCGAAGTGCTAGTGTGCATGCTCAAAGGGCTAATTTTGAAAGTCATTTCTTCAATGATAAGAATAGTCGAATCCAGACTAGACATGGAATCATCTTGACAAGCAGTGGGAGGGTTGGGCACCTTTAGGAGTTTATGCCATTGATAGCCATTTCAGATGAATTCACTCCAAAGACTTTTCTAACATCAATCTTGATGGTATGAATCAGTTGGCTTGGATTGTAAAAGACAAATCAAAGGTCTTCTTAGTAGCACTAGCCTTTTCAGTCTATCACATGAAGTATGACACACAGGAGAACATCTGTAGAAGCTTCCTATTCTTTAAACCATCTTTAACTCATTCCCCTAAGGTTATGAGACTGGCAAAAACCATGGACCTGTGTCTCGATGATCTTCCCATAGACTAAAGCCTTATACATGTCCAGGATTGTCTTTATCATCTTATCTTTAATGTACTTAGGTGGCCCTTTCTCTCATCATCTCTAAGAATTTCTTTAGAAAGTTTCCCCATCATCTTCTTCTATTTTCTATCAATGGGCATTTAATAGCAATTCATGCCTCTCCCTTTCAAGTTTCAAATGCCATATGGCAGCGAGTCCGACCAAACCATCTTGAAGAGCTCGTACATGAACGAGACTTTGGTTTGCAACTAGATGACAAAAACCAATTCCCATCCCCAAAGAATTTTGGCTTTCAACTGAAATGTTCCATTGCTTCTGTTCAGTATTTGACTCACTCTTCATTCTCGTCACATATACTTTTGTACAAGCTTGGAGATGCAAGTATCTTGAACTTCCCACATTTTGTCTCACACCTCAAGAAAGAATGGGATAGCAAGGAGTCGGAATTACAATTGAGATATTTTTCGTGTTAGTTTTAGGCCCAAATGCTTTAAGCATGCCCCTATTTCTTTTTGTAATTAATGGGGAGAAGTTCCACGATTTGGACTTCTTGTCATTAAATGAGTTTCTAAAGTGATGCAAACTTTAACATAACCATTTTGTGGCAAGGAACGGAATATTTGCATAGGTTTTAAAAATTTTGGGATGAACCCCTTTTTCTACAACAAAAATCTTAAGGTGCAACACCGTGTTCCTTTCAGGAAAAATTTTGGCACAATTTTGTATTGCAAAGGTTTTTGCAACGATCAAAGCAAATACAAAGCTTTTTCTTTTGATACAATATTTACAATGATTCTTTGACAATGAAACTAGTTTCAATACAAAAGGTGTTTGATACAAGTAAAGCAACGTTTGATCCCTTTGGCAATTTTGAAGAAAAATTTGGCCTCTTGCTTGTCTATATGGAAAGATCAAGTTTCTTGTCACCTTATTCATTATCTGTACAATTAAGTGAAAGACATAATGGATGCATGCATGCCCTTGTTGGGTAGGGGACCCTTAGGACTTAGGTGGATTCTAATGCATGAGTGGTTCTAGGACCTACCCTCCTAAGGTTTCTCAATGATATGCAAGCAGGCCAAGATCATACCTTCATTTGAGAATTTTTCCCTTGCAATCAAAGTACTCATGGACATGATCCTATCATTTTCAAAATTTTGGCTTGAACCCTTGATCGGGTTTTTGTTATGGTGGGTTTCTACGATGATGTTAGATTACTGTATTTGCTTGGCAAGTCACTGGAACGTTCACATCATTCTTGAAATAAACAGGAAAGGATGAGTCTCTATTTACATTACATTGAAAGAATGCTTTTACTAAACTTGGTTTTTTATAATGGCCCTAAAACTGGGCTTTTTACAATGCCCTAAGGCGGATACAAAGAATTTCAATTATACAAAATGTAATGGCTTCAACCTTGACAGCCTAGCCTTCTCGAAAAAGATCTTGGACTTTTGGCAATGTCCTTCTTGATGCAGAGTTCCAACTACTTTCCATCAATTTTATCTGTACACATTTACATGACGGAGTAGGGTTGGAAACCCTTAGGGTTTGGGTATGATCTTATGTGCAAGCAACGTAGTTGCTTTTCCCTAGGGGTTGGTCACAAATGCTGTGCAAGCGGGATGGAAAGAACTCAGAGTAGAACACCAATTTCCAATGCAAGCGAGAAAGCATAACCTGGAAAAGGTAAATGGACACTTTGCCCTTGACTCATTTTAAAAACAGTCTTAGCAAGGATATCCTACTGTGGGGGAGGGGGGGGGGGGGGGACCTCAATCATCTAATCCTTCCCTTCATAGAAGTTGTGGGATAGAGCAGATCAAGGGGGGCCTTTTTGGCTACTCCTATCCACCCATGGACCCAGAAGTGCCTACAAGTCAATGCCCAGTAACTATCTAAGGTATATGCATCCAGCAGTTGCCTTCAACGCTGAGTCCAGGTTCAACCCAATATGAGAGGTGATGTCATGCATTTTAAAATGAAAGGAAAAAGACTTTCCAAGCACAACAAATATGTGAACAAATAAAGGTGCAGCAAAAATTAAGTCCTACTACCCTAGGTTTGCACATGTGAGGGAAATCTGTAAAGCATACTTAGCTTCCAAGGTTTTAATGGAATTGGGCTTTGAGTTTTGGATTCAAAAAGGATGTGGTATTGATCAATGCTTCACTAGTATATTTTGGGAGTCGTTGCCACATTTCCACGACGAAAATCTGGCAACATTTTGCCTTATTTTCATGGCGAAAATTTGGTAGCGCTTTGCCCCAAATGCGTCACAATGCACAAAACACTATTCTCATCAAGCTTTCACTATGAGAATACGAGAACAAAGGTGTCACATTTTCACAGTGAAAATCTGGTAGAGTTTTGCGTTTGGTGTGCTATGGCACACTGGCAGGGTTTCATGCCCATGTATATAGCATGCATCAGCGTGTTTGTACTAGGGAAAGCCAAAGATCACTAAAGCATCGAATGTGTTAATGCATATCACATACATGGGGAAACCAATGTCACTTAGTTGACATGGATCGATACAATCACACCGCGATGATCATGCCTACAATGTAGCGTGAATATGCACCTATGATAGTCGCCTTGAGCACATTCCCACACTACATGGTCAAGAGCATCCATGATTATGAAAGGGTTGCTATCCTAACCATAAGAGTCCATCATACAATGTGCATGATCATCCACAAACAGGCGTACACACACACACACACACACACACACACACACATCATACACAACGCTAGTATACAGAGCGGGAAAGTAAAACAATCATTGCCGACATTCCAAGGGTATGGCCTAGCAAGGTACAGAAAATGTAAATCAAACATTGCCATACCCAAGGAACGCGGCCGAAGTAAGGTACAGAAAAGATAAAGCGACATGCCTACATTCGCAGGGTATGGCCCAGCAAGGTACAAGAAATATAAAGCAGACATTGCCATACCCTAGGAATGCGGCCTAAAGCTAGATACAAGGATGGGAACCCTAATACAAGGTTCTAAAGAAAAGGCTAAGAGAGAGAGAGAGGAAACCACTTAAGGAAGCTAAGCCTCCTATCTACTGAACATTACCCTTTTTGGGCTTCCTTCTTGCTTGCATTTGCCCCTTTTAGCTTGCATCTCAGAAGTTTCATCCTTGCTCAAAGCATCCTAGCTCCAAGTGTGCACATGCAATAACAAAAGAAACAAAAAACCAGCAAACAAACAAGGAAAAAACTAGAAAGAAAGCAAGTGAAAGGACAAAAAACTAACAAAGAGAGCCAAACAGGGACAAACAAGTATGTTATCAAACAAAGGGGGTGTCCGGAAAAAATATGGGTTTGGATATGGCATCCATAGTGCCACGAGATTGGAGTATGGATGACACATGCGCTACCAAGTAGAGTTCCTAAAAAGGACTCGGAGTCTTGTGTATCAATGACAACTGTGAACCCTTACAAGATCGTAGGAGCTAGGCTTGATGACACAAACAAATCACACACAACAACACAAGCATGAGCATATAGGCAAACATGAAAAGATGCAAGGAAACAAAAAGAGCCAAACGAGATAGCACAAAGAAATCAAGGAAAGAATATCATCACATGGAGTGGAGAAGGGTATGCATCGAGCAAACCAACATCATGGAGATTTTTTCTCACAAATGGTTACATCCAAACAAGCCACAAGAGGGATGGATGCAACCAAACAAGCAGGTGGCCCTAAAGACCAACAAGCACAAACCCACAAGCGGAGCAAGGCATGGTGAAAGCCTAGATCTAGTCAAACAAACATGGATCTAAAGCACAAAAGGAAACAAGCATACACATGCATAAAGGAAATGATCCAAACCCTTTGTTGTAGGCCTAGATGTATGGATATAGGCCTAGACCATAAGATCTAGATCTACATCCTACCTAAGAGCCTAAGCATAGGAAAAAATCCATAACAAGAGACATAAAGACATAGCCAAACACTAGACATAGCATCCAACATGTAGATCTAAACACATAAATATGGCAAGGAGCATATAAACATATAGATCTAAGCACAAACATGGAAACATATAGATCTAAGCAAAAGCGTGGCAAAAAGAATCGAAACATATAGATCTAAGCACAAGCATGGCAAAATGCACCTAAACATGTAGATCTAAGCACATAAACATGGAAAAAAGCATGGAAACATATAGATCTAAGCACAAGCATGGAAACATGTAGATCTAAGCACAAACATGGAAAAAGCACCTAAACATGCAGATTTAAGCACATAAACATGGCAAAAAGCATGGAAACGTTTAGATCTAAGCACAAACAAGGTATTTAGACATACCATAACCCAAGAAGGCTAGGCCAACATCATCAAAGTGAAAAAAAAAATGTTAGTTAGAAAGTAAGGAGACATGCTAGAAAAGCAATAAGACATGCTAGAAAGCAATATAGAGCAATAAACATGCAAGGAAATTAAATGGGTGTAGATAGTAGCTAAAAAGCTACATCTACACCCCTAAACCTCAAATCCAAGGTACAAAGAAGAAGGAGAGGAAGATGGGAGCAAGAACATTACCTCTTGATGTGTAAAAAGTGAAAGATTAAAGGTTTTTAGGTGTTTTAGGAAGAGAAATGTAGAGAAAAAGAGAGAGAAAACTACTTAGAAAAGATGCCCCAAGACCCCAAAATTCATCCCCATCAAGATCTTCCAATTATGAGGACATTTTGGGCCTTTTATAAGCAAAAAAGTACCCGGCGGCCCTTCAAGGGCCACTGGGCTGATGTTTGCTATTTCGTCCTTTTCCAACTTTTCAATCTTGACTTCGGTAGCTCATTTCAAGGCCTTACCAAACTCTAATTGAGATTATATTGGTGTCATTAGAACTTTATGGATATCTAGTTTCTATAACATTAAATAAATTGAAATTCCAACTGTTGGATCAAAAGTTATAGCCTCGAGAAGCGAGTTGACGCACCCAACACAATTTTCAAGATATTTCAACTGTTTTAACTCTAATTTTGACCCACGAATAGTTGTTGGAAAGGGAATTCAATAATCTTTGCAATGACACTAGTCCCAACCCATTCTGATGGTTGGATCAAAATAATGGTTTTTGGTGCCTTCGGGAGTCAACCTCTAGTTAAACTTGGTCAAAGTTGACGAAATATCTAAATAGCTCAGAGTTTTTTGTAAAAGCATGAAAAGTGTTGTTTTGGAGTGGTTTTGACAAATTTTGACTTTCGGTCAACCCTGGGCTGACTAGGGGCATTTTGGTCATTTTGACCTAAAATGGCGCTTTGGGTGCTCCGATGCCTACACGAGTTGTATCATGTCAATCTAGAAGTTCCCATGGTCCCTTGGTGAAAAATTGACATTTTTGGAATTTTGTGGTCTGGCACGCAAATTAGTGGACAAAATACGGTATCCACACCACCCGTTCAAGTTTTCAACCTAGTAGGCCTTTTCTCTTTTCTTTCTTTTTTATTTTCAAGGGTTATACTTCCAAAGTCTATCTATGTTTATTGGTTGGAACATCTCTTCTCCATCCAAATTAGTAATCTCCACAGTGCCTCCTAACATGATCCTCTTGATAATAAAAGGCCATGCCCATCTCAACTTCATCTTACCCATATGGTTGAAAGTTTCTCCCCTAAGCTCCTTTAAAACTAGGTCTCCCACCTTTAGTTTCTCAACTTGAATTTCTTATTGAATGATCTTGCAATTCTCTTTTGATACCCTTGCACATGGTATTGGGCTCGTATCCTCTTCTCATCTATTAAGGCCAAATGTTTATATCTTTCCCTTGCCCAATGTCCTTTTAGGGCTTTGGTTGCCACTAACACTCTTAAAGATTGTATCTCCATCTTGATAGGAACCACCACCTTACTCCCATACACTAAAGAGTAAGGAGTTGTTGATGTTCAAATAGAAGTCAATTAGTTCCATAAAGCGAATGGAAGCTTTTTAGCCTAATCCTTGTATATTACCACCATCTTGGCTAGGATGTTCTTGATATTCTTTTTGGCTACTTCTACGGCCTTATTAGTTTGTGGTCGATACGGTGAAGATTTGTGATTCTCGATCTTGTACAACTCTAAGATCTTTCGAACTTCTCCTTCAAAGATGATCTCTTGTGGTGCTTGAAATTGACAAATGACATTGTTTTCTATGAATCAGGCCACATGCTTGGCTTTCAACACAAAATAGGAAGCAGCTTCTACCCACTCAGAGAAGTAGTCAATTGCAACCAAAATGTACTTGTGTCCATTCGAGGCTTTGGGAGCTATCCTTCTAATCACATCTATGCCCCATACGGAGAAAGGTCATGGAGAGGTCATACTATATAACTCACTAGGTGGTACATGGTTTAGATTGGCATGTGTTTGACAACCATGACAACACTTCACAAACTCTATGCAATTGGTCTTCATTTTAATCCAGTAGTATCCCATTCTTAAGATCTTCTTTGCCAACATCTTTACATTCATATAAGGACCGCAAATTCCTTGGTGTACTTCTTCCACGATTCTCTCAGCTTCATATTTCTTTAAAAAATAGAGGTGTACCCCATAGAGTTGACCTCCACATAAGATGTATTGCATAATCATTATTCTTGCCTAACAAAGTTCTCTCTTGTCAGCATTATCGCTATAGATTCCCAATTCTAGGAAATTTAGGATGTTAAAATACCAAGGGACCCCTTCCTCTTCTATGGCTAAGATGACTAGTACTACTTGATACTTCCGTTAAGTCTCTAAAGGATGTGTTCATACTCCCTTAGGTATCTCAACCATGGAGCCCAAAGAAGCTAACGCATTTGTGAACTGATTTTGAGCTCTAGGCATGATAATGTACTCAATCTTATCGAAGGTCCTTGTCAACTCCTCCAAGTATTGTTGGTGGGGCTTTAGACATTCCTCTTTCACTTTCCACAACTTTTGTGCTTGTCCTATGACCAAAGTCGAATCAACAAAAACCTCATCTTCCTTTGCCCCTAGTTCTCGTAGGGCTTCCATTCCAGCAATACAAGCCTCATATTTTGCCATGTTATTGGTTTCCTCAAATTTCAAATTGATGGCCATGGGTATGTGTGATCCATCTAGGGTAATCAACAATACTTTTATTCTATTTCCGTATTTGTTCACCACTCCACCAAAAGTCTTCCCTACTACCTTCTCCTTTCATAAGGTTCTCAACACAAAACTTTGATATGTCACTGCCTTTGATGGTCTTCCTAGCCACATATTTCAAATCGAACTCAGCTAATGAGATTAACCATCTTGACAATCTTCCACTCAAAACGGGTTTCTCAAATAAGTACTTCAAAGGATCCATTCTAGCATCTACCCATGCTTAGAATGGTAGGATGATATGTCTCAATTTCTATACGGCCCTCACTAGAGCAAAGTAGGATTTCTCTATAGGTGTGTACCTAGTCTCGTAATCATGCAACCTCTTACTCAAGTAATACACGACTCTCTCATTCTTACCTTTGTCTTCTTGGAACAACATGCTCCCTATGACATCTTCTATTATTAAAAGGTAGAGAAGTAAAGGTTTTCCAGGCTCTAGAGGTACCAGTATAGGTGGGTGGAGGAGATATTCCTTAATGGTTTCAAAGGCTTTCTAACACTCTTTGTTCCATGTATGGGGTTCATTCTTTCCTAGAAGTTTAAAGATAGGCTAATAGCTGGAAGTGAGTTTAGCAATGAATCGTCTAATATACTGTAATCAAGCTAGAAATCCTCTTATCTATTTCTCACTCTTGGGTGGAGGCATTTCCAAAATGGCTTTGATCTTTAACGGGTCAACCTCTATCACTCTATCACTTACTAGGAAGCTTAACTATTTTCCGACGGTTACTCCAAAGGTGCACTTTTGCGGATTCAACCTAAGCTTGTACTCTTTAATCCTCTCAAAGAATTTCCTCAAGTTGGTTATGTTGTCTACTCTATCTTTGGAGTTCACTATCATGTCATTGACATATACTTCTACCTCGTTATACATCATATCATGTAACAAGGATGTGCCATCCTTTAATACGTTGCCTTCGAATTCTTAAGTCCTAATGGCATCACCGTATAGAAATAGATTCCCCATTCTGTGGTGAAAGTGGTCTTGGTTATCTCCTTGTGAGCCATCTTGATTTGGTTGAACTCGGAGAAACCATCCATAAAAGACATCAAAGCGCTACCGACGGTGTTATCCACTAAGACATCTATGTGGGGTAAAGGGAAATCATCCTTGGGACAAGCCTTGTTTAGGTCTCTAAATTCCACGCACATTCTCATCTTCTCATCTAAGGCACAGGCATAACATTAGCTATCTTACCTTCAGCTATTTGGTAACCTATTCTTTGATCTTAAGGAGCCATTCAATTCTCATGCGCCTTAACTTCTGCTTGATAAGCACAATATAGGAGTGAGTATCAATATGGTGTTGTGCTATCTCTAGATTAACGCCTGACATATCTTCATAGGACCATGCAAATACTTCTTGGAATTCAGTGAGAAGTTCTTTAAGATCTTTCTTTTATTGTTCATTTAAAGTGGAGCCAATTTTAATTAAACACGGATTCTCATCATTGCCCAAATTAGGAGTTTCAAGTATTGCTTCAATTGGTTCAATACACGGCTCCCAATACGTGACTAACCAATTTGATGCGCGGATTCCAATACGCGGATTCCAATACGCGGCTTACTCACCAACTTGAGAAAGATATTGGCTGCAAAGTTCTTCAATTCATTACATGATGAAGATCAAGAAGCTGCTTGGTCATAAAACCCTACGGTACGTGTACAAACACAGCAGCTTCTTCAAGAGAAAGATGAACTAGGGCAAATTCTGTCTCCAGTCACAATTTGCATGAACAAAACTTTGCTTCTCACTCGCACAGCCTTTGTCGATTCTTAAAATAATCCTTATATATGTTTAGGATTGTGAGAAAAGAAAGCTCAAACATATACCCACAAATTGGATAAAAATCAGCTCTGAAAAACTGAATTTCATAAACCTCGATAGATAGCTTATCTATCAAGCTAGCTGTCGAGTATCGGGCTTTAGCAACTTTTAAACCTCGATAGATACTAGCTATCGAGCTTTAAAATTCAGCACTTCCTCACTTATTTCTTGGACAGACTTGCATGGGTTTAACACTTATTATTGAAACCTTGTTCCTTGAAGTATTAAACACATTCTAAATCTATCCAATTACAAGTAAAGTGTGTCTTCTCAAAAGATTAGTCAATTACATAAAATATTGACATATGTTCCTAACATGATTCACATATGTCCTAACAATTTTAAGTGGGTTAAAAAGGGGTTTGGGTCAATTAGGTTGTGGGTCAGGTCGAGTTGACCCGTATTTTTCACATGAATTTCTTTTTCTTTTTCTTTTTTAGTAAAGAAAACAACATGTATTTGCTATTTGGAAAGTCATGCAACAAATTATTTGATGTACAATGCATTACTTTGAATTCACTACTTATATCAAGAATGAACTCAATTAAATTTATTAATACTTATTCAATAATTTAAAATTTATATAAATCCTAACATTGCTATCTAAAACAAAATAACACAAAGATAAGTAAAACAAATACACAAGTTTTATTTCTACACAATATCAACATCCCAAAATATAAAACAAAATTACAAATGACTTACTAGATAACTCATTTGACAAAGAATAAAAACATATAAGAAATTTACAATCTTGAAAATTAATTTTATAATTCATTATCAATTGTGGTTGGCACTCTATTTCAATTTGAAATATACATTAAAGTTTGATTGTTTACTTATTTATACATGGTCTCTTTTATGAATATCATATCATTGTTATACAACACACACTCCAGGAAATATCATAATTTATTTTGAAAAGCCGTTTATTTTGGACATAAATTGTTAAAAATAGGTCTAAGCGTTCATAATTTATGCTAGTTTGATACTTGGCTTCACTATTTTCACACTTATGAATGTTTCTCACATATGTCTATAATTTTACATCTATGTTTTTAACTCTACTGTAACCAGATTATCTTAACATGTATTTTGCTATTTGATATCTAAAAATCTTTACTCATTACAGAATGCTTATCCATTCATCTTTCAATTAATTTGCACTCAGTTATATAAATGTCTCAATCGTTTCCTTAAAACTCATAACAAACAATTAAACTAATATTGTCTTAATTTTACTATTTTTTTACCCAAAAAAAAGTTTTAAAAAATGGTACGGGTTCAGGTCGAGTCGAGTTGACCTGCAAAAAACACGAGTCAAGTCACGGGTCAACCCGTTTTTGCTTCAGGTCAAAAAAAATCATGTTTGGGTCAAGTATTTTTTTGGTCAGGTCGGGTCAAGTTAGAAAATTTTAACCCATTTTTCCATGTCTAATGGTCCATGCCAAAAGTTTTGTAGTTGAATTGATACTTCCTCATAAACAAAGTATTTGAAGGTCTAAGGTGGAAAAAGAGTTCAAGCTGCGGGGTTAACCTCTCTCCCATTGTGTTCACAGGCCCAATCTACCATCCAAGTTACTAGGGTTTTATGCCACCAAAACCAAGTCACAAAAGAAACCCTAGAGAATGTGATTAATGACTTGAAGAGTTGTGCTTTTGATCTAAGTTGTTTGCACCAAGCTCTCTCAAAGCATCCTCCAAAGATCAAAATTGAAGAAACTAAAGATCCGATGGACCAAAAGTTATTGGACCTAGAATTCTCATGTTGATGGGAAAAAAAATTTAAATAGGTACTTAGAGTCGTGAGCAAGAAGTTTACGTGCAACATTTCATATATAGAAGTAGTTTGTGGATTTAGAGTTGTGTTGGATAATGAGAATACTCCTGGCGATAGGAATTTAAAATAAAGTTAAATACTATATGGTGAGCTTGTTTTCCTTGGATTTGGTGTATGATAAGTCAAGAATGCATTGACCTCTTTAGTAAATTAATCAATTAATTAGCCAAGTTAATTAATTAAATTCAATTACATGCAATAAGTATGGTAGAACAAACAATCACCAACTAAAGTAAATGTAGCGGAAAATAAATTTGACACAAGTGATTTATTTACAAATGGGAAAAACCGCCGAGGCAAAACTTCACCGGGTGAATTTAAGGTCACCACTCCCGAGAATTCACTATTATCAAAACAAGCGATTACAAGTAAAAAAATCTCAGTACCTTATATTAACCTACAGTTGAACCTTTATCCCAATACCCAATTGAACTTGTAATGTAGTGAGAATCTCTCCTTTTGAATGCATGGCTCCTAGTACATGACTAACTAATCAATGCACGGATCTAAGCACGTGACTAACACACCAACTTAAGGAAGATGTTGGCTGCAAAGTTCTTAAGTTCATCCAAACGATAAAGATCAAGAAGTTCCATAGTTACAAAACCCTTGGTCCAAAGACACGGTAGCTTCTACAAAGAAATTGATGAACTAGGTCAACTTTTGTCTTCGATCACACAATACATGAATGAATGCTCTGATTCCTTGTGTGACGGCCTTTAAAATAATCCTTATATATGTCTAAAGTTATAAAAAAAGAAATACTATACAAAGATACATGGATATGTGTGAAATCAAATTTGAAAATCTGAATTTCGTAATTCTTGATAGATATTGTTTCTGTCAAGCAGCTATCGAGATTCGTCATTAAATATCAATAGATATGAATATGTCAAGCTTTAATGAACAACACTTCTTCACTTGTTTCTTGGACAGTTTTGCATGATTTCAATACTAAACTTGAACTCTTGTTCCTTGAAATATAAAACCCATCCTAGATCACCACATTGCAGGATTCTTGATTATGCTATTATCTATTGTACACTGTATTGTGTGTGGTTGTTATAATCATTGGATAAGAATAATTGGACTGTAATTAATTTATTCAACATAATAATCGGGATCTAAATTTTTTCAAAAAAATGCATTTTCTTAAAAATAAAAAGGTACAAGTTTTCTAAACTAACCTATTTAATTTAAATTCTAGTGAAATATGAGAGGATATCAATTATGTACATAAAGTAAAAGGATAGGTGGAGCAATTTATTTATTGACTTTTAAATAAGATTACATTTCAAGATATCACAAAATAAAATAGAGGACAAATCATTTGGGAGCAAAGGAAAACTAAAGAAGCCTATAATATGCAGAACACGTAGAAATTTCATCAGTTTTTCTGTTCTAGAAATAGCTTCGCTTTTGGCTGGTACGCCAATTATTAACTAAAACATGCATTTATCAAATGGTGCAATAAATACAAGTTATAACCAACGCTTCATTTTCCTATCAAAGATGCCAGATCCATAAGTTGAAATGGACATCTCAACAAGAAGAGGGAACTGCATCAATACGAAAAGGGTGACTGGAACGCTAGCCAACAAAATGGCAGGTAGTAAAATCCAAGATAGTCCATGCAGCATAAGTAAAAGTCCAGCAGAAAAAGCTGTCATCATGGCTGCTATAGAGAAGAAGAGGGTGGAAAGGCCTATAATCATTTTTGTCGGCAAAGACTTAAGAAAGTCCTCTTCTGCATAACGTGATGTGAGGATTCCCAAAAACATCAAGAGTGAAGTTGAGGAAGAAAAGAGAGAGAGAGCATCGGATATTATAAAGAGCTTAAACAATTTTTTATTTAAAAAGATTGGGAAGCCTGTGTTTTGGTCGTTACCACCTGGAACAGTAAAGGCTGCAGCAAACATAATGGTAACAATGAGTGCAGCCACCACAGTACAAGAAGTGGCTGTTTCCTTCATCCATTGCTCTCCCTCTTTCCTCATGTCCTTGTGGTTCTCCATAAACAATTCTCTGGGAATCAAATTTTCCTTGTTTATAGCTGCCTGAACCTTGGGATGAACAATGCTCTCCACCTCCTGCATTTGTCAAACAGAATCTTTGAAAGAAAGGCTACCAAAATGTGAAAAAGTTACAACAGTAGAAAAGACAGAATTTTACCTATAAAAAAGAGTAAATACTAACGTTAAAGTAATTCATATTAATATGGAAAAATAAATAAAAGAACGGCAAAATGGTCATACATTTTTAAGACATCCACTTATCAAATTCATAATTGATTATAATTGACATCAAGGATAAAATTGTTATCTTTCAAAATGAGAATTAAGGTTTCGAGTTGTTAAAAAGCTTAGGGCACGTTTGTTACACTAAATAGAGATTACAATAGAAGTGGTAATGTTCATTACTGGGAATAACATATGTTGTAATGGAATAATAATTTCTATTTAAACGTTGTTTATAAAATTAGAACAAAACTTAAAAACTATATTTATAAAATATCTTACTTATACAATTATATTTACACTAGTCGTCGAATTTAATTATACTAAAAAGGAATATTTTTTGAATTTAACATCATTGCTCATTTTTCAAATCACCATGTATACCAAAACACATCCCCATTGTGTGCGTGTCTAATTTTTTTCAAATCACCAAGAAGACAACTGCGGAGGGTAAAAAGAGTTTAATTTTTTATTATTATTATTTTAAGGACTTAATGATATTAGATCTGACATAGCACTAGTGTTTCTTTAAACATTAGATCTAATGAAAATTAGTGATTTTAAAAATGTGTAGTTCTTTTGGAGTTACACCAGGTATAACTTAAATTCATCTCATATTTGAATTAACAAATAAAATTATAGGTTCTAAATTAAATGAAAATATTGGTATGTCTAAGAGTTAAAGAGAGGAAAAGAATGAGTCTTTTAGAATTTTTTACTAAAATTATAGGTCCTAAATTATAATGGAAATGTTGATGTATTTAAGAGTTAGAGAGAGAGAGGAAGAGATTAAGTCTTTTAGGATTTTTTTTTCGGTATTGTGGGAATATATATATATATATATATATATATATTTATATCGTGGGAATATTCATGGGTGAGTATTGTGGCTGGTTAAGTAGTGAAGTTCCACAATGAATATTAAATAGAAGAATTAGTGGTTAATCTATATAAGGGGCTTCCCCTGTTTGGACCGATTTTTTTTTTGTTCCAAAATACCCCTATACCCCAAGGTTTCAGTAGAAACAAAACTAAAGGATAGCTTGGTAAAAATACATGTCTAACTTGTACTAAAACATTGCCTACAAAATAGTAACCACTTTTCCACTAACCCACTTCTTCAAAGCAACTATAGGTTTTTTTCTTTTTTTCTTTTTTTCTTTTTTTTCTTTTTTTGAAATAGAAAAATAAGTTAAACACCCCACGTTTATCCAAAAACAAATCTAAATATCAAAAAATAAATAAATAAATAAACCAAACTAAATAAATATATACACCTTTATATATATATATATATATATATAAGTAGATACTAGAGCGCAAACTCAGAGACTCTTTTATTTTTTGGGTAAAATTTAATAATTTGCAATTTTTGAGATTATTACATTTTCTAATCACCAAAAAAAAATACTAAGAGTTTGATGAGTATTATGCATTTATGGGTGAAATATTTTTTTCATTACATCCTTAGACTTTTTTGTGATTAGAAAATATAATAATCTCAAATTATAATAGATGCAAATTATTAAAGTTTACCCAAAAAATAAAAAAGCCTCTAAGCACACGCATGAGCGCGTGCTCAGAAGCTAGTATAACATAGTTGAGCTCATATCCATTAGGCTTAAATTTTTTGACTTAAGTGGTGGCTCTATATGTCATATAAACTACTCAAGAAGTGTTCCTCTCCCCAACAAGTGGTACCAGAGTATGGAGACTAAGATTGATGATGAGGATTAAGCCCTGTTGTTGTTAACATAGCTCCCTCCTTCATAAGACACTTTGGCGACTACACTATTAGTTGGTAAAGAGACCTTAAAGTTAGAAGACATTAAAACAATTTTCTGGGACTAATCAGTAAGGACACATTAAAGTTAGAAGATTTCAAAAGAATTTTCTTGGAGACAGAGAAGGTCAAGAAGCCAACAAATAATTTTGAAGCGGTAGCATTAGTGGTGAATTCTTATTCAAGTTGTGGTAGGTGTTGGTCGTATGGGAAGAATTATTAGGAGAAGTCAAGATCAAAGTTTAGACCAAGGAAGGACATTAATGATGTGGAGGGTTATTATTGTCATGAGAATTGTCATTATCAATATCAATGTAAGAGGTTGAAAGATGATTTAAAAGAGTTAAAGAAAATTCGTGGTAGTAAGAAGTATGCAAATGCAATGGTAGCTAGAACATTTATTAATGATGAAGATTGTGGTGATCTTGTTATGGTTAGCAAAGGTACGGATTCTATTGAAAATTCATGGGTTTTGGATTTTGCGTGCTGCTTTCATGTGTTTGAATAAAGATGGTTTGACACCTATAATGCTTGTGATAATGGGTTTGTTATGTTGGCTAATAATGTGGAATGCAAAGTTGTGGGAATAGGTACAATAAAAGTTAAGATGCTTGATGGAACTGTGATGAACATGGGTAAGGTTAGACATGTACCTGAGCTTGGAAGAAATTTGATTTCGTTAAGCTGACTAGAATCGTTGGGTATGGATATTCGTCAAACGGAAAAATTATGAAAGTTACTAAATGTGCTTTGGTGGTGTTGAAGGAGAGAGAACTTTCAAGAATTTATACAAGTTGATTGGTGAGACTATCATAGGTGGAATATATAGTGGGTTCAAATTTAAGGAGTCTTTGGTTAGGACAACACAAAGGAAAGATAATCACGGAGGTAAGAAAGTAAGATTTATGAAGAATGAGACTGATATGGTTGTGAAGACAAGTTTGAGTAGGGTTGTGGAGACAAGTTCAAGCATTGCTTGAACTCAATTGCCAGCATGTCTTGTTGAGAACTAGGTGGAACATCTTTACCCACAAACGGGGTGCAAAGGGAGTCCCAAAGGGGTACTAGTGAAGACAAATGACGGGTTGAGATGGAGATTAATTGAATCCTGCCCATGATAGGAGAAGGTTAGAAATTACCTCATTGGTGTTGGAATCCCATATTGGCTAGAAGAATAATAAGGAGGTGCACTAATTTGATTAAAAGAGGTAGTCCCACATTGAAAAGAGAAGCAGTAAGGAGGTGTGCCATCCCATATAAAAGGTGTGATAGAAGAGCTTTATTGTGGGTGAAAGTTAGGCGCAAAGCTTTGTCTTGTGAGAGAGATAAAGTTAGCGTTAGGGCAACATTGGGTATATTGGTTTAGTTTATTCTTGAGAATTTTGTGTGATTGTAATTGCTATTATTAGTAGAACATTTTTGTTAGTGTTGCTCGTGGAGATAGGCTAGGAGTTAGTCTAACTACATTAATTCTTGTGTGTTGTGGTACTTGCTATTTTATTATTTTATGTGTATTTTCAAAACAATTGGGATCAGAGTCAATGGTTAGTGGATTCCAACAAGTAGGATGAGGAAGACTCCTATGTTTCTCACCCATGGTTGAGTAAAAGGTTCTACTAACTACAAGTCTAAGACAAGTGTTCTTTAGTTAACTCCACTAGGTAGAACAAGGAAGACTCCCATATTCTCTCACCCATGGTTGAGTAAAAGTTCTAATAGGTATGTGTTGGTAACTCCCATAGTTATACAAGGAAGACTCCTATGTCCCCCCCAAGTATGGTTAAGTAAAGCACACATAACTGGTGATGGTGATGTATGACACTTGGTTTAAGAAAAATGCTTTTGCTCAAGGGGCAGAGTAGAAAACGTTTCACAAATGACTTGGTAGAAGGCTCACAAGTAAAAGGGGAGATTTGCTAGAGTATTCAAGTGTAAGTAGTGTAGTTGGTTAAGTAGTGAAGTCCCATATTGGATATTAATGAAGAATAAGTGGTTAATATAACATAGTTGAGCTCATATCCATTGGGATTAAGACTTTTGGGTCAAATAATGTCTCTATATGTTATATTAACTATTTAAGGAGCCTCTCCAGGGTGTCCCTTTACCCAACATATAATTGTTTTCTCTACTATATTTTTATCTAAATATAATTCTGATTGTTCTTAATAGGTGTTTATTATGATTATGTTTGTATATAGAACTATATACTCTAGCATTAAATATTTGTTATTTTATATTTTTATATGGAACTATATATTATACTATATTATGTTTACAATATTTTCATAATACTTTCACAACAAATATTAGATGGTAAGTTCTTAACGGTTCTAATTTGAACCTACTACTAAAATTTGTTTTTTGCCCACTAATAATAACCAATATCAACCTGTCACGTAAGATTTGTTTTTAAAATATTATGGATATAACATTTCTCTTAAAGAAAATATGATTTACCAAGATTCTAATGGAAAGTTTAAATATAGAATAGAATTTAAAATCAATTATATATATATATATATAAATTTTTTTATGATTTTTTTATTTTTATAATTGTTACATGCATATGAAAATTTTGTATTTTAGAAAATATATTAATTTTAAAAGTTGTTACACATACTAAGGAAAAACTATTACATTCTTTTTAGAGAAAAATGGTGATAAAATTGAGGATAAATTTTCCACAAATATAAAATCTACAAATTTGAATGAAACCTAATCCTTCGTTTAGGAGTTCATAACGAAATGGAATGGAATGATCATAAAGTAATGAAATTGAATGAAATGTATTCAAGTAAGGGAAAGAAATAGAAATGAAAGGAATAATATGGAATTAAGTAATCTTGTTTGAATGTTTTAAAATAAATTAATGAAAATAAATGGAAGGTAAGTAACTTTGTTTGGGAGTAACATAGATGAGAAAAAATGAAATCATTTTAGAACAATATTACTATTAGACCCTAATCTTAAAATAAAAGGGCTGAATATATAGAAGTATTTTGGGAGTTTTTGTAAAAAATTCATTAAATCTAATTTCATTCCTTCCAATTTCTCCCAATTTTTTGGGGGACAAAAATTTGAGATTTTGAGGGAATAGAGAGGAATGAGTGTTCCCTCCCACCTATTTCTTTTCCTCTCATTTAAACTCTCAAAAAAGGAAATGAAAAGTTCATTCCCTCCATTAAAATTCTTAAACAAAAGAAGAGAAAAATACTATAAAATTATTCTTTTTATTCCTTTCCAAAACATTCATTTTCTCATCCCAAGTGTTCCATTTTAATCTAAACTTTAAGGAATAAATGTAACAAATGACACTTGTGGACTAAATTGTGACATTGCTAAACCACGATAGGTTAAATTGTAATTTAACCTAAAAAATTAAATGGTATCAATAGTAGATTCATGTGAAACTTAATAATTTGTCACCAAAAAATGTTATGAAATTTTTTTTTCTTGCTTGCAATAAGTTTGGATGCGAGCATTCTGTTAAGGTCATATTTTATTGTAATTGGCTAATCTTTTGACAAAATGCACTTTACTTGTAATTTGGTAAATCTAAGATAGATTTAATACTTCGAGAAACATGTTGTTCAAGTCAAGTATTAAAAACATGAAGATTGGTCTAAGAAACAAGTGAAGAAAAGCTATTCATTGAGTCTCGACAAATGCCTACTATCCAGACTTAATGTGAAGCTCGATAGATAGCTCGACAACAGCTCAATCTATCGAGGATTACGCCCAAATTTGAAATTCGACCCAGGCTTTTGTATTTGTTTAAGGTTTCTTTTCACACAACCCTAGACATATATAAGGCATATTTTTAAGAGCCGTTACACACGAATACAAAGACCAAGAGACTTATTTTCTCTATGAGAAGCTACTGCGTTTGTAAGCCATAAAGTTTTATAACCAAGTGCTTCTTGATCTTCATTGTTGATGAAGTGAAGAACTTTGCAGCCAACAACATCTGTTTAAGTTACTGAAGTTAGTCACGTAATGAGATCCAAGCAAAGGATTAGTCACAAATGGAGGTTTGTGCATCAAAGGAAAGAAGGCTACTACAAGATCAAAGGAAAGAAGGTTTGTGTGTGTGTGTGTGTGTATATATATATATAGCAGAGGTCTGACCCGGTTTTGAGCATTTTCAAATATCTAGATCTCTCTCACTTCTTTCTTGACCCAAACACTTTCTTTTCACCAAAACCCTTCTTCCCATTAAGATTTTGGCCTAATCCTAGTCTCATCACTTGGTAAGTGCTATGAATCTCTCTTTTTCTCCTTTCTTCATGCATTTCATGCATTTTGTGACCTAGGTTTCAGTTTTTGGAAAAATTTTGGGGTTTTTGTGTTTTTGTCAATAAATTTGGGTTAGGTTTTGTTAAAATGATCTTACATGCTCATGCATTGCATTCTATATTCATTATAACAATGTTTCATGCATTCTAGGTTGTGTGACTGATTATATCTTGTGAGTGCTGTTAGGTTGGATTAGGTTTCTGCCCATGATGCAATTTCCTTAGCACATAACATGTTCAGGCATTGCACCTTAGCACATAACATGTTCATGCATTGCACATTGTGTTTCTTCTTTCCTGTGCCTTATCTTTTGTTGTGTCTCTCTCTCTCTCTCTCTCTCTCTCTCTCTCTTGTTTAGTCTCCTTGTCATGGAACCTAAGAAATCCATTTCTTCTACAAACCCAATACGTCGTACTTCTTCTTCTACTCCTTCTGACTCTATTCGGTTTCATGATGAGAAGGCACGAGATGACTTCTTTGAGAACTTTTCTAATCGGGCAATTCATTTGCAACGCCAGGTCATTCCATTTGACTTTTCAGACACTCCTCTACCTAGTCCGTTTAGCTCTTGAGGATGGGCTTCTCTATGTGAGAAACTCTCGAGGTGTCCCGATGTGTTCATACAGGAGTTTTACTCCAATATACACACCATCAATACCTTTGTACCTAGGTTTACTATGGTATTCCGTGGTACACGTATCGTAATTACCCCAGAACTCATTTTCGAGGTACTACGTGTCCCTAGGGTGGATCATCCAGATTACCCTAGTCATCACTGTCTCTCTTCCATCTCTAGAGACAAGTTGGCCCCACTCTTCTGTGAGAAGGTCATGTTGTAGGGAGGTACCCTAAATTTCTCCACAACCGAGTTTGCTAAGGGTCCACTGATCCTTAATATGGTGATGACATTTGTACTCACTCCACGATCACACTATAACACTATCACCAAGCCTCGTGCTCATTTCCTTCTTTCTCTCATGGAAGGTCTTTCTATAGACTTTCCATCACACATGATAGTATCTATTATAGATTGCTATCAATACACTGCTACACGTGATAAGCTCATATTTCCTTCGGCTATCACACGCATCCTCATACACTTTCATGTCACCATTCCTCCTCCTCTCTTCCGTGTCATGGGTGCCATTAGCAAGGAGTCTATCCGTAGGAGTGCAGCGCAGCTTGTTGCGAAGTGACCACAAGTGGAGATGACAGTTGCAGCCCCTATATCCCCCGCAACCCCTTCCTCCCAACCCTTTTCCACATCTACCCCTTCTCTTGCTGACATCATGGAGCAGCTTCAGCAAATGCATGCTAATTTTGATAGTCGTCTTGACCATCTGTCTGATGAGATGTATTAGATGAACACCAGAATCGATCACATCACTTGCCACCAGTCTTGCCTTGGTGGTTTTGCGCCCTCACCTTCACCCAAGTCTGCTGAAGAGTCCTCTTCTAATGGAGATGATGATGATGATGCTAATGGTTCTGGCTCTTCTGGTGATGATGAGGTGACGACCTCTCAGTGATGCACCCTTTATCACTCATGACAAAAAAGGAGAGTAGTTTTGTATGTGAGAGTAGTATTTTTGTTAGAGAGAGAGAGCTAGCATAAGATATACTAGATAGGGGGAGAGTGTGTTTGAGGGATGTAGTGAGATTTTGGTGTATTCTTTTTTCATTACTTGTACCATGGTCTTGTGACCATTTTTACATACATTGTATTCTTTTTTATATATGATGATGTATGTTCTATTCTTCACCTTTGTCTCTCATGTGTTGTTTCTTTTCTCTCTTTATACACATGTTTCTTCTTGTATACAACTTCTCTATATTTCACACTTAATGCCTAAATGAATCTAGTTTAAGTACATTAGTTAAGACTGGTTACAAGTCTACCATGCCATGATTTCTCTTTTTGCAAAGTTTTTCAAGAGTTTGTTGTAGGGTTAGACTTATGTACTTTTGTAAATTATGGGATATTTGTGTTAACTTCTCTCATAATTTTTGTTTGTGGCTTTGTCACGAATTGCCAAAGTGAGAAATTGTTAAGGTCATATTTTATTGTAATTGGTTAATCCTTTAACAAAATGCACTTTACTTGCAATTGGGTGGATCTAAAATAGGTTTAGTACTTCAAAAAACATGTTGTTCAAGTCAAGTATTAAAGACATGAAGATTGGTCTAAGAAACAAGTGAAGAAAAGTTGTTCATTAAATCTCGACAGATAGCTCAACAGATGCCTACTATCGAGACTTAATATGAAGCTCGATAGATAGCTCAACAGCAACTCGATCTTTCGAGAATGACGATTTTAGAATTTCTAGATCTGAAATTCGGCCCAGGCTTTTGTATTTGTTTAGGGTTTCTTTTCTCACAGCTCTAAACATATATGAAACTTATTTTTAAGAGCCGTCACACGGATACAAAGACCAAGAGACTTTTTTTCTTTTATGAAAAGTTATTGCTTTTGTACGCCATAGAGTTTTGTAACCAAGTACTTCCGGATCTTCATCGTTGATGAAATGAAAAACTTTGCAACCAACAACATCTATTCAAGCCGTTGGAGGTAGTTACGTATTGGGATCTGTGCAAAGGGTTAGTTACAAATTGGAGGTTTGTACATCAACGGAAAGAAGGTTACTACAAGATCAAGTCCAATTGAGTATTGGAGTAAAGGTTCAATTGTAAGTTGGTATTTCGGGATAAGCCAAAGTTGTTGGTAAGATTCATTATACTTGTAACCACTTGATTGTTGATTAGTGGATTCTTGAGAGCGATAACCTTAAAATCACAAGGTGATGTTTTTGTTTTGCAAGTTTTTCCTCATTTGTCAACAAATTACCGTGTCTAATTTTTTTTCCACTGCACTTAGTATTTTTGGTGATTTGTTGGTGTCTTCATAATTTGCATGCAATTGAACCTAATTAATCAACTTGGGTAATTGAATTAATTAACCAAGATCAAGCTATCTTAACCCAACACATTCGAATCCAAGTTCTTTCCATAAAAAGATGACAATGTTATTCAGATGCAAGACTATTGGCAGAAAAATATAGTGTATGTGTGATTACTCTACTTCTTCTCACTATTTTTTGGGGCTGAAATAATAGAACTTCTTCTCATCAAAGTGACGTTAAAAGTTCAATTGTATAGCTCTTAGTTAAAGTGTAACCGAGAAATATGAAGTAAGAGAGATGACCTTAAACCATTGTAGCTCTCTTTGCATTTGCAAAGCTGCACCTGGGATGCGATTTAGCTGAGTGGATCCCGCTAACTTCCCTGCCATATGTAGCATGTTATTGAAGGAGGTATCTCTATCATATGTCAAAACATTCTTCAAATCAACACTGTAGATAAGGCTATAGATTTTGGCACGACGATATAGGACAGCAGCTGAAAATATGTTTTTGTTTTCATCGTCTTGGGTCCATATAAGATCTGGATTCGCTCTTATTATTTCAAATACAAACTCAAAAATCCCTTCCTTGATAGCACGGAATATGGCTGTATAAACGCCACAATTCCTTCGTTGTTCAGTATTTAAAGTCAATATCTCTTTGCACATGCGACTCAGGATTTCACGGGACTGGAAATGGACCAACTTCATTTCATATAGATGGTTGATTCCTTCGTCGAAAATTGAAACAATGACAATTCAATTAGATGAAAAAGCAATTAATTATCTGAACAATGAAATCGCAAATAATTTGTACTTGACTATTTGTAAGAGTATTCACAGCAAAGCTGGTAAAATGCTAAAAAGTTATATTTTAGCAACAACAAAAAAAAAAAAAAAAAAAAAAAAAAAAAAAAAAAAAAAAAAAAGCATGATATATCAAAGATGCTAAACTTAAAAATTTTAGCACCTAAACTACAGTAAGCTGCCAAAGGTAATAGCTTACTGTAGTTACAATATCTATCAAGCTGTCAAAGGTCATAATTGCAGTAATGAAGAACAGAGCTCTACTACTCAAGCACAGCAAGTTATCAACGTGAAGAAGAAGAAGAAAGATAGTAGCAGAGATGCAAAGTAGAACAAGAAAGTGATTTCAGTGAAAAAAGACTAGTTTAGATGTGTGAATGTAAAGCTACATGTAGTTTTAGCAGTGTATTTAAATGACAATAAGAAGCACGTGCAAGAGTTTGTTATACACACGTGTTAGTGTAATTAGTTTCTAATTAATGAAATCATTTCCCTCTTTCTTATTTTTCAATCCCTAGATTTTTCGATTCCAAAGCTTCTGAAGCTCCTTCAATGGCTTCCATTGATTCTTTTGCTTCTGCATCCTTAAGCAACATTGATGAATCTCACCCTTTCTTTCTTCACCACACTGAAAGTCCAGGCACAGTTTTGATTTCACAGCCTTCATCGTGTCATTGTGTTCATCTTCTACAATCCATTTGTCCACGATGAATTCGCAATCCTCATTAGGATACTTGCCGAATATTGGTTTAGTTTTGAAGTCCAGTTGTGTGTCATACCCATAATAAGAATCTTCACTTGAGAGTTCAAACGGTGTATCTCTCTCTTTTTTCATATTTTGCCACACTAGTCATGTAATGAATGAGACCTAATTGTCTTTGGTAAAAAGGGTCATCTTTTTGTTGGTCTTTCAATGATAATTTAGCCAAGTTGATGTACCTACGATTTGGACAATCATTAGTGATATGACCGTATCCTAGGCACTTGTTGCGTCTCAAAGATCCCTTTTCCTTTACTTTGTGCGAAGTATGTCTTGAGGTCTGTTGAAGGTTGTTTGAACATTGAGGCTTACGTTTCTGCATATTTCAATGGCTTACATTGCTAAATTTGTTCGGGTAGAACTAGTGTTGCAGATCCCTACATTATTGACTGCAAAATCTTATTCTGTCATAAGTTATTTACCTTCCTCACTATATGCAAACTCACTTTTTCAACAATTTCAGCACCATTAGTCCATCACTATTGCTACCATTAGAATACCCAATACGTTGTTTTCGCTGCCTTTCAACATTTACAAGCTTGTAAACATCATTTTAACCACTGAATGGTTACAACACTACCACATCATATATCTCCTTCCGTAATCCAATCAAATAACATGCCACTGTTTGCTTCCACCTCTGTCAAATCACGCAGTATGGTAAGAAGATCAAACTCCTTTGTGTACTCATCTATGATTCCATTTCCTTGCAGCAGGTTGTATAGTCGCATGTGGTACTCTTGGATATAATTCTTCGATGGGAACTTTTTTGTTTTTGCAATTCCTTCTTCCCCTTTTCCGATGTGATTTTGACTTTCCCATCTATGCTCTACAAACGTTAAGTTGCTCCCACCAAGCCCAAGCATGTCTCTTCTGTTGGATTGGGTGTGTTTCAAATACTTAGTCTTGTGCTTTGTGTCCCATATTGGTTAGATATGGATCAAGTTATATGTTTATAAGCTACTATCCACCCTAGGTTGTAGCTTGAAAGATAATGAGCTATAAGTTGAAGCTGGATTTGGGGTTGGAGGTTTGTTCCTATCTCTCTTGGGTTCAATTACTTTTCCTTTATTTTCTTTCCAGCCATTTCGGCTTAGTATGTCTCTGCTCCTTACTTTTCCTTTATTTTCTTTCTAGCCATTTCGGCTTAGTATGTCTCTGCTCCTTTGTTTCTTCTCTTCTCCCACAAAATTTTATGCACTTGTTTTTTGGTGTAAGGAAAGAAAAAAATAAGAAGGTTTTTCCTTAGTTCTTCTTGATTGGACGTGCATCCATCTCAAAGATATTTGTTATAGTCTAATTCCATGGGATTATTCGGCCAAGAGAGCCTAATACACTGAGTTCTACTTCGAATAGCACAAATCAACATTTAAGGACGATGCAATTTGCATGACTCTATAGTTTGTGAAATCTTTCTAATTCTATCTATTTTTTTTTTTTCATTGCTAATTTTTTAGGGTTTACATTGTTGAATCAAAAATTATTTATTTAGCCATATTTTCCAACATCTTCAACCTTAGTGCAACAACCTTCACCTTTTTCTCATCTGAGACAGTTTTGTAATCAAATATTGGTTCCACCATGTTCAACCAATCAATAAAATTGTTTGACTAAACCTTTTCTTCAAACTCTGAAATATCAAACTTCAAATTAACATCACAAGGCTTCAAACTCCGAAATATCAAACTTCAAATCAACATCACAAGGCTGCTGAATTTAATGAGGTAGCCTAGTTAACTCCCTTTCATTTGGCTTAACCATATGAACGCATAAATAAAAAGGGTTGACATCCTCAAATCCAAGATTATTATAATAACTTCAAATTTTTCAGCGAGCTAGATGGAGCTAGGCGGTCCAAAAATCTTCTACAAATCTTCCATGTCATTTGTGTGGACATCATAACAATGAGCTTCCATGAGGACACCGCCATGATCTCGCCAAGTATTTTATTTTATTTTTTGAAACAAGATAAAAATTCTATTCTAGCCTAATCTAAGTGTAGATATGTGTGTAACTCCCTCCTAAAGATTTGAACCCCGGCTCTTGTTCCCTATACCCGACAAGCACTTATACTTATAGAGTAACAATCGTAGCAAGGGTGCTTGAGTATTAATCATGGGTATAACATACTTAACCGTGCTTTACATCTAACAAATAAAATCAAGAGCACTGGACGTCATCATGCCTGCACAAGAAAGGTTTGCTCCAATACCACTTGACGCAGGGTAGGTCAAGCTATAGTCTGATATGACTATACTCTGATCTATGGGTTGTCAAGCCACAATCAAGACAAAGTGAAGTGGATAAAAGAGTGCTGTACAACTTTCATGAAAATGTAAAAGTTTCATCATAATAATCAAAGCAAAAATACAAAACTCAATATTTCCCCAAGATCCCCTTACTCCCTTTTTATAGTAAAATCGCACCTAAACTTGGAGAAAAAATAATTACAATAATGATAAAGATAAAGATGGAAATGATATGAATCTAAAGATCCTATTTGAATTCAAATTCAAATAAGACATTTAACAAAGAAACTAAATAATGATAAATGAATTAAGAGAAAATTATTGAATATTCCGAGAGTACCATAAATGCGTACTCTCCCCTCTCACATGAATTGTGGGTCTCACTATAAATTTAATTAGTAGGACCCACAGTTATGTGAGAAAGGGGAGTACACATTTATGATACTCCAAGAATACTCAATAATTACCTCCAATTAAGGATGTGATTTGTTGTTTTCCAAGCTTTTGTTTTTTGACTTCCACTGGAAATAGACAAGATCCTCTTAATTGCCATTGATCCGAACTGCTATAAACTTCTAGGAAAATTATCGTAGAACCTACACCAATGGCACTTCCATTGAACTCGTGCTTGGTTGATAAATTGGGCTTAATCTAGGAATTTTTTCTCCTTCTTCTTCTTCCTCTTTATTTTAATTTTTTTTATAGAAGATAGAAATTCTACTCTAACTTAATTTAAGTGTAGATGTGTGTGAAACTCTCTCCTAGAAACTTAAACATCGGCCCTTGCCCTCCTCACCCACAATGGTCAGGAATGTTATCTTTTAGATATGTTAGCTTCTTAGTATTTCTCTTTGATTTTATTTATTTATTTATTTATTTTCTGGATTGCCATCATCTTCTTGATATTTTGTGATTTTCCAAATCTTCAGGATCTCTACAGTAGAACTCGTCTTCCTCGTGAGATGTCCCTACATCCCACAATTTTTTCTTGTAAAACAAATTGTCGTTCAAACTCAAGTCCCTTGTTTGCCAACAAAGAACTTTATTCAGCTAGGTAAAAATATGGACGAGTGCTTATATGTAAACTACTTTAATTTGTAAGTTAGAGCCGTTAATTTGAGGTGGCTTAAGACTAATATATATAAACTCCACCCACTCATCTTCTTCAATTAATTAACAAAAAATTAAAAACAAAAATAGAAACAAAAAGAACATGATGTTGTTTGCAGTCATAGAATTAAAAATTTTTGATTTTCAAGAGAAAGTAAATTTAAAAGAAACTAATGACAAAAGAATTTTTTAAAGAAATATATCTAGTCTCATTTTGAACTAAAAACTTGTCAAACTAAAAATAAATAAATAAAATTTAAAACCAGGTATTTTATTTTATATTGCATGATTTAAGATATGCGAAACTCCTCTAAGAATTAAATTAATTGAGTGGTGCAAACAATACCTAAGAGCGTAAGGAGATTTGAAACTAGTTGGGACCACGAAGATGGTGCTGCAATGTCAAAAACGAAAATGGCTTATACACATTAGAAAATTACTATAAACAGAACTAATGAAGTAAACACGTCCTTTACTCAAATGTACTATTATGAAATATCTTTGGTTGTTTTAACATATTCACACTTCTACAGACGAGCTTACTTTATTTTCCCCTGAAAGACGATTGCACTTAAACGTACCTATTGGACACTCAATACTATAAACATAAATACAAATAAATAATAGAATATGCATAATTAATCTAAATATTATTAACCAATACTAATCAGAAAATAGATAAATATTTATATACTAAAGTAATTGTCATACAAAATCATATATAAACTTAAACTTTAATTCACTTTTTCTTTTTCTTTTTTGAGAAACTAAACTTTAATTCACTTAAACATGGAATTTAAACTAATTCCTTCAAATAAATTAATATAAAAGTGTTAAGAATATAGTAACATCCCTGCAAATTAAGAAGTATTCTCATGTCCTTCAATGTCCTTAAAAAATTATGTAGAATTTGAGATTTCTTTTTCTACTCTTTTAAGTAGTTAAAAAGTAGTTAAAATCTGGGTCTATAGCCAAAAAGTAGTTAAATTTTTGGTCTATAGCCAAAATTGAGATCGTGAAAGAGTGAAAAAGCTAGTGTGGTATAAAAGGACACATATAGTTTTCCTTTATTTGGTTAATATAAAGAACAAATTGCCGTGAAAATTGTGAGAAAGGCACTCTGTAAATAAAAATGCCTTGAGAAAGGCCAATGTTTGAGGACAAGTCGCAAGCAAAAAAATTATTGGTTTTACCCCCCACAAAACATTGATTTTGTGCCTCCGTGTTATTTGCATGTAACTTGAATAATTAATTAATTTTGGTAATTGAATTAATTAACTGTGGTCAATCTTTAACCCAACAAATTGTATAACAAAATTGCAGCCCTACGTTTTAAATTCAATACTAACATTTTAACTTCATTATTTTCCATCCTTTACTTTCAAATTGTTACACAAATAATTCATTACAGTTATCTTTGATGAAAGGCAATTATGTTTTTATATTAAAAAGTAGTAATCTCAAGAAAAAAGATGAAATTTACCAAAATGTGATTGACATTTTCATAAGCCAAATCTTAAGTTAAGGAAATAAAGTTTGGACAGTGACATACCCGATGCAATATTTTGTTCTTGGTCGCTTTGGTTTACTGCTAGTTTTTGAATATTCAAGCGAATTTCACTGGTGGCATATTGAGCCGATTGAATGTGCATACCTTTAAGCAAAAAAAGGCCAATGAATCTCAAATAAAAATTTGGTAGTACAGTTAACGTATGTCTTGCTTGAGCAATTTTCTTTTAAGCAACTGAAAATTAAATATAAAAAAAGGATAATCATGCTTCCCTCTCTTAAGATTTGGAAAGCTGACATTTCACCTCAAACCTAAAGGGAAAAAACATTTTCTCCCTTGACATTCATTGGACTAAATTTTGTTAAATTAATGTTAAAAATATTGTGTATTAACCTGCCATTTGGTTAACAGTAGATTTTCAAAATAACTGTCTATTTCAGAGTTAAAATGTCTGAAACTAATCTAACCTTTGGTGAGGTGTGACTAAAAGATGAAGACTAATCACTTTTTTTTCTCTCTCTTTTTAAATTGTATTTCGGGTATGTGTTTTTGAGGGAGGGGGAGGGTTGTTGTTAAATTATATTAATATATATTTGTGAAAAGGATATTTTACCAAGTAATAAGTAACTAACCTTAGTATATTGAGATAGTAAGCAAGTATGTTTGGCAATTCGTAATTGAATAATATCAGTTGAATATGTTAACTTGTTTCTCAAAAAAAAAAAAATGTTGAATTGTTAAAGACCAAAAAGAATTTAATTTATAACATGCTCTTTTTACTAACCATGGTTAAATTTTGGTAAAGAGAATCTTTTAAAAATTTGAAATATCTCATGACTAATATTAAACAAAGGGGTGGAGTCATGGTTTTTAAAATCAAATCAAACCAATTAATCGGTTCAACTCGGAATCAGACCATCAACCGATCTAGAAAAAACAGTTAAAATCCTTGGTTCAACCAATAAAAACCAAGAATCTGATCATTTTTCAACTTTTTGACCGTTTCAATTTTAAAAAACCATGGGTAAAGTGTTATTTTCTTCAAATTTAAAGGAGGGGAAGTGTTTTTTTTTTTTCTTTTCTTTTTTTTTTCTTTTTTTGCTTCAGGTTTGGGAGTATTATTTTCTTCAAATTTCAAGGGAGTGAATTGTTTTATCTTTTTAGATTTGAGATGGGGTGTCTTTCCCCCCAAAAAGATATTACATCATTCAAAAGGCAACACATATAGAACCACGTATGCTGCAAGCCAAAACAAACCATGGCCAAGGTTGCTCAAATCTCAACAAATTAATATTATAATAAATCAGCGTAGAGCCATGTAGCACTTTGTGGTACTTCCAACATAGACATTTAGCTAGGATTCAATTCTCTCACCCCAATTATAACTATCAAATTATATATATACACACACACAAAATCAAAGTAGGATAGTTTAGATATGATTCAAATCTATCCACCTTCCAAACTCCAAGGATAGTTTTGATAAGCTCCCATTGGTATAAGGATGTGTTGCTGCTAAAGAACACCGACAATTTCTCCATGTTCACACATTAACCCAGGGCTTCTTTAAAAATATTGAGAATTTCGTTAATCACCTCAACTCAAGGGAGTCAATTTCGTACCCGAGGTTGTTTCAATTTGGCCAAGGGAACGAAATATTTTGGTACCGGTTGATACTGGTGTACTGTTTCGGAATTACCACAATTTAAAAATTATATTCATATATTGATGAATTCAAAATATGTATATATATATATATATACATACATATATATTATTTTCATGTAATATATATTATTTAATTATTTGGTAAAAGTCCATCTAATTTGTTATGGATTTTTACTTTTAATAATAAAAAAAAAATAAGGAAAAAATTTAATGAGAACATTAAATTTTAGATGGGGACGCGAGGTTTTGGTGTGAAAGCATTAAATGGTTTGGTAAAAACTTGATTAAAGAATTTTACATAATTAACAATTTAACTTTTGAAAACTTAATTAGGTGATAAAACCAAAAATAAACCAACCTCTCTTTCACTTTTTTTCATGTGTTCCAAGTTTCAACATGCTTTTCTAGCTTTTCCACTCTCACACATATAACTTATCTCAAAAAACTCTCCCTCTCTCTCTCTCTCTCTCTCTCTCTCTCTCTCTCTCTCTCTCAAGCTTTCAACCTCTTCTCACAATCTCAACAAAGCTCTGGTTCCGTCGTTCACTGCATATTAGAAGTCAGAACGTAGGATCATCATGATGAGATAGAGGAAGTTCGACTATCATGAGGAGGTGTTTTTGGTCACTGATTAGTACCGGCCCGATAATCACTAATCGGCCAAAATCCGGAATTTATCCCGGTATAGCCGAAACAACTCCAATATGACCGGAATTTAAACTGGTACGAAATCAAAGTGTTTTGCCACTGTAAATATCGGCGGTACCGACCAGTACGGTACGTAATCATCTCCCTTGCCTCAACTTCATTATGTGTAGCCCGATAAAAAAGAAGAGAATCATCATCGAAATGTATATGAGAGATGCCTGGAGCTTGTCGATAAATAAAAACCCTATGGATGCTGCCCTCAGCCTCTGCCTTCTATAAAACAAAGGTAAACCCTTCTCACATAAATGAAAAAGATAAAGAGAGAGAGGATCCCCTTGACGAAGACCTCTTGAGGGAATAACATGGCCATGAGGTTTTTCCATTAATAAGAATGGAGAAAGATGGAGCGGTGACACAACCCCTAATCAGCTCAACCTAAGATTCTAGAAATCCAAGTTTAATCAAAATTCCTTTAAGAAAAGACAACTCCATATGGTCATACACCTTACTAAAGTCCAACTTCAAGGCCAAGTCTCCTCTCTTACCTGTCCGTTTATTGTGCATAGGGTGTAAAGCCTCATATGCCACCAAAAGCACTCTCAAAGGAGGAGATAATGTGGGGAAGGATATGTTTTAATTAGTTTGCTAACACTTTGGCAATAATCTTCTAAATAACATTACACAAACTAATAAGTCTATAGTCCATGATTTTTTCAGGAGCCTTAACTTTAGGAATAAGCACAATATGCGTATAGTTAATATCATCGAGTCCAAATCCTCTGTCTCATCAATTGTGCTCCACTTCATGCTCCACCAATAAAATTTGAACAACTAACCTCTCTCATTAAATGAGATATCTCATTAAATGAAACAACTAGCCTCTCTTATTAAAGTCAAAGTTATCTTATTTAATGAGAGAGGCTAGTTGTCTAAGTTTTATTGGTGGAGCATGAAGTGAAGCACAATTGATGAGACAGAAGATTTGGACTCAATATCATCCTCCATAATCCCAGAATTTAAAAAAGAAAGCACAACAAATACAACATTATCCCCCACAATAAGCCAAAACTTTTGAAAGAAGAGAGTATTCATACCATTAGGATTGGGAGTCTTAGTGGGACCCATCTGGAATAGAGTAGCTTTGATCTCGTTAGCATCATAAGGCCATAGTAACACCTTAGACATCTCCAGGGTGACCTTCGGGGCAACAGCCTTAAGACATTCATTTGTACATTCACATGCACTGGAATAGAAAATAGAATCAAAAGAGCCTACTGTAACCAAATACCATGATGATCTTTCATCCCTTGGATAAAATTTCTTCGATGGCGCTGTGTGGCCTTTGAATGAAAAAAATTTGCATTCCTATCCCCATATTTCATCCATGAAATCCATGATCATTGACACCAATAAATCTCTTGTTTGAGGAGCAAGTCATCAAGAGTTTTAGTAAGTGTCAAAAATTCAACCTGAGTGTCCACAATGAAAGGTTCAAAGACCAGCACATCTAATCTCTTTTGGAGAGCTTTAATATCACCCACATACAGATGAGCGTTAGAAGCCCCCTAGGCATTTAGGTCAGAGCTAGACCCTTGGATCTTTCGACATGCCTCACCCAAGTCCAAATGTATCCCATCACTACATGCCCAAGCATCATTGGTAACCTCCTCACAATCATCCTACAACAACTATGCTTCATCTTAGACTCAGACCAATTTGGAGAAAAATAGGCAAATGATCAAATGCATGAGTGGGAAGATGAGTAACTGTGCAAGATGGGAACTAAGTCTTCAACAATTCATTACCCACAACACTATCTAGTCTCTCCCTTTGTGTTAGATTCCTCTAGTTTTTTATTTTTCCATGTATAAGTGTACCCTCTATAACCCAAATCAATCAAGCCACAATGCTCCAGAGCCTAACAAAAGTCTTCAATCTATTTAGAATTAGCGATCAAAGCTGAGCTTCACAATAGAGTTGAGAATAGCATTAAAATCTCCAATACATACCTATGGACCATCAACAAAAGACTCGATATGGTTTAACAATGCCCAAGATTTAGGTTTCTTAGACGCTTTAGGCCAACCATAAAAACCTGTTAAAAACCATTTAGAACCATTGACCTCAACCACCTTGAGAAGAATATGGTTGTCTGTACTATTAATTACTTGAACATCCACGCCCTCCTTCCTAAGAAGAGACAAACCACTGCCCAAATCCGGCTTTTTCACAATGTACCAGTAGGGCATCTCAATATCCTTACACACTTAAAGTCCTCTTTATGCATTCTTGTATACATAAGAAAACAAACCATAGGAGCTTGTTCCGTCACCAACTTGTGAAGGCCACGAATTGTCAAAGGTTTCCCAAGCCCTTGACAGTTCCAACTTAATAGTCTCATTGACCCCAGCAAGGGTGATCCACCACCCTCGCCAACCCATAGCCATTCAAAACGTTATCAATAAAAAGCTTGTAGCATTCGAACGAAGAATCCTCGGAAGACTTCTCATAGAGGTCCAACTCTCGTTAAGTAGAAGGACGTTTTCCTGGCTCTGCAAAATTTGATAGAGCCTCATGACTTGAAAGGCCATAATCCATCTGAATATACTTAGTCCACTGACTCTTGGACTTTGAGGAGGGTTTAGCTTGGGCCAAATCATGTGCATTTACCAAGGTTGCAATTGGAAGAGAGACCTATATTGGATCAATAAGTGACTGCACGTGATTCTCAACTCCTTAGTGAATAAATCTGCCTTCAGTTAACCCCGTGGGCCCAATGACCCATCTTATTGGATTCCATGCAGACCATAATTTGTGGGGTTGAGATCCTAAGAATTAGAAATCAAATCGAAAATTATAGGGGAGTTACCATTTTCAGAGCATTGAACCTCCCTAGGGTTTCTTGCAGTGACCTCACTATGACCTACAACCGCTATTATCCCTGCCTTTGCCGCCATGGCCCATTTTAAAATATACTATCCTCCATAGTGTTTGTACTCAAAAACCCTTCCCTATGCTTATCCTCCGGACTCTTTGGAACATTAAGTTTAGGAGGAAAGCGAGGGAGTCCTAAATTAGTCCTAAACACCACATTTCTTCTTCTCAAAATGTGAGACATAGTATCGTAAATCATTACCAAAGAGGCCACAGTAGTGACAAAACATTTGTATTCTTTCATACTTGAATGTAGTCCAAGTTCTAATCCCATCCGAACCAACCAAAAAGCCACCCCTCCAGCGAGTTTTTGAAATAGGGAGCGCTACTCTAACTTGGAGAAAGATATTCTAATCGTCCCGTCGCCTTCGTGTTTCAACATCCTCTACCACCCCTAGCTAAGCACCCACATCATTAGCCACCTTAGGGGACTGCATGTCAAAAGGGGCACCCCAGATTTGGACCCACAGTGAGGCGTGTTCATGACACATACTACTTGTACACATCCCTTTCTTCCATCGACACAACATCAGCAATTGATCCAGTTCAAACTCAAATGGGAATTTGAACTGAAACAAGTTCGAGCCTACTTCTAGGATCTGAATGTCCTCTCCTAGACCCCAGACCCTTCGAAGTGTATCTTTAGTAGCCCGTCGGTTCAAGGGTTTACATGTAAGAAACTTACCTAGAGTGTAGCCCTTAATGTCAAAAACTCTACTCTCATCCGAAATAACTATATCCTCCTCCTCATCCACCGTGAACAAGGGAAGCAAAAAAAGATGAGAAAGAAATTTGAGGAGGAAACAAGAAGGAACTAGCCTCTAGGGAACCCTAAAGGATAGGGAGAACTTGTATAGAGAGAGGAGAAACTACAATACATTTTCATTACATAATATTTATATATTCTCATGCATCACAAGAGTCTGGGTCTAGTATATATTAAAAGGGAAATTGATGATATAAACCTTGAAACATTTTTCAGTTATTCAAAGACAAACATACAACCAACAGAAGCCAATAATTGGTTGCAATTGTCAAAACCCACTATGTCTCCGACCCCATCAATCTATGAATTCCATTTCTAATTCACCCATTAACCAAGTCCATGCACAACATATTAAAATAAACAATAGCCAATATAGCATATTTAGAAGAAAACAAATTATTAAACGATCAACCCAACATCGTTGTCAACTGTCAAGACAAAGAAAAAAAAAGATTGTTGCAAGCCTGCGCAATGCGGAGGAATATCTGGTTATTATGATTAGTCATTTGTAAAACTGTAACAATGTGTTTTTCTCATAAAATATTTCATTTTAAATGTATTAAATACTAATTGAGAAATATTATTACCCTTTACCAAACCAACCATGGGCGATGATTTTTTTTTCTAAAATAAACGCCATTTTCCTTTCTTTTTTAAATAATGAATTTTGTGTTCTCTATAAATAAAAAATTATATATATATATATATATACACTTTATTTTTATATTAAAATTTTCATCTACTCATTATGAGCCAATTTGTTAGTGATAGAATATAGTGGGGATTAAGTTTTTCCAATCATGATAGTTAGAAATGAATGAGAAAAAATAAAGTTTTCCCATTATTCAAAAAAATTTAACTTGTAACATTCTATTTTAATATAATTTTTAATCCCAAAATGATTAAAAAATAAACAAAACTTAATAAAATCTCATAGATTAACATCTAAATGGATTCCTAAAATAAATCAAATTCTAACTGCATAATAGCTAATTATTAACCCAAATCAAATCAACCCAATGGGATAAAGAAAAAGAACTTGTGATCAAGAATTAAAATACCAAAATACCTAAATATGCAAAAGTCGATACAAATTTGCCAATAAAAAAAAAATGTGACACGACAATTAAATCAACAATAACAAAAAAAACCATTAGCGGGAAAAGAAATGGTTGTACCAATAAAAAATTCCACCAAAAAGGAAACAAAATTGGAGAGAGACAGTATTGACATTTTTTTTTACGTGAACAACTTGGAAGGAATAGGGGAAAAAGAAATTTTTATGAAAATTAAGATGGAAGAGCAATGGTGGAAGTAGATGAAAGGTTGAAAAAAGTGAAACTGCAGAATTTAAGAAATATAATGGAAATTTTTTTTATAAATTTATAAATTAAGGGAATCAAATCAAAAATCTTATTAATAAAATTATTGGAGGAGACGAAAGATTGAACTAAGAAAGGTTGAAGAAGATGAATGGTTAAAGAAATTAAAAATTGCAAAAAAATAAAAATAATAAGAAAGAATGCTAATAATGTGGTGTAAAAAGAGCTTTGTAAAACTTATTGCAAATCTTCCATTATTATATCTAGTATACATAGATATTTCTAGAGTCTATAGACATTGTTTTTTATTTTTTATTCTTCATTGATTTTAAACATCTAAATTAAAGTAGATGAATATGTATAGACAAAGTTATATGTAAAGTTAAAACCGCTCAAGATGAATGTCTAAAGTCAATCTATTTATATATTTAATATTGTCAACAAAATTTGGGATAAAAAGTAAAAAAGAAAAAGAATGATTATGTGGCTAATGACGTGATAGATGAGATGGCGCACCATAAGCAAATTAACAATAAATACTACACTTCAACTTTTAGATATATATAACTGTTATTTGGTAATCATCCTAAAAGAAGTACTTACCCAAACCTAAGCCTAAATCAAAATAAATTCAATTGAAATACAAAATCCTAAAACATATTTTGTTAGCAAATTTTAAAATCATAACTAAAAACTTTACCAGCAATGTTTCAGGAGGTATGATTGCGACTTGAAGGGGGAAATTGGAGGGAGCCCAAAGGGAGATCGGTCTGATGGTGATAAAGTCCCTCAGATTTCTCTACCTCTCTCTCTTTCTCTGCAACTTTGCTCCTTATAATCATTCGTTCTCAATAATAGAGAAAACTCATTATATACAGAGGGTTTTTTTTTTTTTATTGAGATTGTAAAGGTTCAACAATTCTGCCAAACCAAACGATTCCTGAACAAAATACCAAAATGGGTCACTCAATGGGCCAAATGAATAGCTCAATTTTTTTGGTTTTGGGAATGGATAAGAGATGGTGGTTTCAGGACGTACAAGATGTAGAGGAAGGGTCAAAGCGATGATTTCTGTGGGTTTTAAGCAACAGACAAGGATTATGACAACGATTGAGGCAGTAAATGGTTAAAATTTAAAGAATCCTGAAATAGTGTATAGGGTGGGTTTTTGCAATTTAAAACTGTATATGAGGTAGTTTTTAAGTGGGTTAGAAACATTTTAGGATTTAGCTTTCTCTCAGCTTTTGCTATTATATATAGTACTAGCCGCATACCCACACTATGGGTGGGAATATATAAATATTATGTAATAGGGTGTAATATATAAAAAGTAACAATTACTTTAAGAAATGGAAATTTAAAAAAATAATAATAATAATTATACAAGTATTTTTACCAGTTTAATTCTATAGATATATCATTCTATTATTTTTTGTGTTTGATTAATATACTTTAAGGTGAATCATATTCTTCTAACTTTTGTTGTAGTGTCTTATATTTGCCTAATATATAACTAAATTTTATAATTTTTAAATTTATTATTCAAATTCCTCGTGTCTTGAGGAATAAGGAGATTATTATAATAATCAAAACTCATTACAAAATTACAATGTTATCTTATCTATATCTATATATATAATAATAGGTAAAGCAAAGAGTGTGTGAAATTAAATTCCAAATTATGACTCTAATTTTGTGCCATGTGTCTAGAATCTGAAATTGAAGTTGAATTTTGCATCATGTGGCTAAATGTATGTGGGTTCATTCTCATTAAAACCACTTCTATGTATCGGGTCAAGTGAGTTACTGTGCTAATTAAGTTTTTTCTTGAGATTGCAGTCCAACATGAAAACCAAAGAGATTAATATCAGTGATAAGAACTTGGTTTGGGTACATTGCATAATTTCCAAAAAGATGGCAAAGCCAGAGTTTGCATCTTTGTTATAAATTGCTTACAAAGTTTGCATCTTTATATTTGCACTGAGTTTCGGATTAAAGTGCTTTCTTCTTTGTTCTGACACTGAGTTTTGTTTACTATTCACTTACAAAGTTTGCATCTTTACATTTGTTATAAATTGCTAATATGTGATTAGATGCACATTATGCCAAAAATTCACTATCCTTATATTTGGCTTTTTGTTCAGGTTTGGCACCTATAACAATGAAGAAAGCACTGCTATGGACTGATAGATGATACCTTTTGCAGGCTGCAAAGGAACTTAGTGATCAATGGAATCTCACGCGAGTTGGAGAGGACCCGGCTGTAAATGTCTGGATGGCAGATTTGAGTCACTATGTTTTTAAAATTTTCAGTGAAGGTAAAGGTTATGAACA